>CM060698.1:39458078-39958877 GCA_030686995.1 Artemisia argyi
CGTTCAAAAGACTTTAGCAAAGATGCAAAAGGACAACAAGCTCCTTGACCACAACATGAGCCTGGCACTAGCACTGTTTCTGCTCGACCGCCACCTTCCTCTACCACCACCCTTGAAGAAAAGGTCCCAGTCTCGCTCATATATATTGTAAATACTCCGTAAAATCTCAGGTCATTTATTAATGCTAATTTTTGATACTATTCTAATCTAAGACATTTTTTTGCGGACTAATTTGAAATTTTTATATGAGACACTGTTTGTGTAAAACCCAAAAATTTTGAGTTCATAAATTTACGTCTAATTTGAAATTTCACCTAAGTCATTAAATAATTAATAAGTACACTAAACTATATGTTATGTAATAATTATTTATTTTATGAAATTAACCCATAGTTAATAAAATAGCTAAAAACTTGTAACCTTCCCAAATTCTATGCTAACTTGACACAACATTTTTCCTTGGTACCAAATTGGTCACACGTTTTCTTTTGTCCCAACACACCACACGGCACAAAGTTAAGCAAATGATAAAACCAAATATTATGTGTATATCTTAAATAATTAGAAGATCTCTCTTTGTCTAAACTGATCCTCTTTCACAACGCATTCCCTTAAAAATATTACACGGTCATTAATAGTTTCCTAAGCCAAATAAAACGCTTTTCCCTACTTATATCATTCGGCCTCCTCTATTTTTTTTCATACGAAACAAAAACAAACGAGTTCCTGGTGATTATTTTCAAGACCTAGGGTTATTGTGGCTTGTTGCTGTAGGGGTTTTATTCGTGGTATAGTATTCTTGTTCTCGTTCTCTCGACCGTCTCTTTGCCTTGTTACAGCAGGTACCACATCGCACTTTGTTTTCCTTCTTCCATTCGACACCTACTAATCCGAATATAATGACACCTAAACATAATCATAACATGTTAATCTACTCATATCATTGCTTGGTTGTTGTTTTGTTCGTCGCTAAACATATATATATAGCCACATATGAATGTTTATAAACAGATTTAAACTATAACTAAACATATAGAAATCCTTGCTAATCTATACTACTCGTTTTCATACTGTCATTATTCACTTTTTGTCTCGTTAATATACGTACCACCAGTATATAAAAACCACGCCAACAGATGATAAACAAGACTTGACATAAACTACACGTTGAAACTCGTGTTATTCTGTCGATCTAACCTAATTCGAACCATAAGCGGCTGTCATTAAATGGGGTCAGAACATTAACTAAACTCTAATATAACGTACTAAAAATGGAGAACCTAATATGTACATGCTATAAGGGTTTGAGGTTTCGTATTCGTTATTTTATGAGTCGTATAATGTGGCGTGATGTTTGTGTTTACGTGTGAGTTTTGTGTGGTCATATGCCTCGATTATAAGTGTGTTTGTGGGATTATTTTTGATGTCTAAACCTGGCCATAACTTGTGATTTAATCAGTTTTAAAAGTTATAAATAACCTATAAAACCTGTGTTTGCAATCAGATCTAAAAGAGGGTGGACTTAGGCTGTTTTTGGCCTTGTTAAACTCCATGGTTGTCTTGATGAAACTGAGGTCGTATGTGTGCTTACGTGTGTGAATGTACGTGTGTTCTTTCAAGTATTGTGTCTCGCGATGAGTCGTATAGTCGTGTGTTGTGGTGTCGACACAAGTCTAAAATAAACTATATAAGATAACCTGTAATCGAAACAAAAAGGATCTAAGTTCATGATTGTATGAGATATTTTGCATGAGTCTCGTAGTTCTATCAGGGGTGTTCAACATGTTGCAAATCTGGAATTATAAAGGGAATAGATGGGGGTCGAGTAGGGTTTCAAGAGGAGTTAAAGTCTTAGTAATTTTTGTGATTTCATGTGTGGGTCGTGAGTTTTAAGACAGTGTGTGCGCTTGGGTGTGTTAAATGGGATTTACGAATTGTGATTTTTCTGTGGTCACGCTGCATGTGTCTCATAATCCTGGTGTGATATATGTTAAGTTCGTATGATTTGCATGTGTATATATTAATGAAACATTGAATGAGTTTTAAGTTGGGTTGTGTTGTTGTACATGTGAGTGCATGGTTTTGTTACTATAATTTCTTATGCTATCTGCTATATAAGAGTAAATGTGTAGGGCTATGTGGGTCGTGGTGACTCCTCCCAAACCAACCAGTCAGCCGTGTGCAGCTGTTAGGCTCACCTGGGAGAAAGTGCAAGTTAATATTGACCGTGGAAGTACAGGGAAATCCCCGGGTCGTTAAATCCCAACGAGATTGAAATTGTATTTGTAAACGAGTATGAGAGTGAGTGGTACTGAGGACAGTAACAAAGATGATTTGAGGGTTGATTATACTACTGATTGCTTGATATTTGGAATTTATAAAACTATAACAGAAATACAGATATAAGCACAAAATTAGATAATCAGATAACAAACAGAGAAAAGTGGTATTTAACAAGTTACAAACTACAAGGGTAAAAAGTGAAACTTTTGAAAACTTAAAATTAAAGAAAATGGAAAATGAAATTGAAATTATGAAAATGATTATTATAATATTTAATTATTATTTAATTAATAAAACTTAATTAAAATCTAATTTAAAACTTAATTTAAATTTAACTAAAAATTACAACTATTACAAATAAACCTAAAAACTTATAACAATAATTTTTAAACTTAAATAAGAACTTGAAGAAAGTATAAAAAATGAAAATAAATATTTTTGTCTTTTTATTAGTATTTTATTAATTATAAACTATTTAATTTAATTAATCTAATTAAACTATTTTAAATTACTATTATTACTAAATTACCTTAGAAAATTATGATAAAATTTATAAAAACTAATTAACCATCACAGAAATCCTATAAAATTATAAAAACTACTAAAAATTATATTTAAGGTTATTCCACTACTTAATTACCTATTAATTATTTTAAATCTAATTTAATTAAATTAAATAAGAAAATTAGAAAATGAACAGTGGAAATTATGAAACTATTTTTTAAAAGTCTTAACTACTTTATAAAACTTAGGAAAAATATAAAATTCTACTTTAATTGATTAAAATTAAAGAAATCTATTTAATTACTAATATTACCTATTTAATTATTTAAACTAGTTTTAAATCTAATAAATAGTAAACTGCTTAGGAAAATTCTAATAAAATTATTTTAACTACTTTAAGGTACTAAGTAATTTATAAAATTATAAAATTTGACAAGTGCTTATTAATAAGCTAAGATGAAAATTAATTAGATAATTTCTATTAAATAGAAGCTATCACTATTTTTATGTTTGCTTTTTCTGGTTTTTCTTTTATAAAACTACTTAAATACTTAAATAATGAAACTTTAATAAAAATAACTACTTTAGAACCTTGAAATAAGCACTGAGAGTGCTTATAAGCTTATACAGTTGACTATGGTTGACTAAATTAAGAAATAAGCTAAGCTGAGGTTATGTGGGGTCCACTATGGTGAAATCTGGTTTACCTAAGTTACTTGAACTTTTTTAAACTAAACTTGGTGAGATAAGCTCCTAGAATAAGCTGAGAAGCTCAAATAAGCACTTGCTTATTTGAGTTCTGACTCAGAAATGGGACAGAGTTTGGGGACAAGTTTAGGTGGGGTCCACTGATCTATAGGTCAAACTAAGGGTCAAGTTTTGAACCTGGGTAGGAGGGGGGTTGTAATAATCTAATTAGAAGGTGTGGGGTCCACTGAGTTGGCCACAAATCACCACCAAAGTGGTGGTGATGGATTGGGTCTGAATGAGCAGGGCACACCTTTGCCCTGCAGTTGTGTTTGGGGGTCTGTGGGTTCCAAGGTAAAAATCTTAAAATTATAAACTATGTGGGATACTGAAGTAGAGGTGGTAGACAACAAGTCCTCAAAAGCTCAAAGCCTAGATCCTAATACTAAAATTTACAAAAATCCCTTAAGTTTTGAGAAAATCTGATAAGAGAAAATTTGACTTTTGAAGGAAACTTGCTAGTTTGACTTATATGAGATTCTAACACTTCTAATTGAATTATTAAGTTGTAATAAGCTATGTTAGACCTAAAATAAGCTAAAACTTAAAGATATGAGCTAATGTGAGGGTTTGTGGATCACAAATCCTTGACAGTTAACTGTCAAGGGATTTGTAAGTGGATTTTGACTATTTAACCAACTAAGACTTGTTTATTTTTGTTTCTCTGGGCTAATGTGATACTATATGACTTGTATACACTAGAAATTACAACAATATCAAGCTGAGTAACACAGAACATGTAAATCCAAACACCCCTTTTTACTAGACTGTTTTGTGATTTGTGAAGTAAATGGCTTACAAAGCTTATCCTACTGATCCAACATAACTTATTATGCTATATTAAGTATTAATAAGTGCTTAGAAACATATTTTAACCACAGATATACAAAAACACAAAATGAGCTATGTTGACTGATTGATTTTTTATTTTTTAGTAACTATTAATTCCAACAAACAAGATACTATTTTTATGTTATATTATTACTATATAAGACTAAATAAGTATTAAACACTAAAAAAGCAAGCAATAAGCAGAGCAATAGTACAAAAGTAAAAGTGAGAATTTTGATAACTTACAATAAGCTTTCCTGCTCAAAACCAAGAACCAAGGACAACTCCACAGCTTCCTTGTTGCTTCCAAATCAGCTATGAAACCCAGAAATCAATTTCAATTGCCACAGTTGACTATCATTGACCAAGATTGTATATGATGAACTTTTTTACCTTAACTGATTAGTAGGTTACTAAAAGCTTTATTGAGCTTATGGGAGCTTATATGAGCTTATTCAATCCATGAAACCATACATTAACAACAACACAGCTTATTGAGATTTTTGATAGGAAATTGAAAATGGCATTCACTAAGATAATAATACAAACTTGATTTTTATTAACTTAAAAGATCACTAGTACACTGAGAATACTTGAACTGAAACTTGAAAGCTTTAAATTACACTTAAACTTTTAAAACAACTAATACGACATACACTTTTTTAAATTAAAACTAGATAGGCTTCTCTTCTGCTTTCCTTCCTTTTATAAGCCCTCATTAGGGTTTCTTGAAGCATTCTGAACACTTCCCACTTCCATCTTGACCCTCCATTTCTCTGAATCAATCTCAATCGTTTAAATGCAAAATGGCGCCAAAAGTCCCCACGTTAACTTGGGGCCAAAGGTGATTAATTAAAGAACTTTGGGAGTATATGGAGGTGGCAGGGGACAAATGGGAAGGATTTGAGGCAAGTTGGTGTTGTATGGAAGAAAACAGAGGTGGTGGTATGGTTTGGAGTGAAAAGGAGTGGGAATTGCATTAATTAGTGATGGGATTTGACTGTGAGGTGGAAAGGTGAGGTTAGGGAAGTAGGGGGTGAGCTGGTGAGATGAGGTGGAGGTGGAAAACCAGGTAGTTTTGGTGGTTTCAGGTGGTGGTGAGGGCGATGAACAGTGGTAGCTGTTTGGCGGTTTTGGGTGGTCAAACGGGGTTTGACCCGTTATTAATAAAAGGGTGCATTTGGGTTATCTTGGTGGGCTGGGAAAAGGTTGGGCCTGGGTAAAGGGTAAAAGGGTTAAGGTTTGGATTGGATTTGAATTTTGGGTTTGGGTTTATTAAATAAAAATGGTCCGGTTTGGTTTTGGTATTAATCAAGGACCAATTTTGTAATTTTGGTAAAATAGAGGGACTGAATATGTGATTTTTCCAAAGTAGTTTCAAGTGCTATTTTTGCCAAATATGATAAACCAAGGACCAATTTATTTATTTTTCCATTTAAAAATATCCAGGGACCTTTTCTGTAATTTTTCAAACTCCAGGGACCATTATTGTAAATTTGGATTTTTTAAGGGACTGTGATTGTAATTTCTCAAAATGTTATCAAAATTGTTCCATTTTGTCATTCATGCATAGTACAAGGGTATTATTTGTAAATTACCAAGTTTTGAATACCCAGGGACCATTTTTGCCAATTTTGTAACTTGAGGGGTAAAAGTTGCCAGTTTGTGTAAACTTTTCATCCAGGGATCATTTGTGAATATTTTTGGTTTCCCAAGGACTTAAGTTGACTTTTCATTTATTTTAAACCTTCAGGGACTAGTTTTGACAATATTTGAAACTTGAGGGACTGAAACTGCCAATTATGCAAACTTTGTACGTTTTTCATTTGTTTTTGCATATTTTGTATTAAAAACATATAAAACACACTTCTAAGATATTTTAAGTATTATGATGCATTTTTGAGTGTTTTTGTATGTTTTGGCAGTTCAGATTGGTACAAAATGATGAGTATTTAGACACTCATCACGTGGTATGGTGTGTGAGAATGTTGTCAATCAGGTCATGTTAATGTGGTGTATGTTTAAGTTTGCATGTGTGGGTGTCGTGGGGTGTCTTAACTTGTGAATATATAATATATGATAGTAACTCGGATTTCAAGAGGGTATAAGGTGTATAATCTTGTGGTCTCGTTATATTTTTTTGTAGAGTGTGTATTTGGTTTCGAGATAGATTCGTCAACTGGTTCGAGATTCGTCGGGTGTCTAATCCAGACTCCCTTCATGTTTCTTAATTGTTTTACAATTTTTTCTTATCACCTTAACTTACCTTCTAATTCGGTATAACCCTAAACTTCTAATTCGACAAACCTAATTTGAAATCACATTTATAATCTAATTAAGTTATGCATTAATTAATGAAACCCTAAACCTATGTTTTGAACATTTTAACCTAAATAAACCCTAAATATGAAGACGTAATTATAACAAGCATTAAAAATCCGTTATGGTATTAGATAAGCGTATAAGTAATATGTAATTATGATTCGTGTAGATTCGGTGAAGAAGGAGTGATCCACCTCTCCTTGTGTTCATTTTCCGTTTGCTTTCATTTCCTAAGGTACAGATATTCCGCCTTTTTAGTAAAGGCCATCTTTCTCTCTTTTGTTTAATATTTCGATTATGATCCCTTCAGTTAAGCCATTGCTATGTTCCCTTTGTTTGATCCGTGTTTGTTGATACTTGATATTGATATGAGCTTGATATTCGTTTGCATGCTATATTTCTTTTCTATAGCATTCTTGATTCTATGCCCATTATGTGTTACTTGTATATGATTTGATTAATTTGTAGCCAGTCATGGGGAGTCCATGGCCTTGCCACTGATGCACCAGTGGTATTGACACTATCTGTGGAGGTGGGTTTTTGTCCACAGCGTTCCCTTTAAGCTAGCTATTCAGGCCTATATTTATTATTGTATATGTTTACTTAGCCTAGAGCTTTGTGCATATATATTTGTTTTGCAGGGGGTGTATGGATGCATCCTAGGTACTTTGTTTTGTATTATTTGGTGAATGGTTTAGTGTGTGCAATACACTCCATTTCACATTAGTACATTGGAGTTGCAAATCCTTTGTGCAATTTGTATGATTATCTGGGCATTTCTTTGTTATCATTTGACATCCTTATATTTCTATTCTCTTTATACTTATTATACGTTTGTATTTTCTTTGCTTATGATTACATCCGTTTCATAATTCTTTTAATGAATCCTTGATTCATTATCACATATGCTATATTTCGTTGACCTTTATCTTTGCAGATTCTCGTGGACTCTTATTCGTCTATTCTTTTCGTTTATGCTTATTACCTATCTTTGTTTATATCTGTTCACTGAGCGTTAGCTCAGCCGCATTTTCTTTTCTCTGCGGCAGGTAATAAGTGGGAAGCGGGACTTTGAGTGATGAGTGTTGGATGCTAAAAGACCTATACTTAGCTTTTCCCCATTGTTATGGATTTTCAAACTTAGTACTTTGACTTGTTATTTCTTTTAGACTTATGTATTTCCGGATTATTTTCCTTTGTATAGCCCTGGTTAAGGCTATACTCTTTAAGTCATTGTTTCTTATGACTTGTTACTTATCTTTTAATAAAGACTTCCACTTGCATTGTTATGTTCTGATTACACACCATAATGTTACATTCTAGCCCTTTTCGGGTTGGGGTGTTACAGTTTGTTTGTCACCCGATTATTTTAGTCACCGTTTGTTTGTCACCCGATTATTTTGTCACCTGGTATCACCTGATTGTCACTCTTGGATGTCACCCAATGAGGTTAACACCGGTAACTCCCACTTGTGACCCGATACTTTGTTAAGTCACCGATATTATATATATATATATATATATATATATATATATATATATATATATATATATATATATATATATATATATATATACACATATATATATACACATACATATATATATACATACATATATATATATATATATATATATATATATATATATATATATATATATATATATATATATATATATATATATAACTATGTATATATATTAATTATTACGAATTATTATCACACTATGTATATATATATATATATATAAGTATATATACCCAGTAACGACACCGTTTATATTCATGAGGACTACACGAATCGACCCGACACCGACACTGATACAGAAACTAAAGTTACGAACGAATTAGTCACCGACACTATATATTTTTCTGATGGGCCGTGTACCACTTAAGCCCAAATTTTCTTTTTCTTTCTTTTGCCCTACTGCTGGGCCGAGCACACCACAAGCCCACCCAATCCATATTATTTTGTTTTTTTTTTCGTTTGGGCCGAACATGTCACAAGCCCAAGGCTGCTTATGTTTTCTTTTGTGCGCATGGTTGTTTTTTATTTGTGATACGAATCACTCAACGAGCACAATTTGTGCTTCTCACATTCACGCCTTGCCAAATTTTTCTTGACCTATACTTACTACTCGACACCACAAAGCCACAACAAACCTTTTGTAATTTCTTTTCCTTTCTTTGGTTCCCTACACACTCGACACCAACAACACAATACACACACCCTTTTTCCTTGTCCCATGCGTATGCAAGTAACCAAAACACAACATCAAGCCACCCTACATGTAACCTATTGAATTAGTTAGTCTTTTGGTTCATAACATTACACCCTAAGTTCTATTACCCAAAGGTTCTTATGTTTCTTTAACCAACAACACAACCTTTTCCTAAAAGCTATTAACCAATGGATCAAGTGTTTCATTAACCAACAACACAAACACCTTTCTACTTAAACTAATCTACAAGTACACCACATGTCCCTAAACCTTGCTTTGCCCTAGTACTAAACTAATCAAAAAACCATCATAGCCCTAAAGATTACCACGCTCGACTTGACATCTCCCAAAGACTAGAGACAAGCTTGTCTTGTTTCGAATGACACTACAAGGACCAAATCACATGCTAAACTTTGCTAACTACCTCATTCCCTCTATATATGGTCACATTTAATACACATTTTTCACACACTTACAAGTTTCGCAAGCTCTCATAACACCAAACACTCCTTTCTTTCTTTCTACTTGTTGTCGAGACCAAGGAAGCCACATAAGAAGATTTTGGGTTAAGAACTACTTGGGTAGGATATATATTTTGGAACGAGAATCATGAAGAAGAGGGTATAACGTTCGATTTGTTCTTATTGTCGCGTATCACTTGGACTCTCCACCACCTTTGGTGTTGTAAGTCATTATTTCCTATTTCATTTCCTACTCTATTATTTTCATGCATATCACGTTTAGTTTTCACACGACACACTTTAATTTCTAAAAGTATATATATTTTCGTACACTTACAATATTTTGTACATGCCTCGACACCCCTAGGAATGGGCTTATCTCTTAGTTTTTACACGTACAACATATATATTTTCTTCGACACCCTAAATCCTCGACTCACGCTTAACCAAATCGACGTAACATGCAAGCCGTACACGATCGTATACTATGAAAACTAGACCAAAACCAAATCTGGGTCGAGCACTATTTTTAAACAAGTAAAACCCACTTTGGTCCTTAACCGGGCTAAAAAGCCTAACAGATTTTCCTTAAGGATTTTCGGTTTGAAAATTTAAGATTTTCAAAATGATTTTCAATTTATAAAAACTGATTTTTATAAATGTTAGAAGATAAAAATGGTAACTTTTATAAAGATGAAGTTAACTTTTCAAAAACTAGATTTTGGAGTATTTTTGCAAAGTCTCACGATAAGGGACTAAAAGTGACAAAACCACAAAACTTTCAGACTAAATATGACACTATCGATTTCTAATAGAAATTGATGGTAGAAACAGTAAATTTCAAAAGCTTGAGGTATAAAGTGTAAAAAGTGCTAAAAAGGACTAAAAAGTAATTATTTTGACCAAGAGGTAAAAGTGTAACTTTTCTTAAAGTCAAGGGTCAATTTTGACAAAGCTACTTTATTTAAATATTTTCTATAAATTGAATTTTACATATATAAATGTATATATAGATATATGCTTTGTAGTTTTAAAATAAATATGTATTTTTACTAAAAATATTTAACTATAAATATTTTTATTAACATTATTATTTTCACAAATAAATTAACATTTATTGGACACCGTTTCGAATCAACGTTATAAATAACTACGTAAAGTTATTTTGGAATATTTTTAAGACACCCGAATGGAGATCACCGTACTCGAGACATATCACATGTCATTTACGAATCGAATCTAAGACACCGACGATATATATATATATATATATATATATATATATATATATATATATATATATAAGGTCGCAAGTCGGAGGAATTTCATTGCTAGTCGTAGCAGTACACCGTCACTTTTGAGCACCGTTGTGATTTACACACCTGTCAGGTGAGTTTATGGTCCCACCTTTTAATTGTTTTTAAACCCCGTGGGGAGATACATGCTATAAACCGAACACAAGTATTTTTCTGCATGATGTTACTATCTGATATTGCCTAAGTTGACACCTGTACTACAAGTCCCTCATATCACGAACCTTAATCACTTGTTTAGTGAGCGCGAATATAGTTGATAGATCTATTGGAATGGCAGCCCATGTCTACCAAGGTGATCACTTGGTAGGGGATGTGTTATATTCGAGGACCGTAGAAATTTACATTTCTACTCACCGAGGGCCCCTTGTCATTTACATCCTCTGTGGTGTAGGTGATTGTTATTATCTTTATGATATTTCGAATCAATGTTAAGGCTTGCGTTTTGTGAGGCTTAGGAGCAATATTTCACCAGTTTAGTCAAGACCTGTCTATCTTGGCTTGTTTATTTCAAATGCTTGACTTGTGTTCACACTATTACTATTTAAAGTACTATGGATTCACTCAACCGTTGTGTTGACTTTTTAAGCATGTTTATCTCAGGAAATTAGCAGGCATGGTGGCACGGAGCTGGCAAAAAGGGCAAACAGGACCTCCCTTTTTATTTCAATAATTATATCATTCTTTTCAAACTCATCACTTCTTTTGCAAAACAATTAACATTTAGAAAATGTTTGTAACTCTGACTACTTTGAGTTTTCATGGAATGATATTGACTATCTTTTGAATTGTTTTCTATGAGTATGACTGTGTACTAAACTGTAATGACCCCGATTAAACTTCCGCTGCTTATCAAATTTCGGGGTGTTACAGATTGGCATCAGAGCCATGGTTATAGAGAACCAAATGATTTTTCAAAACATTGGACTATAACCTCACCGGATTTCTAAACAAACTAATTATCACCAAAGTGCCCTCCGTGCTAGCGCTTGCGAACGTCATGTTTTAAGGTTTGATTTTTAGCACCCATTGCATTTAGTTCACTATGACACTATGATCACTGTGCATGTAGCATTTTGTAGACTAAATGACTTATATTACTGCTATTTTGGGATATTATAGTACCATGTCGCCCCCGGTTATTATATTGTCTGATAGTGACGACGTCATGCCGGCATCATCCACCTATCCCACCATTGACCTATCTGACTATGACACCCGAGCCACCCATGATTCTGACCATGACACCCTACCTGTATCACCTGCCATGCCATCTCCTGTTCCATCTGGAGACCCATCTGCTGATACTGAGCCCTTTGAGGAGGGTGAGGTTGCTTCGACACCCATTGATTCTTTTGCTATTCAGCCTCTTTTTCGTCCTGTCTGTGGACCTATGACATAGGGGCAGTACCTTTATGATCAGTATCTCATGTCTCAGCAGTTTCTTGCGGCTGATGACCGTCCTACACCACCTGCTAGTCACCACACCGGTTCAGATGCTGATGACGAGTCTTCTGACTCCGATACTTCTGACACTGCTGCTTCTATCCAACCACCATCCCAGCCTGCACCGATTCGTCAACGCAAGCGAGTGAGGATTCTTGAGCCCTTTGAGCCTGAGCCTTTCAGAGAGTTGTTTCGATATCATGATGGAGACTTTACCCGCAAATTCACGGCTCGGAAACGAGTCTGTATTTTGCCTGCTTCTACTGTTACACCACCTGTACCTACATCTATACCATCACCCACACCTGTACTACCATCTGTTTCTATGCCAGAGCTGACACCTGTGGCATCACCATCACCCGTATCACCGTTACCTGAGCCACATCCTTACATGCTACCTACTTACGCCGCACCCCGCTCTTCTAAGGTTTTGCCACCCATGCCACCACCTACAGTTTTCTACTCTCAGACTACTACTGTACTGATACCGTCACCTGTTTCATCACCTATTTCATCACCATCACCTGTTCCTACCGAGACCCCTACCTCACCCGGCATTCATAGGTTGGTTGTTGTCGTCGATGGTCATTCTTGTTAGAGTGCATTCGTATATGGAGGTTTGTTGAGTGATCACCTAGGGCTGCTGAGATTGGAGATGGCTCTTCAGCGGTGTTACCGATTACTGGGGATAGAGATTGAGGATGCACAGACTACCATCACCGAGTTTGCTCATCGATTAGATGTTCAGAGGCATGAGATGGAGGATTTGAGAGAGATAGCGATCATCACGCAGGAGATGCTGGAGCATCAAACACAGGAGTTGGCCGCATCTAGTGCTACCATTCACACCCTGTCAGCCACGATTGAGGAGATCCAGGCCCGTCAGAGATCCAGGGATTTAGAGATGTTGGAGATGACCAGGATCATCAGAGAGCTGGAGAGGAGATCAGGAGGCGCACCTGGACCTTCATAGATCTATGACATATCATTACATTCAGAGACATCTTAACTTGCCGCCTGTGGCATTAATAATGTTGTATCTTATTGTTTTGTAGCAATGAATTCAAAATTATTAAAACTTTATGTTGGTTATGATTGTACTGTATTGATATTGATTTATGATGTTCTATTTGTCTGATCTTTTATTATGCTCCCATATTGAGATTCATTATAATTTCCATGTGTGTTATTACATGTCGTGATGATTATTTATGAATGATATGGTTTATACTGATGTATGTGTTCATGGTGTGGTTGTGATATGTACTTTGTGATGATCTCGACTATTATGAGCTTTGTTACATTATTTCTCTTGTTATTGATCGATGTTTGGGATTCTTACTTATACACTTGCGATTTTATAGAGTTATGGCCCCTAGGAAAACCGCTACTGCTACCTCGTCACCCGCTATGACCCAGGCTACTATCAGAAAGTTGGTTGCCGACAGTGTTGTTCCAGCTTTGGAAGAGCAGGCTGCCGCAATGGCACGAACTAGTAGCAATAACCGAGCCACTGCAGAAAGCGAGTCCACTGCGACTCGGAAGTTGTCACAACTCGTAATTTCCGGTCATTTTTCTAAACCTCGACAATTTACTATTCACAAGTTACTATTCATCATTTACTATTCATCGATCACTATTCATCGTTTTCGAGGTCAATTTGATATTCTGAGAAGCGTTCAGAAATTTTACTATTCACTAGACACTATTCATTTCCGGAAGAATATCACTATTCACGTGCATTACTCATGTCATCGTAAACTTAGAATACGGGTATTCAAAATTCGCGTAACCATATTGGTTCAGGAGCGAATTCATGCATTATCATTGGGACATTTCATACAGACTAGAAATAGTCTGCATATCATCTTTATGGCACTTGCATACTATTCCACTCGTAGGGTATTCAAATTATATTTTTAATATAATTAACGAATTACGTATGTTTATTTTTAAATAAACACTAATACGCGAACTATAAATGTGACTAACACGCCCAACACTCCCAACTATGATCCCAATATATTTTTATATTCATTTTTATAATATAAAAATTATAATATTAATTTACCCGGTATTTTGGATATTTATTTCAATTATTAACTTAAGTTTACTAAAAATTTCGACGGTTTTCGTACAAATTAAACTATAATTATCTAAACACCCAATAATTTTACCCAACCTATTTTTATAATTTTTATAACTTTATTATGACCCGGTTAACTCCGTTAAAATTTATTTTTAGTTAACCCGGTACCCGGTACATTTTAAAACTACAAAACAACACAATAATACACAAGTTACAAAAATCTTACATACATCCCCCCCCCCCTTGACTTTGCCGCCCCCCCCCCCCCCCCCCCTTGCCAATCTTCTTACAAAACTCACTTACACACTCAAGTTCCATAAATGCTTATACTAACTCTTATATAATAATAAAACTAATAATAATATACATATCAAATACTAGTTTTCTTATCTCATTTTCACAACTAGCAAAACTTTTCTTTCTCTCTTTTCTCTCTTGAAACTCACGGCCACAATAAGGAGGAGGAGCAAGACAAGAATTTTTCTCAAGATCTAGTGTTATTATAGTTTAGTTAAGTATTTCTTACAAGGTTTTGAAATATAAACTCAAGAATACTAAGGTTTTATCATCTAATCACACCACATCTCAAAGTAAGTTTACAAAACTCATTTCATAATTTTTACAAAGTTATTACCATGATTATATATTTTCTTGCAAGATCTCATGCATATATTAACTTATGCCACTCCATTTTTGTATATATTTAACTTTTAAGCCCTAGAAGTGATTTTTGGTTAGATCCTTGTTAGATCTACTTGGTTTTGATGTTTAGGAACCCATGACACCCTAAGAAGGTGTATGGTAGGATTAGATTAGTTTTGTGGTGATTGAAAGTGGTTTGAATGAAGATGGAACTAGATTAAAACCCTAGAAACGATTTTTGACACCTTTGAAATACCTACTGTCCCTATTTTGATTTCGTGGGAAAATCAGTGGTCGATGGCTAAATTTTGACCAAAGATTTAGAAAATACTTTCAAAAATGAAACTTTAGGCGAAAGAACGGATTAAAACGAGCTTATAACGAAGGAGATATGATTTTTGCAAATTTAACGACGAAAACTATTTTTGTAAAAACTGCTTGCTGTTTGGCAGATTTCGACGGGTAAATAGAGGCATTAAACGTAACCTAGAGGAGCCGAGTTATCAAAAATATACTAGTATATACAAAAACGAATCCGTGGACATAGAGAACAAGGAAAATGAACCTAAAACGACCAAGTTATACGCGTTTTAACATCACCAAAACTATATATATATATATATATATTTGGTCACAAATAGAAATAATAACGTACGTACTAAATGGTATATTTTTCTAGAAACGTTACTAATGACTATATTCTTAACAAATGAATACGTACGACCCAAGAGTATATTTATACGACTTAACGACGTTATTTTAAGGTTTCCGATACGAGGATTATAACGCTAACATTTTCGTACGAGTTAATATGACAAGTTATATACTTCTCTAAATGGACCTATTTTTCCTAAGTATGGAAACTATTTTACCATGACGATAACTAGTATTTCCAAATTACGAGTGGTATGGGTATCATGTGCATGTGCATTCATTTCATCACGGCATGATCTAAATTAGATCACGATTATTCATTTAGGTTGCGGCTAGTGTTCGCGCCTCATTGTCCCGATTACTTTACCATCGTTGTACCATCTTTGTACTATCACTCCAGGTGAGTTCTCATAGCCCCGTTTTAATTACTTATTTGATTTTAAATCCCACGGGGGAGAATACATTGCACAATTATTTTTGTACATGCCCAAGTATATCAAATTCCATACATTGCTTAGTTGCCTACTACCAAGTTAAGTCCCCTTATATATATCATGGACCGTTAATTTTAGATAAGCGAGAGTGAGTGGATAGATCTATCGAGGGTGACGCCTCCATTCGTGTTTGGGTTGCTCCAAATGGGACGAATGCATTTCATGTCTTAACGAATTGAGTGTCTGGTAAACACTCTGGTGGGGCATTACAAAGTCTAGCTTCGGGGTCATGAGCTTAAGAGCCAATGTAGTACTTTTGACATTTTTGTCGGTTTACTTATTACTTGTGGCTTATGTACTTACGATTTACTTATAAACCTATGATTATTCACCAACATTCGTGTTGACCATTTTTCGCAATGTATTTCTCAGGTTATTAAGGTAGCTCATGTTGCATACATTTGGACCTTCATGGAGTCGCGGAGTCGACGCGTCTCACCATATTTTCTGCACTTATGAAACGTTTGATCTTGTTGAACTTATTTTAACAATATTGGCAAACTCTTTTGGGACCTAAGCTTTGTAAACTCTGAATGTTTTAATGATCAAACGCTGTATTTTCTAAACGACACTTTAGGTCGTTCAATATAACTGTAACTATGGTGCTATGACAGTCACCCCCAGGTATTCCATTCCGCTGCCATTCAGGTATTTTGGGGGTGTGACAGATTGGCATCAGAGCTAAGGTTATAGCGAACTAGGATGTATCTTGGACCCTAGACTATAACCACATCATCATAGCATCTCATCATTTCATCATAGGTGCATATTCACTATACATGTTGCTTTACGCACACACTGTACGAGTTATTCATACCTATACTCATATATATATATGATTATATTGACCGGGTTCACAAGTGACATGTCTTCAGATACCCACGCTGTTATCCTTTCGTCGGATTCCGACATTGAAGATGCCTTGTCATCTTCCACTACCATTATACCACCAGCTGTACTTACACCACCATTAGCACTATTGAATTGTCATAAGAGCAAGGTTCTCATTCAGCCTATACATAGAATGCCGTTTGGTAGAGTATTCAGACTTGATTCTAATGGACTTATTAGGATGCTTATTACAAGGGAGATAGCATGTTTTCTTTCCTCCACTAGTAGGACGCTTACTACTCAGGTACTACCACCACCGTCAGTTACTTATTTCACTATTGGTCGTCCCATAGTGCGTACTTCAGCTTTACCTCTTAGATGTCGCGAGATAGCGCGAAAGAGGGTAGTATCCCATTCACTATTATCACCATTACCTCCTAATTCATCACTGGGTTTTCATCATCATCAATGTCATTCTCATCCTTTAGAATACCACCATTGTCATTTCCCTTTTCCATTTCCACTTGCCACGAATTAGATAACACCTTGTGGATAATACCAAGATTACGGACTCAACAGGAACATCTACAGGTTCCTCAAGAATGGCTTAGAATCTACACTATCTGAACAAACATCACAAACAACCACGGAACACAAGAGTAGAAGAGGCACCCCCTCCTCACATTAGGCGTTAGAAAATAGAAAAATAAGAAGATGAAATTGGATAAGCATGGGTTGCCACCCACGAAGCGCTTGTTTTTGTTCACCGAGTCACATGAGCTTGACTCGATCCCCGAATTAATTCGTCCTTGGGGAGAAACCGTGGAAAAATAATCTCATTCGGGCTTTCATCCAAAATATTTTGAAAAACTTGTGACGTATTTGAAAGTTCCATCCCGAATAGATAACCGCTGGTACGTTAATTTTGAAAACTTTGAAAGACGATACCAGGGTCAAAAACAACATCCTCACTCCCCACGGAGTGAAGGATAAGAGAAATCACACCAAACGTTATAAATGGCAAGAATGTCATGATAACAATCTTGAAAAACTCATCATCTTCAAAAGAAAGTTTCATAATTGTGGAATTATGAATCTTATCATTTAAGCTCTTGTTAAAATCTTTTCCGGGTGGGAGGGTTGGGAAAAAATTTTCATTAAAACTCTCATTCTTAAAAACACCACCCGGATCATGATCAATTTCAAGATCAAAACTGAAACTCTCATATTCAGGATTAGAAAACTTTTCCATTTCACATTCAGATTCATCAAAACGAAATGATTCAAATTCCGAAAGAGAGATAAAAGCATGAGAAGTGGGATTGCCACGACTCGTCTCTTCCGAGTAATCGAAATGAAAAGCTTCAAACGTTGGATCAGAAAAATCAGGAACATAAGTGGGATTGCCACTTATTTCCTCAGTCGTATCGAAGGTAAAACTCTCAAAGTCTGGTAAAAATTCCTCGAGCTCGGGCTCCAGAGGATCGTCAATTATAAGCTCAATCTTCGTCTTAACTTTATCCGGAGGGATTGACGGTTGATCGTTCAACAATTTGTTAAGAAAAATAATATCCCCCTCCGAATCAAAGTAAGAGTCGTCAATCTCAGAAATCGGAATCGTTTCAATTTCAAGAAATTCATCGACCTCTTCCCAAAAAGAATCATATTCCTTAGTCGAAGGAAATGATGGGGAAAAGTCGGAGACGAACGTTTTCACAAAATCATCAAAAGTATAATCACAAACATCAATGCTTTTGACGGAGTACTTCTTTAAGTTCGAAGCATCGGCTTTAAAAATCATAATATCGTCATCATGTCGTAAAGTTAGAGTGTCCTCAAAATGATCTACTAGGGCTTTTGCGGTTCGTAAAAATGGTCGCCCTAGTATAAGAGGAACTCTCGGATCGGGTTCAAAATTAACAACGACAAAGTCGGCCGGAAAAGTACACGAGTTCACTTGAACAAAAACATCTTCAGCAATTCCAACTGGATGAGCAATCGAACGATTAGCAAGCTCTAAAGTCATTCGTGTCGGTTTAAGTTCCCCCATCCCAAGTTGTTTATAGATCGAAAATGGCATAAGGTTAATGCTTGCACCTGAATCGGCCAGGGCTTTGCAAACCTCTTGATCTTTCAACGAACAAGGAATGAGAAATTTTCCCGAATCTCCAAGCTTCTCGGGAAGCTTCTTGAGAAGAATCGCAGAGCATTGAACATTAATCGGCGTTTCGGCTAATTCGAGCAATTTCTCTTTATTACTTATCAGATTTTTAAATGTTGAAGCAAATTTCGGCATGTAAACAAGAGCATCCATGAAACTGATATCAAAGTGCAACTTTTGAAAAATATCGAGAAATTTTTCCATTTGTTTTTTAGATTTTGCACGGAGCTCTTCATCATTAAATCGTGACGGATATGGCAATTTAGACTTGTATTTCACATTATTTTCAAAAACAACTTTTTCTTTATCTTTCGATTTTTGAACAACCGGAGGTTGGACGTTTTCAGCTCCTCCATTATTAACAGGAGGAACCGGGTCCTTTGTCGCCTCGGTCTCACAGTCTACTACCTTGGGTGGAGACGAAGAAGAAGAAGAGGTAGTAGGAACTGTGGGTCCCTCATATGTAGCACCACTGCGAGTTATGATCGCTTTTACTTCGCCCCTCGGGTTTGCGATCGTGTTGCTTGGCAAAGATGTAATACCCGAACCCGAGGGTCGATCATTTAAACGTTTGTTGATATCATTGATTTGAGTTGCAAACATTTTCGTGGTTTCCTCTTGTTTAGCAATTAAGGCTTGTTGTCCTTGAAGCAATTGTTTAATCAACTCTTCCGTGGGCGACGGATTTGGAATAGCAGCTTGATTTTGATGATTAAAACTTTGCCCACGGTTTTGAAAATTGCCATTATTTTGATTTCCATGATTATTATTCTGAAAATTCCCAGGGTTTCCATGGTTTTGATGGTTTTGAAAATTGTTCCCTTGAGGCGGGCCTTGATTGAAATTACCTTGAAAACCCCGATTCTGATTAAACCCTTGATTATGATTTTGAAAACCATTATTAGCTCGACTCTGATTTTGATTTCCTTGATTATTACGATTCTGCACATTATGATTCTGATTGACTTGGTTTGATTGTTCGAAACCGGGTGGTCCTTGAAAATGGCTCGAACGGTAGCTGAGGAGATTACGGTCTCCTTGAAGAGGTGGGTAACCGTTGCCACCCATATTTGCAGCATACACGTTCTCTTGAGCAAAAGAGCCGGTCGTCGGACATTCATAATACGGGTGTGGACCACCACAAGTGTCACAAACGATATTGACCACATTAACTTGTGTTTCTTTAACTTGATTAGGCATCATTTGGTACATTCTTAGCATAGCCGTCGACAAATCGTCAACTTTCTTACTCAAGACGGCTAGCTCGGGATTAGAAGAAGAGGAAGAATTAAGAGTCGCGGTCGATCTTATTGGCTCATTCCTCTCGGCTGAGGAATCCCAATAGTTGTAATGGGCCGTCATATTCTCGATTAGCTCGTAACAATCCTCAGGACGACGTTTCATGAAAGTACCACCAGCTGCAGCATTGATCGTGTCCCGATGTCGTAAAGTCAAACCATTATAAAATGTATCAATGATCGTGACGAGAAGCATATTATGATTCGGACAACGATCAATGGCAAGCTTGTAACGCTCCCAAGCCTCAAACAAAGACTCATCGGGGAGTTGTCGAAAGTTGCTAATATCATTCCTCAATTTCGTCACCATCGATGGTGGGAAATACTTCGCCAGGAACTTGGAAACCATTTCATTGAAAGTATGAATCGAGTTCCTGGGAAGACGATCAAACCACGCGGTGGCATGATGCGTAAGAGAATAGGGGAAGAGAGAGAGACGGAGGGCGTCATCGGAGACCCCGTTTTGTTTCATATTTTGGGTGACGGTTAGAAACTTATCGAGATGCTTATTTGCATCGTCACCCGGTAATCCGTGAAATTGGCACGAATTGTGGACTTGTTGTATCATGTGGTGCTTAAGTCCAAAATCCGTAGCCTCAATATTTAGAGGGGCAATCGGGCCACCTCTACCATGCATTGTGGGTTGGCACAGCTCCTCCATCGTTCAGAGATCAGGAGCCTGCATGTGTTGGTTTTCATCACCACCCACCGGAGGGTGTTGATCATTCATATCCATTTCCTCAACGTTAAGGAAATGGACACGGTGTGTGTGTCGTATTACCCTTTCGGGATTTGAGAACGGAGACGTAAGACTCTCAAACGAAGATCGGGTGTGCATACACCACAAGCAAAATTAAAAAGAAAATAAAAAGAAAAAGGAAAATCTTTTTTTTGTTTTTTATATTTTTTCACAAAACTTTTTATTTCTTTTGTTTTTCTTTTCTTAAAACGTAATATTAATCGAAAATCGTTTCTTTCAAAACCACTCGCGACGGGACGGGAGAGAAGAATGGATCTCTCTTCAGCTAGCAATTTAATGTCTTAGCTTCCGTATTTCCCGCTTATTCGGTTGTAGTAATTGAAATAGTCCGATAAACAACTAAATTACGTTTTCGTTATATTGCGAGACTTATTTGGTTTACAACGCCCTTTCTTTCGATCGAGTCGAGGCTGTAACTTTTATTATTTTTTTTGGTATTTTTGAAAACACTTTAGTAAAAGTGTTTTTGATTTTTCAATTTTTATAGAGATATATATACAAAGTAGAAGAAGGCTTATCAAAACACGATTTTCCAAAACAATTATTCAAAAATTCACTTTAAGCCTTCCCCGGCAACGGCGCCAAAAACTGATACGTGTCAATTATAGTATAATAATATTCCGAGGAAATACCGGTTAAAGTAATTCCCGGGTCGTTCTTCCCAACGAAAGCTCAAATGGAATATTTGAATTATCGAATCGGGAATCGTGTAGTGAAAGTGAGTTGTGATAGAGTGATATAGTGAAAATAGCAATCAAGGAATTCAAATATTATCAAGCAATGACTAATCAAGCAAAGAGTACAAGCAATCTAAGAACACAACTCAAAAACGTACAAACGGTAACGCACGCGTGTAATTTAAAACGCGGCGTTATTCTAAAAATTATCCTACGAACTTGAAACTTTTTCTAAAAATCTTATTCTATTAAAAATAATTTCTGGAAAAAGAAAAATATTTTTTTGAGTTTTTATTTATTTTTTTATGAATTAAAAATGAAAAATAGAATTAAAAATGAATTTAAAATAAAGAAAAATAGAAAATAAAGGTGGAAAAATAAAATTTCAAAACTGGAAATTCTAAAATATTATAAAAGAATTATTGAAACTATTTTTGTATTTTTCTGGACTTTTTATGAATTATTATTACTTTTTATCAATTAAAAAACTATTTAAAAATAGAAAATAAACCAAATTAATTGAGAAAAATAGTTAAAGGCTAAGGAAAAATCTGGAAAATTCCCAGAAATTCAAAAATAAGAAAAGAAGATTAGAATAAAAATTTGGAACCAAGATCAGCTTATTAAGGGCTTATACAAGCCAAAACAGCTTATCACAAGTGCTTATTGATAAGCACTTGTGATCAAAAGTTAATAAAACTTTGAACTTAGACCAAATATGATATATTAACCTTAAATGAATCAGAAAATGATGTATTAAAGCTCAGGTTAACCACAGAAGTTCAAATTCAAGTAATAAGCTATGAAAAAGGCTCAATAAGCACTAGCAAAGCTGCTTAGATAAGCTAATGATGAGAAGCTAATGATGAATACCACTTCTCAACCAACTAGTGAACACAATTCAATCACAAATACAGATCTCTAAACACATTCAACCACTTGAATCAGTCTAAGAAATCTTGTTAACACAGATGTGCAGGGGAGGTGATGTTCAACTCAGGTCACTTTAAGCACTTGTTCAGATAAGCTAGCATGTTCCAAAAGCAAATTTTCTTGTTGAAACTGAATTATAAGCTACCAGATATCACAAATCCACATTTACCAATTATCTAGGCTAACTAATGAAACCTACAAATTCAAATGAATTTCACGCCACAAACTGAATGTAGAAACAGTTGACTAATGAGTATGCAAATAAACTTGACTAAATCCAATTTTAACTACTAGATTCTACTCCTAAATGTTTTATTTAGCTGTAATAAAGCTGAATTAAACTAATGAGGACTGATATGCAATTACGCTAACTGATTTACCCTACTGATTTCAATTTAAGCTAACAGTTAATGAAATGAGATCTAATTCTTTAACTAACAAGTAATGAGCTTCTGTTTTATTGGCTTAACTAGCTATTATTATACCTAAGTTACCTATATGTAACAATGGACAACTACAAATAAGCAACAATACTCAGCTGATCATTAATCCAAACACCCCTAATGAAGCAGTGTCAATCAAAAATCTCAACTGATCCAAAACATTCAGATCCAAACTAATTTAAATGACTCAAAATGATTTAAACACTCTAATGAAACAATGAAACAAAGAAGTGATGCTCAATCAATCTAATATTCCAATAGATCAGTTTCACACAGCTACGACAAATTATGCAACAATCACTAAGATGGAGTAACAAGCTATAAGACAAATGATCAAAACTCAATGTACTATTCAGATACTCAAACTATATCAAATAGCTATCTCAATCAATTACAAAGCTGATTCCAACACAGATACTCACAATCCCATTCTCAGATTCACAAACTCAATAGTAACAGATCATGCAATAAGCTATCTACTAAATTTATTCTAAATCCAATCAAACAATAATCAAACTCAGCTAATGCACATAACTAAACTACAAATTAATTGACTATCAACTCAGATCAGTAGTTAAGGAATTTAAACGAAATTTTACCAAGGACTTCCCCTCAGCTAGAACAGAGGGGATTCACAGAAGCCTATCTCTAAGATAGGCTGAGTTCTCTCTTTCTGTCTCAGTCTATCAACCTCCTCAGCAACACATGATTCAATCACCTTCAAATTTGATCTATGATATTTGTGGAATGAAAACTAACTGATATACAAAAGCTAAGAAGCTAGTGTATACAATTATTAAGCTGATGCAGCTTATTCAGAAATTATAAAGCTAACTTGAAACATTTTTTTATTTTTTTTTATAATTTTCTGGATTTTTATTTATTTTTATATATATTTTGAAAACTGAATTGTAATGAAATATAGATTTAACTCAACATGAATTTGAAACATTAACTAAGTTTGCAACAAAAGAAAACTTAAATGACAGTAAATGAAAAACAATAAGCTAATAAGACCTTATTAGGAAAACAGAACTTTTATTAAAAGCTAATAAGCAGTACAATTACAAATAAGCTAAACTAAATACATTTCAAAATCTAAATTGACAGAGCTTCGCTACTAAAAATTCTACTCCTATTCAGCTACTGAGCACCTCTTTATATAGGAGAGAAGTGAGTGAGGGTTACGGATTGCCAAGCTGGCAATCCGTGTGCCTGTGCTTGTTGATATCAATCTTCAGCCGTTAGATTGCCTCTAATCATTGATCCCTTAATAATAGCCCTCGGATTTCATCTGATGACGCGCTCCACCCAATCATTAGCTGCCACCTGTCCAAATATGTGCTTCTTTAGATCCCCTGACGCTCTGACACCTCACTGACACCTTTGATTTGACATTAGTACCCTTACTTGCGGTAATTGGGTGAAATAGGTAATTAGGGTTCATGAAGGTCTGGGTAAGTGAGGGTGAATTGGGGGAAATGGGAGCGGGGGTGTTTGGTTTAGTTATTTATTTATTTGATGCTTTGACTTCTTTTGACCGAATGTATAAGAATGGGCTCGGGTTAAATTTGGGAATGGGCTTGGTGATCTATTTGTTGGACTTGGACTACACAATAATAGAACTGGACTATGCAAAATGGACCAAGGTTCTTTGTAAATTCAGGTTTTTGGTATTAAAAATGTATAAGGGCCATTTGTGTAAACATTTCAAACTCCAAGGGTAAAAACTGTCAATCTCTATAAATCAATTCCAAGGACTAATTTTGACAAGTCTGAGTAAGTAGAGGACTGAAACTGATTCTTGAATCCCCGGCTTTGACTATTCGACCATCTTCTAATCTCGTGCTCGTTTTTCCGTTTTTCTGATGATTTTTCGTCAATTTCTTATTCATCCGTACCTGCATATCACAATCACAAAAACACACGATTTCTTGGCATTTATTAGTTCAAATAGTCATATTGGGTTGATGTTTGGCCATAAAATGGTGAGTAAATAAGCACTCACCACTAGGACTTGATCGATGCACAACTTCAGACACTACTTCAGGACTATCTCGACCTTACGATGCCATAAACCTGATTTCACCTAGAAGGACTACAGGAAGTCTTTAGACTAGACTTATATCCTTACTAGCTTTTACTATTACCCTAACCACGGGAGGTGTGGCATAATTCAAAGAAACTTGTAGTATTTTGATTGATGTACAAACGGAATCACCAAGTATTGACTCTACTATAGGGGAATGGTTGTGCTATCTATGATATTGGCCCATATAGACCGAAACCTTCATGTATTATATTCATGTGTTATGAATATGATGATTTTTATTACCTATAGATTCTCATGGACTCTCATGATTTGATGGAAATAGATTTAAGCAAACCACTCCAAGCATGACGCAAGCCGCTGTTGGACAATTCATTGCCAGGAACGCAACTACCGCCCTCACCAAGGAACTTACTCACGCGGAATTTATGGGTTGTAATCCCTCCTTCTTTAGCGGAAATATAGACACAAAAGAATTTCTCAAATGGTTCGAAGAATTAGAAACAATCTTTCAAAGTGGTGACTGCCGTAAGGAAGACAAAGTTAAGTTCGCCACTTGCACTTTTCAGAAGCATGCCCAGAAATGGTGGACTAAGTATGTCCAGGTAGTAGGAGTTGATGCTGCTTACTCACACTCTTGGGAGAAACTAAAAAGGATGATGAGTTTGAAGTTCTGTGTGAAAAGCGAATTACAAGCAATTGAACAAGAAACACTAAACCTTACCATGGTAGGAGATGATGTTGTTAAGTATACTGCTTCTTTTTATGATTTAGCCCGACTAGGCTCTGCAATGGACGAGCCAGAAAGCAAGAAACTTGAAAGGTACATAGGAGGACTTTCTCCTGAAATTCGTATGTTGGTCAACTCACTGGAACCCGATACCATGCCGAAAGCTATCAGAATGGCAATCGAAGCAAAGGAGCGCATAGCTCACACCAAGATTTTTGGAGGCAATAGTAGCAACAAGAGAAAGTGGGTCGGTAATCTGGATGCTAATGCTTCTCAACAACCATTTAAGATACAACAAGTGGTGGAGACCTGTGCTGCTGGGTCAAGCCAAAAGAAAGGATATGTAGGTAAATTACCCGAGTGCAACAAGTGTCAGTTTCATCACAAAGGATCTTGCCCCTCTCAATGTAAGAACTGCCAAAAGCTTGGACATGAAACCAAGGATTGCAAGGCTCCCACCCTCGCAAAGCATCAGAAACTCTCGGTAACCTGCCGCGAGTGTGGAGTAGTGGGACACTTCAGGAGTGAATGCCCGGAATTGGGAAACCAGAATTGGAGGAAGAAGTTTATGTTTTAGTTATGTGAACCATAGTTTTAGCCCTCTAGGGTTGTACTTTCTTTTGGTACTTTCCATAAGTACGTTGATGTAACCTAGTTATATTAAGCACTTTCCTATCTAATGTAATGACTATCTTTTGTTACCTCTGTGATAACCGTAGCCTTTGTTTATTCCATTTTCTATTGCAATGGCGCAATTTTCAATCGTTTAGCAACATTATACCATTGTCTTATTAGGGATTTGACCGATTTCGTATTTGACGGATTTGTAGATTATTACCAATCCATAGGATTTACCCATGTATCCGATAAACCATTCAACGAGTTTTATTTTAAACTATTTTACTACCTTATGGGGAAATTGTTTTACCAAATTTCTAAAATAAATCGTTTTGTTACCGTACTATAAACTGATTATCCAATATGACGCCAAATATTTACTATTATTACGCGAAACAATTTTTATATTACTTTGGAAGGAAATAATTAGTATACCATTTTTAATAACAACGCGTTGAACACCATCTAAAGCTTTTGAGGAAAATAATATTATTTTGACTAAATCAAGCATCGCATCATTAGTCCTCAACTATACATAGCCTGATCACCTATGTATACTTCAGGAAGGATTATGCCATGAAGGGAATAATTACTTTATAAAGTATTGTTAATAACAATCTTCATCCAAAAGCGTTTTAAACAAATAAACTCTTTTATAAATACTTCTTTCTGACAAATTCTCCCTGGATACTTACCCCACCTGTCACACACCTAGTCATTAAGTTGGACTTTCCATTGACTTCTTTAGGAGAGACTTCCCATATTAAGTACTAGGAGGATTCCTCGATACAAGAAAAACAATAAAAGGGTTACGAAACTACAAACCTAGACTAGAAGTATACACCAAGACAATTTATGACTCAACAACAATTCTAAAATGCCACTGGACCATCCGACCCACCATCTCTGACCTAGTTGTCCAATTTATTATTCAAAGGTACTAGCTAGACTGAGCTACAGGATCAAACACATTGTGAAGGTACGCTAAGCAACACCATGGGAATAAACCAAGCCTCCTAACCGATACTGTAAAGTGTTTTGAGTTAACATGGTCTCATCCATACGCAAACTTCCCTGCAGTGAGTTTACGACAAGAATGATTGATTCGAATTATGGATATCGATATAGATTCCCCTAAAGCATTATGTTCTCTAGAAATTCTAGATAACCTCACCTATACATCGAGAGAGACATCAGACTCAAGAATATCTCCCCAGCTACATGTGAAGACAATACGGAAATTCATCGACATAGTATCAATTGAAACCCTCATATTGCCAACATGATGGCGATTTCAACGATAAACCATCTCAAGACTTAAGTTGGTTGAATACCTAGGCTTGTAGTTTTGCCAGATAACCACCAATAGGTACTGTCCAATATCAGAAACCGAACGTTAGACATCTATGCATTATGCGAACATTGCCTATCCTACTATTTTATCCTTGATAGTATTTTCACTTTAAGTAAAGTCGATTTAAAATTTGTGTTTATCCAAATCACATATCTCGTAGAAAATAATTTTTTGAATTGCCTATTTTGAACAAATACGACCCTTTTAACCAATATTTAGCTAAACCATTGTACAATGGGAAACATATAAACATCACACTTTGGTAACAGTCCTATTCACAACCTATTTGAAAACCGAATCACCTTTTCTAACTATTGAATTTTGAATCATCAAGAAAGATATTATTTAGTAAACCATTTGCTCCATTTTTCTAAATTCGTTTATTCAGAAAAAGATTTCGACCAAAAACTCAAAAATCGCGAGATAAATTTTGAAAACCAATCACCATGCTACGTCGCTTATGCATTTAGGGCTTTGTGATTTGACAATAAGGAATATTGGAATATGTGATGAAGGAAATTAGGAGGAACACCATAGAACGATTACAAACGTCAGTAATGGAGACCAAGCACAGTAGGCAAAGAATGACACATGTCTTAGCAATCCATTAGACCAAAACACAAAGAATCAAACATTGTTACCCATATTCTATCTTCTTCGTATAACGCCGTGTTCGAAAGACGTAACATTGTGGAATTAGTCACAAGATTTATTGTACCTATTTCAATTGTTCCTGATAAAGGTGATCGAATCACCTCAGATTTCTAACAATCATTCTAAGATTTCCTTCGGAACCTCATTAAGATGTAAACACCGCCTATCATCCTCAGATCGATGGTCATAACGAGAGAACGATTCAAACATAGGAAAGTTATACACAGAGTATGAGTGATTGACTCTAGAAATGGTTGGACTAATCATTTACCATAAATCGGATTCTTTTACAACCATAGTTATCGCGCGAGCATGGAGACTACATCAATTGAGGCACTTTATGGTCGAAGTACCAATTACCCGTTTACCAACCGAAATCGGAAAGTTAAATTCACTGGTCTAGAACTAAACCATGGAACAACAAAGGAAATTTCACAAGTCAAGAACCAGTTACAAGCAACGAGAAACTGGTAGAAGTTAGGTTGGTACATGACGCACATCATACGGATTGGGTATCCTTGAACAAGCAAATTTACTAGATTCACGTGAAAGAACGAACTAAATTGAAAGCTTTGCCTTGGAGAGGCATGATACGATTTTAGTAACATGAAGGATTTAACCTTTAGTATATTGGACCATTTCAGATTCATGTTAGAATCGACCAGCTGACATATAAGATTTGAGTTCTGACAGAGTTCAGCAACATATATTACCCATATTACATTATAAACCTGAAAAAGCACTGATCACCTATTGACGAACCAAACTCGGAAAAAGCCGAACTCACTATTCCAATAGGCATTCATGATATAACCAGAAACCTCCTACAAGTCAAGAATCAATTACAAATTCTACAAGCTGTAAACCATTAAAACTTCAAGTTGGTAGCCAGATCATGTTGAAAGTTCTGCCTAGGAAAGGCATGATATTATTCGAAAAAAAAAAAATGGAAAGTTGAACCTGATATACACTGGACCACGTAATATTTCAGACGGAGTAGGCCTAGTGGCCGTCAGACTTGAGCCTTGTTAAGGAACAGCCGGATTACACAACTATGTTTCACCTAATCAAATCCAGGAAATGACTTTCAGATTAGTCAATCATAATCCCATTTGGAAGGGAATCCAACCTTGAGACAAACGTAAACTGGGTAAGAGAACCAGTAGAAAGCATGAACTATGAGGTCGAACGGTTGAAGCAAAGTCAAATTCCTATCGTGAAAGTTCGCTGGAATTCTCGAAGAGGACCCGAATTTACTTGGGAACGGGAAGACCAAATGCAACTCAAGTATCCACGTCTTTTTACCAAATGTACTCCAGAGACCAACCAAAACTGAACTTCGGGACGAAGTTCCTGTTAGAAGGGAAGACTGTCACAACTCGTAATTTCCGGTCATTTTTCTAAACCTCGACAATTTACTATTCACAAGTTACTATTCATCATTTACTATTCATCGATCACTATTCATCGTTTTCGAGGTCAATTTGATATTCTGAGAAACGTTCAGAAATTTTACTATTCACTAGACACTATTCATTTCCGGAAGAATATCACTATTCACGTGCATTACTCATGTCATCGTAAACTTAGAATACGGGTATTCAAAATTCGCGTAACCATATTGGTTCAGGAGCGAATTCATGCATTATTATTGGGACATTTCATACAGACTAGAAATAGTCTGCATATCATCTTTATGGCACTTGCATACTATTCCACTCGTAGGGTATTCAAATTATATTTTTAATATAATTAACGAATTACGTATGTTTATTTTTAAATAAACACTAATACGCGAACTATAAATGTGACTAACACGCCCAACACTCCCAACTATGATCCCAATATATTTTTATATTCATTTTTATAATATAAAAATTATAATATTAATTTACCCGGTATTTTGGATATTTATTTCAATTATTAACTTAAGTTTACTAAAAATTTCGACGGTTTTCGTACAAATTAAACTATAATTATCTAAACACCCAATAATTTTACCCAACCTATTTTTATAATTTTTATAACTTTATTATGACCCGGTTAACTCCGTTAAAATTTATTTTTAGTTAACCCGGTACCCGGTACATTTTAAAACTACAAAACAACACAATAATACACAAGTTACAAAAATCTTACATACATCCCCCCCCCCCTTGACTTTGCCGCCCCCCCCCCCCCCCCCCCCCCTTGCCAATCTTCTTACAAAACTCACTTACACACTCAAGTTCCATAAATGCTTATACTAACTCTTATATAATAATAAAACTAATAATAATATACATATCAAATACTAGTTTTCTTATCTCATTTTCACAACTAGCAAAACTTTTCTTTCTCTCTTTTCTCTCTTGAAACTCACGGCCACAATAAGGAGGAGGAGCAAGACAAGAATTTTTCTCAAGATCTAGTGTTATTATAGTTTAGTTAAGTATTTCTTACAAGGTTTTGAAATATAAACTCAAGAATACTAAGGTTTTATCATCTAATCACACCACATCTCAAAGTAAGTTTACAAAACTCATTTCATAATTTTTACAAAGTTATTACCATGATTATATATTTTCTTGCAAGATCTCATGCATATATTAACTTATACCACTCCATTTTTGTATATATTTAACTTTTAAGCCCTAGAAGTGATTTTTGGTTAGATCCTTGTCAGATCTACTTGGTTTTGATGTTTAGGAACCCATGACACCCTAAGAAGGTGTATGGTAGGATTAGATTAGTTTTGTGGTGATTGAAAGTGGTTTGAATGAAGATGAAACTAGATTAGAACCCTAGAAACGATTTTTGACACCTTTGAAATACCTACTGTCCCTATTTTGATTTCGTGGGAAAATCAGTGGTCGATGGCTAAATTTTGACCAAAGATTTAGAAAATACTTTCAAAAACGAAACTTTAGGCGAAAGAACGGATTAAAACGAGCTTATAACGAAGGAGATATGATTTTTGCAAATTTAACGACGAAAACTATTTTTGTAAAAACTGCTTGCTGTTTGGCAGATTTCGACGGGTAAATAGAGGCATTAAACGTAACCTAGAGGAGCCGAGTTATCAAAAATATACTAGTATATACAAAAACGAATCCGTGGACATAGAGAACAAGGAAAATGAACCTAAAACGACCAAGTTATACGCGTTTTAACATCACCAAAACTATATATATATATATATATTTGGTCACAAATAGAAATAATAACGTACGTACTAAATGGTATATTTTTCTAGAAACGTTACTAATGACTATATTCTTAACAAATGAATACGTACGACCCAAGAGTATATTTATACGACTTAACGACGTTATTTTAAGGTTTCCGATACGAGGATTATAACGCTAACATTTTCGTACGAGTTAATATGACAAGTTATATACTTCTCTAAATGGACCTATTTTTCCTAAGTATGGAAACTATTTTACCATGACGATAACTAGTATTTCCAAATTACGAGTGGTATGGGTATCATGTGCATGTGCATTCATTTCATCACGGCATGATCTAAATTAGATCACGATTATTCATTTAGGTTGCGGCTAGTGTTCGCGCCTCATTGTCCCGATTACTTTACCATCGTTGTACCATCTTTGTACTATCACTCCAGGTGAGTTCTCATAGCTCCGTTTTAATTACTTATTTGATTTTAAATCCCACGGGGGAGAATACATTGCACAATTATTTTTGTACATGCCCAAGTATATCAAATTCCATACATTGCTTAAGTTGCCTACTACCAAGTTAAGTCCCCTTATATATATCATGGACCGTTAATTTTAGATAAGCGAGAGTGAGTGGATAGATCTATCGAGGGTGACGCCTCCATTCGTGTTTGGGTTGCTCCAAATGGGACAAATGCATTTCATGTCTTAACGAATTGAGTGTCTGGTAAACACTCTGGTGGGGCATTACAAAGTCTAGCTTCGGGGTCATGAGCTTAAGAGCCAATGTTGTACTTTTGACATTTTTGTCGGTTTACTTATTACTTGTGGCTTATGTACTTACGATTTACTTATAAACCTATGATTATTCACCAACATTCGTGTTGACCATTTTTCGCAATGTATTTCTGATGAGTGCTTATTCACTCATCCTTTTTAGACCTTATTTCAGACCAAAAATACCAAATACTAACCAAAAATGCCAAGAGAACGCATGTTTTTGTATTTGTGTATGTGCAGGTACGGATATGAGAAAAATGGACAAAAACACAGCAAAACCGACAAAAACGAGCACGAGAATGGAAAGTGTCAAAAGCCGGAGCCGGGGAAGTCAAATGGTCACAGTCCAAGCTCAAAATGATAAAATCAACCTCAGAGACTCATCAAAGTTTCATATTTGGTCCCTGGTCTAAGTTTGGAGAGATTTGCAGTTTAAGTCCCTGTAGTTTCATAATTTGGCAAAAGAGGTCCCTGGAAGAAATAATTGAAGAAAAATCAGATTTGATCATCCATGATTTAGAAAGTGACAAGATATACCCTTGAGGAAACTTTGGATATATTACAGATTTAGTCCCTTTGGTTTGCAAATATACTACTTTGGTCCTTGTTAGTTTACTAATCATAAACTAAATAAAACATTTACATCCGGATACACTAAAATCCTTAGCCCATCCCCACTTACACCTCTTGGCCCAAGATATTAAAGCCCAACACCCCCTAATTATCCAACCCGGCCTGTTACTTTCACCCACGGTCAATACCCACCCACTCGGTCAACGCTCAGCTTTTAACTAATAAATAAAACCCCCAAATTCATTTTACCCCCAACCCCCAATTACACGAACCCAGATAGTTACTGTACGTAGAACCCTAGTTTCACACACGCCCAATTACCCCAATTGGGTAATAATTACCCAATGATTATAGCTTCTAGAACGTCAGGGCATGTCAGAGAATGTTTTGAATGGACGCGTGGACCAATGGGAGCACACACGGGGGATTCACAAGCATCACATCAATCAAATCAATGGACCAAATTCAATGGAATGATCTGGAAGCAATCTCACGGCTAAGATGAGCTCAAACAAACACAAATGACGCGGATAGCCAGCCTGGACCAAGCCTCTCCTCACCTCAGTGGCTATATATACCCTCCTCATTTCACAAGCTGAGTGTGTAATTTTTTTTTTGTGTAGTTTTAGTGAAAGTTAAGTAGCTTAATTACTTTTTCAGCTTATGCACTTTGTAATTCTCATTTGTACTCAGTTTTCTTATTAATGAAATTTCCATTTTAGCTTAATTCCTTACAATTCTATTTAGTTGTTATTTTATCATAATTACTGTTTTAATAGCTTATATCAATTGCTCTTAGTTTATTTCAATAGTTACTTTCAATTATACTCTGTTTAAAAAATTCAAAAATAAAAAAAAAAAAAAAAAAAAAAAATCACAAAATTCTAAAAAAAAACACAAAAATATGTTTTCAATTTCAAATTTAAGCTTCAATAAGCTTAGTTTTCTTTTCATATAAGCTTATATTAGCTCTCTAGCTATTGTAAGTTTATTTTGTAGCTTATATAGTATAAGTTCTTCAAAAGTCAAATAGTCAACTGAGTTAAGCCTATTGTATAAGCTGTTGCTTATTGGAGTTCAAGACAGCCATTTGGAAGCTTTTTGGCCTGTCTAAGAGACAGGCTAGCTAAGTGAACCCCCTCTTTTCATGCTGAGGGGGAATTAGTTTGTAAGTCTTCATTTCAATTTAAACTTTGCATCAGTTAATATAGATTTGAATTGCTTATTTCTGTTTGGATTTTGATTTTTGCATAGTATACTTAGCTTATTTGATAGTTCATCATTTGTACTGTTACATTGAGGCTGTTTGTGTTGATTCATCTTTTGAGTTAAATTGGTTATTTGAATTTAGTCCTTCACTATCTTGCTTCATTTGTAGATTTACTGCATAATTTGAGCATAACTGTTTCCATTTCTTTATGTAGCATCCTTGTTAATTATTGCTATTAGTTTGGTAATTTAGATTGATTGGACATTGAGTATACTGAGTTGAAGTTGAGATTGATAGGAATTGTGAATTAGGTTCTCAGCAGGGGTGTTTGGAATTCATTGGTTTGCTGATATTGAGTCTTTTTCTGAGGTTGTAGTTGGTTTATAATAGTCACTTAGGTTGCATATTAACTTAGGTAAACATAAACTCAGTAGGTAAATTGTTAATTAAGTCATAACTGTGTCTAAATTCTCATAGCAGTTTATTTAGGTAGATTTAGGCCTGCAACTTTCTAAGTTTGGTGCACTAGTAGTAATAGTAGTTTAATTCAATTTAATCATAGACTAATATATCATTAGAAGTAATTTAGGATAAATCATAATTTCATATTAGTCAAATCTCATTTTAATTCAAAAGTCAAAATCAGTTGTTGAACTCAAGTTTTGTCAGATTTTGGTGAACTCCCATAGGGTTCATAATTACTTGGAAATTCTTTTAGTAAGTTGTTTTGAGAAATTTGGTAGTTTGAAAAACAGAATCAAAAAGAAATTTGAGAATTGCTTTTAATTTGCTTATTAAAAAAGTACTTTGAAGTTGGCTGTTTGGATTGCTTAATCCCCTGCACTCAGTTTTGAACCCCACTTGTGAGATCTGTTTTGATTAGTAAGATGGATCTAGGATCTAGTTTCTAAGTGGCTTATTGTTCTCTGGTTACTAGTGAGTAGATAGCATCCAAAATTTACTACTCTTAAGCTTATTTGTTCTATTGTATCAGCTTATCAAGTGGTGTGTTTGGAACCAGTATCTGTTTTAGCTTTTAGGGCTGCAAGTTGGTTTTGGTCTTCATTAGTTTAGTTTTATTATTCCTCTGAACTTATTTGTTTCCATAGTTGTTGTCTCAAGTGATAATAAGCCTTCTGCTTAACTGTTTTAGCTTATTGCTTATTCGCTTATTGCTTATTTGGACTTTTTGTGTCATATCTGTGTCTCTGATTGATAAGTGGTGTATTCTCAGTTCATATAAGTTCATTTGGGTTCAAAAATCATTTGTAAAAAGTTTTGGGTCAAAATTGGTCAAAGTGCTTGTCAAATAAGCACTTCTAAAAGCAGTTTTTAAGCTATTAAGCAGTTCACAGCTTAATTTTTTTATTTTTTTATTTTTCTTAGATTTAGTATAATATTTTAAAATTTTCCTGAAATTTTCAGATTTTTCCAAGCTTATTTGCTATTTTTCCTATTTTATTTTCCTTTTTAATCATTTTTAAATACATTTTAAATACTAAAAAATCCAAAAAAATCAGAAAAAGTCCAGAAAAATCCAAAAAAATATTAGAAAATTATTTTTAGTTATTTTAGAATTTTAGAAATTTATTTTGTATTTTTCTCATTTAATTTGATTTTCTTTTGAATTTTTAATAATTTTTAATTAGATTTAATTGTTTTTAATTTCTAAAAAATACATAAAAAGCCAAAAAAAAAATAGTTTTTAGTTTTAAAATTTCTTTTTAGTTTTTTTATAATTTTCAAAATTTAATTTTTATTTTTCTCACGTTATTTTCAATTTCTTTTAATTTTTAATTACTTAAAATAGTTTTTAATTCATAAAAAATTCATAAAAAGTCAAAAAAATATTTTTCTTTTTCTCAAAATTTTCTTTTATCATTTTTGATTTTTAGAAATTATTTCCAAGTCCGTAGGAGTCGCGTAGCTTAAAAGTCGCGTTTTATTTTGCGCGTTAGCGTTTATTTTACGTTTTACTTTACGATTTTCGATTCTACGTTACGTTCTTGGTTTGTTTAGTTGAATTACGTGCTTAATTGATTATTTGTGCTTCATTTACTATTTCATTAGTGTAATCTCTTTATAATCACTTTTTACCACTTCACGACGCGTTTTCCGAATCGGGAATTCGGAATTCCATTCACCCTTCACACGGAATACGACCTCGGATTATCCGTATTTCTTTGCGGATTTCTTGAGCTTACTATCTATACTATAATATTGATATAACTTGATTTTTCACGAATCAATTTTGGCGCCGCTGCCGGGGAAGGTTGAAGTGAATTTTTGAAATTTCGTTTTTGAAAAATTGTGTTTTGATAAGCCTTCCTCTATTTTGTATATATTATATAAATATCGAAAAATCAAAAACACTTTTCCTAAAGTGTTTTCACAAAAATACCAAAAAAAAATAATAAAGTTACAGCCTCGTTCCGATCGAAAGAAAGGGCGTTGTAAACCAAACAAGTTTCTCAATATAACTACGCGTGAAATTAGTTGCGAATCAGATTACTTTAATTCTACAACCGAATAAGCGGAAAATACGGATAGCTTTGACATTAAATTGCAAGCTGAAGAGAGATCCATTCTTCTCTCCCGTTCCGTCGCGAGTAGATTAAGGGAAACGGTTTACGATTAACGTAACGTTTGAAAAAGAAAAACAAAAGTTTAAATTTTGCTTTATAAAAACAAAAATACAAAAAGATTTTCCTTTTCAAATTTGATTTTCCTTTTATTTTTCAAAATTTGAGTTTTTGTGGTGTATGAACACCCGGTCATCTTCTAAACGTCTTATTTCTCCATTATCGAACCCCGAGAGTTTGATACGTCACACACACAAAGTTCGTTTCCCTAACATCACGGAAATGGAACAAAACAACCACAACAATCAACACCCTCCGGTGGGTGTTGTTCAAAATGCACCAGCTCCCGATCTCCGAACGATGGAGGAGCTGTGTCAACCGACAATGCATGGTAGAGGCGGTCCGATTGCCCCTCTAAATATTGAGGCTACGGATTTTGGACTTAAACACCACATGATTCAACAAGTCCAGAATTCGTGCCAATTTCACGGTTTACCGGGTGACGATGCTAACAAGCATCTCGACAAATTTTTAACCGTCACCCAAAGTATGAAACAACATGGGGTCTCCGATGACGCCCTTCGTCTCTCTCTCTTCCCCTATTCTCTTACACATCATGCCACCGCGTGGTTTGATCGTCTTCCCAAGAATTCGATTCATACCTTCGAAGAGATGGTATCGAAGTTCTTGGCGAAATATTTTCCACCATCGATGGTGACGAAACTTCGAAACGATATTAGCAATTTCCGTCAGCTTCCCGATGAATCTTTATTCGAAGCTTGGGAACGTTATAAGCTTGCTATTGATCGGTGTCCAAACCATAACATGCTTCTTGTTACGATAATTGATACGTTTTACAATGGTTTGACTTTGCGACATCGGGACACGATCAATGCAGCTGCGGGTGGAACTTTTATGAAACGACGTCCTGAAGATTGCTATGAACTTATTGAGAATATGACGGCTCATTACAATTACTGGGATTCCTCTGCCGAGAGGAATGAGTCAAGAACAACCGTTGCTCACAATTCTTCTACGTCTAATTCTGAAATAGCCGCAATTACTAAGAAACTCGATGATTTGTCGACTGTTGTTTTACGAATGCACCAAACGTCTCAGAATCAAAATCAAGTCAAGAACCATCAAGTCAATATGGTGAACAATGTTTGTGAGACTTGTGGTGGTCCTCATTCGTATTTTGAGTGCCCAGCCACCGGTGGCTACACTCACGAGAATGTGTATGCTACTTCGGGAACCTACAATATGGGCGGTAACGGATACCAACCACAGGGTGACCGAAATCTTCTTAGCTACCGTTCGAACCATTATGTTGGACCACCCGGTTTTAATCAACCGTCTCAAGTTAATCAAGTCAATCAAATTAATCAAAATGTGCAAAACCGAAATCATAAATTCAATCATAATGCTAATCAAAATCGGATGAACAATGGTTTTCAAAATCAAAATCATGGTTTTCAAAATCAAAATAGGGGAAATTACAATCAAGGCCTGAATCAAGGGAATTTTCATGGAAATTTTCAAAATGTGAATCATAGGAATTATAATCATGGAAATCAGAATTTTCAGAATCAAGGTTTCAATAACAACAATCGTGGTCAAAATTTTCAAAATCCAGTTGTGAATCAATCTTCTTCAGATGAATTACTTAAGCAGTTTATGAAAAGTCAAGAGGAAATGAATAAAATGTTAATCAATCAAATGGCCGAATTGAAGAAGTCTTTAAATGATCGACCCTCGGGCTCGGGTACTCTTCCAAGCAACACGATCGCTAACCCGAGGGGCGATGCTAAGGCGATCACGACTAGGAGTGGTATTGTTATCGATGGACCAATGGCTCCGACTACCCCTTCTTCTTCTTCGTCTCCCAAGGTAGTCGTCCGTGAAACCGAGGCGACAACGGATACGGGAATTCCTAGTAATAATGGAAGGACCGAGAACATCCAACCTCCGGTGGTCCCAACGTCTAAAGGAAAAGATATAGTTGTTAATGAAACTGAAAATCCCGTGAAAGTTAATTTGCCTTATCCGTCACGCTTAAACGAACAAACGCACCGTGAGAGAGATAAAATTCAGATGGAAAAGTTTTACCAAGTTTTTCAAGAGCTACATTTTGACATAACTCTCGCGGATGCTATACTTTTAATGCCTAAATTTGCTTCTATGCTAAAAGGTCTTTTGAATAATAAGGAAAAATTGTTTGAAAAATCTCGAACCCAGATGAATGAAAATTGTTCGGCGGTTATCCTCAAAAAGCTCCCCGAAAAGCTTGAAGACCCCGGTCGATTTCTCATTCCATGTAATTTTCCTGGGATGGTTCAATGCTTCGCCTTGGCCGATCTTGGTGCTAGCATTAACCTAATGCCGTTATCAATTTGGAAGAAGTTGTCTTTACCCAGTTTAACTCCGACTTGTATGACCCTCGAGCTAGCAGACCGATCTACTTCCCGCCCGATGGGAATAGCCGAGGATGTCTTTGTTAATGTGGGAAAATTCCATTTCCCTGCTGATTTTGTCGTTGTTGATTTTGATGCTGATCCGCGGGTACCTCTCATTCTCGGAAGAGGTTTCCTAAGGACTGGCCGTGCTTTGATTGATGTTTTCGATGAAGAAATTACCTTACGCGTTGGTACCGAAGCCGTAACTTTTAACTTGGATCAAACCGCGAGGTACTCCTCCGAGTTTGACAAATATTCCGTTAACCGAATCGACGTTATCGATGAAGTTACGGAGGAGTACGCTCAAGAGTTACTTGGTTTTACCGATCATGCTTCGAGTGGCAATCCCACTCATTCTTCTGAACCGATAATTTCCGATCCTTCCCCTTCCCTTACTCCATTTGAGGGAAGTGATTTCATTTTGGAAGAGATCGAGGCCTTTCTTGCTAATGATTCGATTTCACCGGAAATTGATCATTCCGATTGTGACCCGGAGGGGGATGTACTTTTGATTGAGAAATTATTAAATGAAGATCCCAACCCGTCCCTCCCTCCGCTTGACCTTAAAATGGCCGACGTAAAAGAAGTTAAGCCGTCTACTGAGAATCCTCCGGAGCCCGAGCTCAAGGATTTACCTCCTCATCTCGAATACGCATTTTTGGAAGGAACCGACAAACTTCCCGTTATTATTTCAAAGGAACTTAAAGATGAGGAGAAGAAACGTCTCTTAGATGTGCTCAGGAAGCATAAGAGTGCCATCGCTTGGCAAATTTCGGATATTAAGGGTATCGACCCTCGTTTCTGCACGCATAAGATCTTACTTGAAGATAATTTCAAACCGTCCGTTCAGCAACAACGACGGGTTAACCCGAAAATTCATGAGGTTATCAAAAAGGAAGTTATCAAACTCCTCGATGCCGGAATGATTTATCCAATCTCGGATAGCTCTTGGGTTAGCCCGGTCCACTGCGTACCGAAGAAAGGTGGAATGACCGTCGTTACAAATGAAGATAATGAATTGATTCCGACACGTCTTGTTACCGGATGGAGAGTTTGTATTGATTATCGTAAATTGAATGATGCGACTCGTAAGGATCATTTCCCACTTCCATTTATGGATCAAATGCTAGAACGCCTAGCGGGAAATGAGTTCTATTGTTTTCTTGATGGATTTTCCGGCTATTTTCAAATACCTATTGACCCTCCGGACCAGGAAAAGACTACTTTTACTTGCCCTTATGGTACGTTTGCCTATCGTCGTATGCCTTTTGGCTTATGCAATGCTCCAGGCACGTTCCAAAGGTGTATGATGTCGATATTTTCGGATATGATCGAGAAAACCATGGAAGTTTTCATGGATGATTTCTCGGTTTATGGAGATTCGTTTACTTCATGCCTCTCCCATTTAGAAAATATGCTGAAACGGTGTGAAGACACCAACTTGGTTCTAAATTGGGAGAAATGCCATTTCATGGTTAAAGAGGGCATTGTCCTCGGCCACAAGATTTCGAAATCTGGGATTGAGGTCGATAGAGCTAAAGTCGACGTTATTGCGAAATTACCTCATCCCACGACCGTTAAAGGAATTAGAAGTTTTTTAGGTCATGCCGGCTTTTACCGACGTTTCATTCAAGACTTTTCTAAGATAGCCCGGCCTCTGACACACTTGCTTGAAAAAGATGCTCCGTTTATCTTCTCAAATGAATGCATCGAAGCATTCAATGTTCTTAAAAAGAAGTTAACGGAGGCTCCCGTCTTAATTGCCCCCGACTGGGACTTGCCCTTCGAGCTAATGTGCGATGCTAGCGATTATGCTATTGGTGCAGTCCTGGGGCAACGAAAGTCTAAACATTTTCAGCCGATACACTATGCCAGTAAAACAATGACCGACGCTCAATACCATTATACGACTACTGAGAAAGAAATGTTAGCCGTCATTTACGCTTTTGAAAAGTTTCGATCTTATTTGCTTTTGAAAAAATGCATAGTGTACACGGATCATTCGGCTCTTAAGTACCTTATGGCAAAGCAAGATGCTAAGCCACGCTTGATGCGGTGGGTTCTCCTCCTTCAAGAATTCAAAGTTGAAATTCGAGATAAAAAGGGAGCTGAGAACCTTGCTGCTGATCACTTATCGCGTTTAGAGAATCCCCACCAAAGTGTTTTCGAGAAAAAGGAGATTAATGAAGCATTTCCTCTCGAGACACTGGGGAGTTTATCACATAGTGATTCTAGTACCCCATGGTTCGCCGACTTTGCGAATTACCATGCGGGGAATTTTATCCGGAAAGGGATGTCGTTCCAGCAGAAGAAAAAATTCTTCAAAGATGTTAAGCATTATTTCTGGGACGATCCCTATTTGTTTAAAATATGTGCGGATCAAGTGATCCGGCGGTGCGTTCACGGCAAGGAAGCCGCTGAAATTCTTATGGCATGCCACAATGGACCCACGGGGGGACATCATGGTGCCAACTTCACCGCTAAGAAAGTTTTTGATTCCGGCTTCTACTGGCCGACGATTTACCGGGATGCTCATGAGTTGGTTAAATCATGTGATTCTTGCCAGCGTCAAGGAAAAATTTCTCAGAAGGACGAGATGCCTCAAAATGCTATCCAAGTCTGTGAAATTTTTGACGTCTGGGGTATCGATTTCATGGGTCCATTCCCGTCTTCTCGTGGTAACAAATATATACTCGTGGCCGTCGACTACTTGTCTAAATGGGTCGAAGCGAAGGCGCTACCCACCAATGACGCCCGAGTTGTAGTGAAATTTCTTAAAAATCTTTTCGCCCGATTTGGTGCACCTCGTGCTATCATAAGCGATCGTGGGACCCATTTCTGTAACGATCAATTCGCTAAAGTTATGCTCAAATATGGTGTCACACATCGTCTTTCTACGGCATATCACCCACAAACAAGTGGTCAAGTTGAGGTCTCCAATCGTGGCTTGAAACGTATTTTAGAAAGGACCGTAGGTGAACATCGTGCTTCATGGGCCGATAAGTTAGATGATGCACTTTGGGCCTTCCGTACAGCTTACAAAACGCCCATTGGGTGCACCCCTTACAAGCTGGTTTACGGGAAGGCCTGCCATTTGCCCTTTGAACTTGAGCACAAGGCCTACTGGGCCTTGAAACATGCTAATTTTGACCTTCAAACCGCGGGTGATCACCGAAAAGTTCAGTTGAATGAATTAGTCGAGCTTCGTGATCAGGCCTATGAGAATTCTTTGATCTACAAAGAGAAGACAAAGAGGATTCACGATGCTAAAATTAAAGATCGCGTCTTCAATGTTGGTGACCGAGTCCTTCTTTTCAATTCTCGATTAAAGATTTTCTCGGGCAAACTTAAAACCCGTTGGTCTGGACCATTCACCATTACCCAAGTATTTCCTTATGGGACCGTTGAACTTGCTCAACCTAATGGTCCTAATTTTAAGGTGAATGGTCATCGTGTTAAACATTACTTTGGAGGGGACATACCACCCATGGTTGTCCCGGATCTCCAGACTTTCCCCAAGGACGATTAAATTCGGGGATCGAGTCAAGCTCATGTGACTCGGTGAACAAAAACAAGCGCTTCGTGGGAGGCACCCCATGCTTATCCATTTCATCTTCTTAATTTTCTATTTTCTTTAATAACGTGACGTGAGGGGGGCGACCCTTTCCAAACTCGTGTTTTCGTGGTTGTTGTTCATGAATGTTCAGGAATTTCCCCGAAGTTTGAGGACTCTCGTGCTCGTGGTTTGTCGTTCTCTCCACTCGAGTCTCATCCTTCGCTGCTCTTTCGGAAATTCACCATATCCTAAATCTTATCGACTAACGTTTATCTCTTGGCATACTTAATAAATGGCCTTAGATTTTACGTAGGATTACCTTTACCCTTAAAACATTGAGGACAATGTTTCACTTTAGTCTGGGGGGGTGAATCTTCGATTCGATTTGACCTGTACCATCGTCTGAGCTGTTAACTTACGCAACTCCGTTTTCCACCAAAAATTTTTACTTTTTGTCACCGCTTTATTATGTAAAAAAAAAAAAAAAAAAAAAAAAAAAAAAAAAAAAAAAAATGAATGAAATGAAAAAAATGAAAAAAAATATATATGATATGAATAATAAGTTTTGACACCTTGTTTTGACTTTCCTACCGGCGAGAGTAGAAATAAATGTTCCGACTTGACCGGGCGTGTTGAGCCCTAGCTTGTTTCCCTTAACCAAAATAATCAAAAGATTATGGCTAAGCATCCGCGGATCTCATTATTTGGGATTTTAAATTTGCGGAGATCGAGGAATGATAGAGTTTATTTGGAAGTTTCGTGCTATACACGGATCGCATTACTGGGATTTAAAAAACCCACGAGAGGTACTTGTGGCCTCCTTGTTCCCATCAGCAACGTCACCAATATATAAATAGATGTCTAGGATTAATTAAGGGTATACGGTTTGGGCAATACTTAGTTTTTTCTCGTTCCCAACAAAATTTCTGCATACGGGGGTTTGGTACACATAGGGGTACTGCCAGTGTTACGGTGAAATAGACTATTGCATCTTGCCGGTTCGCAGCCGATGTTGTGATCTTAGTAAAGGCCGTAGGACTTGGGGTTTGGCATATAGTTATGAATATCAATAATAATAGTCCAAAGCTAAATAAAAAGGCAGAGGAATCCAAAGCTATAAAAAAGCAGCGGATAGAAATCCAAAGTCATAATAAAACTCTTACATCTTGGCGGCTCATAAACCGTTGACTGTAAAAGAATAAAGGACTAAGGACCAAAGTATTATTAAAGTGCTTATGATTATGCAAAAATGCCAAGCTTCGACTCCGGGGGTTTCCCTAATAAAAAGCTTCCGTTTCGGGTATCAAACATGGTATGTCTCGGTCGTAAATAAAAAGGGAGCCTCCACAAATCGTGTTAAATCAGAGACCTTCATGTGGACCCGATTTCTGTATGCAGGGGTTTTCGAGGGAAAGTTTGGAAACTACTTAGCGTTCAAATTTTGTGCTCTTATCGGACTAACAAATATCGAAACGAGAAAATATGAAGCAATTCATTTCTCACAAATTAAAATCTTTAGATACAACTAAGGACCTGGGGACAAGAGGTAATACACAAGTAACTTTTGTGGGCAGTGTTAGCATCTAACTTCTGATAAACAATGATCTCGATTTTACGCTTAGTTTGGGAGCTTGTGAAAAATCAAGGATGACGATTTTTATCCGTATGGTCTCTTCTCTGTGAGAAGTGTTTCTACTCGTAGACCCTGAAAGTTATCAACAGATATGAATTGATAATGAAAGTCAAGGCAAACCGTCACTTATATAAAAATGAAAAAGTACAAAAATAGTAGTAGTAGTTGTTATTCATGAAAATCGGAAAACGGAGCGTTTTTGAGAATAAATGATTTTACTATCTCTCTTGAACATCATTGCTACTTTACAACGTCAGTAAAGAGAGGTTTTGAAAATTATTTATCTTTTAAGCGTGAGGTGATGACATTGCGTGAGGGCACGGCAATACCTTAGTCTGGGGGAATTTGATGAGTGCTTATTCACTCATCCTTTTTAGACCTTATTTCAGACCAAAAATACCAAATACTAACCAAAAATGCCAAGAGAACGCATGTTTTTGTATTTGTGTATGTGCAGGTACGGATATGAGAAAAATGGACAAAAACACAGCAAAACCGACAAAAACGAGCACGAGAATGGAAAGTGTCAAAAGCCGGAGCCGGGGAAGTCAAATGGTCACAGTCCAAGCTCAAAATGATAAAATCAACCTCAGAGACTCATCAAAGTTTCATATTTGGTCCCTGGTCTAAGTTTGGAGAGATTTGCAGTTTAAGTCCCTGTAGTTTCATAATTTGGCAAAAGAGGTCCCTGGAAGAAATAATTGAAGAAAAATCAGATTTGATCATCCATGATTTAGAAAGTGACAAGATATACCCTTGAGGAAACTTTGGATATATTACAGATTTAGTCCCTTTGGTTTGCAAATATACTACTTTGGTCCTTGTTAGTTTACTAATCATAAACTAAATAAAACATTTACATCCGGATACACTAAAATCCTTAGCCCATCCCCACTTACACCTCTTGGCCCAAGATATTAAAGCCCAACACCCCCTAATTATCCAACCCGGCCTGTTACTTTCACCCACGGTCAATACCCACCCACTCGGTCAACGCTCAGCTTTTAACTAATAAATAAAACCCCCAAATTCATTTTACCCCCAACCCCCAATTACACGAACCCAGATAGTTACTGTACGTAGAACCCTAGTTTCACACACGCCCAATTACCCCAATTGGGTAATAATTACCCAATGATTATAGCTTCTAGAACGTCAGGGCATGTCAGAGAATGTTTTGAATGGACGCGTGGACCAATGGGAGCACACACGGGGGATTCACAAGCATCACATCAATCAAATCAATGGACCAAATTCAATGGAATGATCTGGAAGCAATCTCACGGCTAAGATGAGCTCAAACAAACACAAATGACGCGGATAGCCAGCCTGGACCAAGCCTCTCCTCACCTCAGTGGCTATATATACCCTCCTCATTTCACAAGCTGAGTGTGTAATTTTTTTTTTTGTGTAGTTTTAGTGAAAGTTAAGTAGCTTAATTACTTTTTCAGCTTATGCACTTTGTAATTCTCATTTGTACTCAGTTTTCTTATTAATGAAATTTCCATTTTAGCTTAATTCCTTACAATTCTATTTAGTTGTTATTTTATCATAATTACTGTTTTAATAGCTTATATCAATTGCTCTTAGTTTATTTCAATAGTTACTTTCAATTATACTCTGTTTAAAAAATTCAAAAATAAAAAAAAAAAAAAAAAAAAAAAAAATCACAAAATTCTAAAAAAAACACAAAAATATGTTTTCAATTTCAAATTTAAGCTTCAATAAGCTTAGTTTTCTTTTCATATAAGCTTATATTAGCTCTCTAGCTATTGTAAGTTTATTTTGTAGCTTATATAGTATAAGTTCTTCAAAAGTCAAATAGTCAACTGAGTTAAGCCTATTGTATAAGCTGTTGCTTATTGGAGTTCAAGACAGCCATTTGGAAGCTTTTTGGCCTGTCTAAGAGACAGGCTAGCTAAGTGAACCCCCTCTTTTCATGCTGAGGGGGAATTAGTTTGTAAGTCTTCATTTCAATTTAAACTTTGCATCAGTTAATATAGATTTGAATTGCTTATTTCTGTTTGGATTTTGATTTTTGCATAGTATACTTAGCTTATTTGATAGTTCATCATTTGTACTGTTACATTGAGGCTGTTTGTGTTGATTCATCTTTTGAGTTAAATTGGTTATTTGAATTTAGTCCTTCACTATCTTGCTTCATTTGTAGATTTACTGCATAATTTGAGCATAACTGTTTCCATTTCTTTATGTAGCATCCTTGTTAATTATTGCTATTAGTTTGGTAATTTAGATTGATTGGACATTGAGTATACTGAGTTGAAGTTGAGATTGATAGGAATTGTGAATTAGGTTCTCAGCAGGGGTGTTTGGAATTCATTGGTTTGCTGATATTGAGTCTTTTTCTGAGGTTGTAGTTGGTTTATAATAGTCACTTAGGTTGCATATTAACTTAGGTAAACATAAACTCAGTAGGTAAATTGTTAATTAAGTCATAACTGTGTCTAAATTCTCATAGCAGTTTATTTAGGTAGATTTAGGCCTGCAACTTTCTAAGTTTGGTGCACTAGTAGTAATAGTAGTTTAATTCAATTTAATCATAGACTAATATATCATTAGAAGTAATTTAGGATAAATCATAATTTCATATTAGTCAAATCTCATTTTAATTCAAAAGTCAAAATCAGTTGTTGAACTCAAGTTTTGTCAGATTTTGGTGAACTCCCATAGGGTTCATAATTACTTGGAAATTCTTTTAGTAAGTTGTTTTGAGAAATTTGGTAGTTTGAAAAACAGAATCAAAAAGAAATTTGAGAATTGCTTTTAATTTGCTTATTAAAAAAGTACTTTGAAGTTGGCTGTTTGGATTGCTTAATCCCCTGCACTCAGTTTTGAACCCCACTTGTGAGATCTGTTTTGATTAGTAAGATGGATCTAGGATCTAGTTTCTAAGTGGCTTATTGTTCTCTGGTTACTAGTGAGTAGATAGCATCCAAAATTTACTACTCTTAAGCTTATTTGTTCTATTGTATCAGCTTATCAAGTGGTGTGTTTGGAACCAGTATCTGTTTTAGCTTTTAGGGCTGCAAGTTGGTTTTGGTCTTCATTAGTTTAGTTTTATTATTCCTCTGAACTTATTTGTTTCCATAGTTGTTGTCTCAAGTGATAATAAGCCTTCTGCTTAACTGTTTTAGCTTATTGCTTATTCGCTTATTGCTTATTTGGACTTTTTGTGTCATATCTGTGTCTCTGATTGATAAGTGGTGTATTCTCAGTTCTTATAAGTTCATTTGGGTTCAAAAATCATTTGTAAAAAGTTTTGGGTCAAAATTGGTCAAAGTGCTTGTCAAATAAGCACTTCTAAAAGCAGTTTTTAAGCTATTAAGCAGTTCACAGCTTAATTTTTTTATTTTTTTATTTTTCTTAGATTTAGTATAATATTTTAAAATTTTCCTGAAATTTTCAGATTTTTCCAAGCTTATTTGCTATTTTTCCTATTTTATTTTCCTTTTTAATCATTTTTAAATACATTTTAAATACTAAAAAATCCAAAAAAATCAGAAAAAGTCCAGAAAAATCCAAAAAAATATTAGAAAATTATTTTTAGTTATTTTAGAATTTTAGAAATTTATTTTGTATTTTTCTCATTTAATTTGATTTTCTTTTGAATTTTTAATAATTTTTAATTAGATTTAATTGTTTTTAATTTCTAAAAAATACATAAAAAGCCAAAAAAAAAAATAGTTTTTAGTTTTAAAATTTCTTTTTAGTTTTTTTATAATTTTCAAAATTTAATTTTTATTTTTCTCACGTTATTTTCAATTTCTTTTAATTTTTAATTACTTAAAATAGTTTTTAATTCATAAAAAATTCATAAAAAGTCAAAAAAATATTTTTCTTTTTCTCAAAATTTTCTTTTATCATTTTTGATTTTTAGAAATTATTTCCAAGTCCGTAGGAGTCGCGTAGCTTAAAAGTCGCGTTTTATTTTGCGCGTTAGCGTTTATTTTACGTTTTACTTTACGATTTTCGATTCTACGTTACGTTCTTGGTTTGTTTAGTTGAATTACGTGCTTAATTGATTATTTGTGCTTCATTTACTATTTCATTAGTGTAATCTCTTTATAATCACTTTTTACCACTTCACGACGCGTTTTCCGAATCGGGAATTCGGAATTCCATTCACCCTTCACACGGAATACGACCTCGGATTATCCGTATTTCTTTGCGGATTTCTTGAGCTTACTATCTATACTATAATATTGATATAACTTGATTTTTCACGAATCAATTTCTCAGGTTATTAAGGTAGCTCATGTTGCATACATTTGGACCTTCATGGAGTCGCGGAGTCGACGCGTCTCACCATATTTTCTGCACTTATGAAACGTTTGATCTTGTTGAACTTATTTTAACAATATTGGCAAACTCTTTTGGGACCTAAGCTTTGTAAACTCTGAATGTTTTAATGATCAAACGCTGTATTTTCTAAACGACACTTTAGGTCGTTCAATATAACTGTAACTATGGTGCTATGACAGTCACCCCCAGGTATTCCATTCCGCTGCCATTCAGGTATTTTGGGGGTGTGATAGAAGTGTACCTATAAGGACTTCATAGCTTGTAAACCGTCCCACTTCAAAGGTACTGAAGGAGTGACAGAGCTTGCTCGATGGTTTGAGCGAACTGAGACTGTTTGTGAGGAGCGGTTGTGCCGCTGAAAGTAGAGTCTCATTTGCTACTGGAACATTGCTGGAAGATGCGTTGTCTTGGTGGAACGCAACTGCTCAGAAGATAGGTGTGGAGGACGCCTATCAGATCACTTGGACTGACTTTAAGGAAAAGATGTTGAAGAAGTTCTGCCCTAAAGGAGAGATCAAGAAACTAGAAGATGAGTTTCACACGTTGGTCGTGAAAGGAAATGATCTCAGGGCTTATGATAGGAGATTTCAGGAACTTGCCACACTTTGCCCTTCAAAGGTTCCCGATTTGGAAAAGTTGTTGGAAAAGTACATTGAGGGACTACCCAGGAGCATTGAGGGAAACGTCACCTCGTCGAAGCCTCAATCTTTGGAAGAAGCAATGACTATTGCCCAAAGACTGCTAGACCGGGAGATTAAGCGTAACTCTGCTCAGGGGAACAACAATCACAAAAGGAAGTTTGATGATCGGAAGACAAGCAACAACAACAACAACAACAACAACAGCAACAACAACCGAAACCCCAACCGTAACTACCACCATGACAGAAAGATTCACCTCAATCAACAGAACCGACGACAGGAAGCTGCTAAAGCTTATGTTGCCACGCCGGTTAAGGATGTTAGGTATGCTGGACCTCTTCCATTCTGCGACAAGTGTAAGATGCATCACACTGGACTCTGCTATGCTAAGTGTGGGAAATGTTCAAGGACTGGACATAAGACACAAGATTGCAAGGCTACAGGAGCTAACTTGCAACCCGTGGCTGTAGTATGCCATGCTTGTGGAGAGAAAGGACACTACAGGCGTCAGTGCCCTAATAAGGATAACAATGCACGTGGGAGAGCATACGTGCTGGGAGATGGAAATGTCCAGCAAGATCTGAATGTAGTCACGGGTACGTTCTTTCTAAACAACCGCCTCGTTAAAGTTTTATTTGATTCCGGAGCCGATCAAAGTTTCATATCTATTTCCCTTGCACCTCTACTTAATATTACACCGACCAAACTAGACACCACATACGAGATTGAACTAGCCGATGGAAAGCTAGTAAGCACTAACACTATACTCCGAGGTTGCACCCTACGCCTACTAGACACACCATTCGTCATTGACCTTATGCCTATTAGACTTGGTAGTTTCAACGTCGTTATAGGAATGGATTGGCTATCCAAGAACCGCACTAAGATCATTTGAAAGGAAAAGGTCGTTCACATTCCCCTGAATAACGAAACCCTAATTGTTCGCGACGAGCAAAGTAAAACACGTCTAAGCATCGTTTCTTGTGTCAAAGTTGTGAAGTAGATCGAACGAGGATGTCAAGTCTTTTTGGCTCAAGTCACTGAGAAGAAGTCAGAAGAGAAGCGACTCGAGGATGTGCCAGTATTCGGGAACTTTCCAGAAGTATTTCCCGAGGACTTGCCTGGCCTTCAGCCGACTCGTCAAGTGGAATTTCAAATCGACTTAGTGCCAGGAGCAGCACCCGTAGCACGAGCACCCTATAGGCTAGCACCTTCGGAAATGAAGGAGTTATTTGAGCAATTGCAGGAATTTTTAGATAAAGATTTATTCGCCCAAGTTCGTCACCGTGGGGAGCACCTGTGTTGTTTGTAAAGAAGAAGGATGGAACCTTCAGGATGTGTATCGATTATCGTGAGTTGAACAAACTTACGGTGAAGAATCGATATCCGTTGCCAAGTATTGACGATCTGTTTGATCAACTACAAGGATCGAGTGTCTACTCGAAGATTGATTTGAGATCGATTTATCACCAACTGAGAGTTAGCGAAGAAGACATCCCTATGATGGCTTTCAGGACACGATACGGTCACTACGAATTCCAAGTAATGCCCTTCGGTCTAACAAATGCACCCGCTGTATTTATGGACTTAATGAACCGAGTGTGCAAACCCTATTTGGATAAGTTTGTGATTGTATTCATCGATGATATCCTTATTTATTCACGTAGCAAGGAAGAGCACGCAGAACACTTAAAGGCTATACTAACACTGCTCAGAGAAGAGAAATTATACGCCAAATTTTCCAAGTGTGATTTTTGGATTGAGAAAGTACAATTTCTTGGGCATGTTATCGATAGTAAGGGTATTCATGTTGATCCCGCCAAGATCGAATCTGTTAAAAATTGGGCGTCACCTACGAGTCCTACCGAGATACGCTAATTTTTAGGTCTTGCCGTATACTATCGGAGGTTCATTGAAGGTTTTTCAAGGATTGCTAAACCTTTGACTGAGTTAACACAGAAGAAGAAGAAGAAGTTTGACTGGGGAGAGGAACAAGAATCGGCATTTCAGTTTTTGAAGCAGAAGCTTTGTGAAGCACCGATATTAGCATTACCTGAAGGAAGTGAGGATTTCGTGGTATATTGTGACGCATCAATCCAAGGTTTGGGTTCCGTATTGATGCAAAGACTTAAAGTAATCGCTTACGCTTCTAGACAACTTAAATCCCACGAGGAAAACTATACTACTCATGATCTAGAATTAGGAGCGGTAGTATTCGCTCTTAAGATCCGGAGACACTACCTATATGGAACCAAGTGTACGGTTTTCACCGATCACAAGAGTCTTCATCACATTTTAGATCAAAAGGAGTTGAACATGAGACAACGTCGATGGCTAGAGTTATTAAGTGACTATGATTGCGAAATTCGTTATCACCCGGGGAAGGCAAACGTTGCCTTGAGTCGAAAGGAACGACTTAGACCCCTCAGAGTTAGATCATTGGGAATGACAATTAGATCACCACTTCTGTCTCAAATTCTTGAAGTTCAAGCTGGGGCCCTTAAGGAAGAGAATAGACCGCACGAGAAGATTTACGGCATGCCAGAAAGCACGAATGGATTTGTCAAGAAACCATATGGAAGGCTGTGTTTCAAGGACAGAAGTTGGATTCCATTGTATGGAGGAATACGAGACCTCATCATGCATGAGTCTCATAAGTCTAAATATTCCATTCATCCTGGCTCGGATAAAATGTATCATGATCTTAAGAAGTTGTATTGGTGGCCAAACATGAAAGCTGACATTGCAAAGTATGTCGGTAAGTGTTTGACCTGCTCAAGAGTAAAGGTTGAACATCAAAAACCATCCGGTCTTTTGATTCAACCAGAGCTACCAATGTGGAAATGGGAAAGGATTACAATGGACTTCATTACGAAATTACCCAAGACATCGAGTGGATTGGACACTATTTGGGTTATTGTCGATCGTCTCATGAAGTCAGCGCACTTCTTTACCAATCAAAGAGACTGATGATATGGACGTTCTTGCACGTTTATACCTAAAGGAGATAGTTTCCCGGCATGGAGTGCCGATTTCTATTATCTCCGACCGAGACAGCTGTTTCACGTTTAACTTTTGGCGATCTTTACAGAAAGCCTTGGGAACTAAGTTAGATATGAGTACCGCTTACCATCTACAAACTGATGGTCAAAGTGAAATGACTATACAGACCCTAGAGGACATGCTTCGGGTATGTGTGATTGATTTTGGAAAAGGCTGGGATAAGCACCTACCGTTAGCAGAATTCTCATATAACAAGAGATATCACGCTAGTATTAAGGCTGCACCGTTTGAAGCACTTTATGGAAGAAAGTGTCGATCACCAGTTTGTTGGGCTGAGATTGGAGATGTACAACTCTCAGGTCCCGAGTTGATTCTTGAAACCACTGAGAAAATAGTAAAGATTAGGCAACGATTACAAGCCGCTAGGGATCGGCAAAAGAGTTATGCCGATGTGCGAAGGAAACCAATAGAGTTTCAAGTTGGAGATAGGGTCATGCTTAAGGTATCACCTTGGAAAAGGATGATTAGGTTTGGAAAACGTGGAAAGTTAAACCCAAGATACGTTGGACCCTTCGAGATCATTGAAAGGATCGGTCCCGTGGCATACAAACTTGAACTCCCTGAGGAACTCAGTAGAGTACACAACACCTTCCACGTGTCAAATTTGAAAAAGTGTTTATCGGATGAAACCCTTGTGATTCCGTTGAAGGAGATCAAAATCGACGATAAGTTGAACTTTATTGAGGAACCCGTTGATATTATGGATAGGGAGGTCAAACGACTTAAGCATAGTCGCATTCCCATTGTTAAGGTCAGATGGAACTCTGAGAGAGGACCCGAGTTCACTTGGGAGCGCGAGGATCAAATTCGTGCTAAATATCCACAATTATTCGATAAGACAACCCCGAGCACCGATTCAACTTTGGATTCCGGGACGAATCCAATCTAACGGGTGGGTACTGTAATACTCCGTAAAAACCCAGGTCATTTATTAATGCTAATTTTTGATACTATTCTAATCTAAGCCATTTTTTTTGTGGGCTAATTTGAAATTTTATATGAGACACCGTTTGTTTGTCACCCGATTATTTTAGTCACCGTTTGTTTGTCACCCGATTATTTTGTCACCTGGTATCACCTGATTGTCACTCTTGGATGTCACCCAAAGAGGTTAACACCGGTAACTCCCGCTTGTGACCCGATACTTTGTTAAGTCACCGATATATATATATATATATATATATATATATATATATATATATATATATATATATATATATATATATATATATATATATATATATAGTCTATTTTTATTTTCAGAACCCTGTTAAGTGCGGGAACTGCGAGAACTCCAATTTTGCATTAGAAAACATGCATGTTTATATAAAACATGTATGTTTTCTTACATACACCTTAATACACATACATGCATAGCATACATGTTCATATAAAAACCTGTTACGTGCAATAGATCAATGCAAAATGGTTTTATTTTTAGAACCCTGTTAAGTGCAGGAACTGCGAGAACTCCAATTATGCATTAGAAAACATGCATGTTCATATAAAACATGTATGTATTCTTACATATACCTTAATACGTAGGCATGTGTATTAAAGTGTATGTAAGAAAACATACATGTTTTATATGAACATGCATGTTTTCTAATACAAAATTGGAGTTCTCGCAGTTCCCGCACTTAACAGGGTTCTGAAAATAAAGCCCCTATATATATATATATATATATATATATATATATATATATATATATATATATATATATATATATATATATATATACATATATATATACATATATACATATATATATATATATATACACACATATATATATATATATATATATATATATATATATATATATATATATATATATATTAATTCTTACGAATTATTATCACACTATGTATATATATATAAGTGTATATACCCAGTAACGACACCGTTTATATTCATGAGGACTACACGAATCGACCCGACACCGACACCGATACTGAAACTAAAGTTACGAACGAATTAGTCACCGACGCTATATTTTTTTCTGATGGGCCGTGTACCACTTAAGCCCAAATTTTATTTTTCTTTCTTTTGCCCTACTGCTGGGCCGAGCACACCACAAGCCCACCCAATCCATATTATTTTGTTTTTTTTTTTTCGTTTGGGCCGAACATGTCACAAGCATAAGGCTGCTTATGTTTTCTTTTGTGCGCATGGTTGTTTTTTATTTGTGATACAAATAACTCAACGAGCATAATTTGTGCTTCTCACATTCACGCCTTGCCAAATTTTTCTTGACCTATACTTACTACTCGACACCACCAAGCCACAACAAACCTTTTGTAATTTCTTTTCTTTTCTTTGGTTCCCTACACACTCGACACCAACAACACAATACACACACCCTTTTTCCTTGTCCCATGTGTATGCAAGTAACCAAAACACAACATCAAGCCACCCTACATGTAACCTATTGAATTAGTTAGTCTTTTAGTTCATAACATTACACCCTAAGTTCTATTACCCAAAGGTTCTTATGTTTCTTTAACCAACAACACAACCTTTTCCTAAATGCTATTAACCAATGGATCAAGTGTTTCATTAACCAACAACACAAACACCTTTCTACTTAAACTAATCTACAAGTACACCACATGTCCCTAAACCTTGCTTTGCCCTAGTACTAAACTAATCAAACAAACCATCATAGCCCTAAAGATTACCACACTCGACTTGACATCTCCCAAAGACTAGAGACAAGCTTGTCTTGTTTCGAATGACACTACAAGGACCAAATCACATGCTAAACTTTGCTAACTACCTCATTCCCTCTATATTTGGTCACATTTAATACACATTTTTCACACACTTACAAGTTTCACAAGCTCTCATAACACCAAACACTCCTTTCTTTCTTTCTACTTGTTGTCGATACCAAGGAAGCCACACAAGAAGATTTTGGGTTAAGAACTACTTGGGTAGGATATATATTTTGGAACGAGGATCACGAAGAAGAGGGTATAACGTTTGATTTGTTCTTATTGTCGCGTATCACTTGGACTCTCCACCACCTTTGGTGTTGTAAGTTATTATTTCCTATTTCATTTCCTACTCTATTATTTTCATGCATATCACGTTTAGTTTTCACACGACACACGTTAATTTCTAAAAGTATATATATTTTCGTACACTTACAATATTTTGTACATGCCTCGACACCCCTAGGAATGGGCTTATCTCTTCGTTTTTACATGTACAACATATATATTTTCTTCGACACCCTAAATCCTCGACTCACGCTTAACCAAATCGATGTAACATGCAAGCCGTACACGATCGTATACTATGAAAACTAGACCAAAACCAAATCTGGGTCAAGCACTATTTTTAAACAAGTAAAACCCACTTTGGGCCTTAACCGGGCTATCAAGCCCAACAGATTTTCCTTAAGGATTTTCGGTTTGAAAATTTAAGATTTTTGAAATGATTTTTAATTTATAAAAACTGATTTTTATAAATGTTAGAAGATAAAAATGGTAACTTTTATAAAGATGAAGTTAACTTTTCAAAAACTAGATTTTGGACTATTTTTGCAAAGTCTCACGATAAGGGACTAAAGTGACAAAACCACAAAACTTTCAGACTAAATATGACATTAAAGATTTCTAATAGAAATTGAGGGTAGAAACTGTAAATTTCAAAAGGTTGAGGTATAAAGTGTAAAAAGTGCTAAAAAGGACTTAAAAAGTAATTATTTTGACCAAGGGGTAAAAGTGTAACTTTACTTAAAGTCAAGGGTCAATTTTGACAAAGCTATTTTATTTAAATATTTTTTATAAGTTGAATTTTACATATATAAATGTATATATAGATATATGCTTTGTAGTTTTAAAATAAATATGTATTTTTACTAAAAATATTTAACTATAAATATTTTTATTAACATTATTATTTTCACAAATAAATTAACATTTATTGGACACCGTTTCGAATCAACGTTACAAGTAACTACGTAAAGTTATTTTAGAATATTTTTAAGACACCCGAATGGAGATCACCATACTCGAGACATATCACATGTCATTTACGAATCGAATCTAAGACACCGATGATATATATATATATATATATATATATATATATATATATATATATATATATATATATATATATATATATATATATATATATATATATATAGGTCGCAAGTCGAAGGAATTTCATTGCTAGTCGTAGCAGTACACCGTCACTTTTGAGCACCGTTGTGATTTACACACCTGTCAGGTGAGTTCATGGTCCCACTTTTTAATTGTTTTTAAACCCCGTGGGGAGATACATGCTATAAACCGAACACAAGTATTTTTCTGCATGATGTTACTATCTGCTATTGCCTAAGTTGACACCTGTACTACAAGTCCCTCATATCACGAATCTTAATCACTTGTTTAGTGAGCACGAATGTCGTTGATAGATCTATTGGAATGGCAGCCCATCTCTACCAAGGTGATCACTTGGTAGGGGATGTGTTATATTCGAGGACCGTAGAAATTTAGTACATTTCTACTCACCGAGGGCCCCTTGTCATTTACATCCTCTGTGGTGTAGGCAATTGTTATTATCTTTATGATATGTCGAATCGATGTTAAGGCTTGCGTTTCGTGAGGCTTAGGAGCAATATTTCACCAGTTTAGTCAAGATCTGTCTATCTTGGCTTGTTTATTTCAAATGCTTGACTTGTGTTCACACTATTACTATTTAAACTACTATGGATTCACTCAACCATTGTGTTGACTTTTTAAGCATGTTTATCTCAGGAAATTAGCATGCATGGTGGCACGGAGCTGGCAAAAAGGGCAAACAGGACCTCCCTTTTTATTTCAATAATTATATCATTCTTTTCAAACCCATCACATCTTTTGCGAAACAATTAACATTTAGAAAATGTTTGTAACTCTGACTACTTTGAGTTTTCATGGAATGATATTGACTATCTTTTGAATTGTTTTCTATGAGTATGACTGTGTACTAAACTGTAATGACCCCGATTAGACTTCCGCTGCTTATCAAATTTCGGGGTGTTACATATATCGCTTTTCTTCCTATCTGTTTTTTTAGTGAGACAACTGTGCGTGCGTCTAGTGTAGAGTGTTTTTGTGAGTTGGTCGTTCTATGAAAACAACACAAACTATGCATGTATTATTGTTATCAAAAAATCAAAAAAATTCAATTTTTTAAAGAAATATCCAAAATTTTCAATATTTTTAAAATTACGCAAAGGGTCCCAATTATTGCGGATTTCATAGGTATTTTGGCTTTTTAAGAAAAAAGTTTGTTATTTTATAAAATAGGTTTGAAAAATTGGATATTTTTGTGAATTTCCTTAAAGTAACTAAGTTCCAAAGGTTTTATGCCTGTGTATATGTCTCTGATAGCTTTTAACCCATGTGACCCATTTTCTCTCGAGTTAAATCTGAAACATAGAACCCAAATTGATCCATTTAGGTAAATGGTTCGAAATAACCACCCTTACTACTATGTACCTTTTCTTAACAGCTTCAAAGCACAAGTGAAACCTTTTTTTGACGTTCTGGTCAGTCTCAATGACCAATTAACACAAAAAATCGGCTTGATCTACCAAATTCAAGACAGTCCCGTGTTTATGCTTGAAGCTTATTTAGTTGTTCTATGACCTTCATAGCATGTTATATAGCGCTGCAAATTAAAAACACTACTGTAGTTTCGGTGTTTGATGCCAAAGTTATTCTTAGAGTAACTTTGGCACCAAACCTTACTAGTTTGTGTGGCTTATTTGTCTTAAATAAGCTACAGACAACCACTCAAATTCTTTGTTTTATGAATTTATACTAAAAGCTTAACTATCACTGCACTCAGTTCTGTTAACTAGAACATTTTTTTAAAGGCCTGTTAACTAGAACACTGTTCCCCTTAAATTGAGTCTTTTGTAATATCATCATGAATGATACTCCTTACACATACCAAGCCCATCAACATAATCAACACAAATACAACTTGTAAACACAGTTCACCTCTAAAAGCATGTTTCACATATTAAAAACTTTAATCTTATTAGAGTGAGTGCATAACACTTCAAATATTAGAGTGAGTGCATAGCACTTCAAAAAAAAAAAAATTGGTACAAACTGTAACATATATATATAAACAAAACAAGAAAATGAAATAAAACTATACATGTAAGTAACCAATTATAAACAAAACAAGTTTCCCCAACAAAAAAGGAGAGGAGAAAACTAAGAAAGTCAAATTCTAGTCAAAAACCAAAGCAACATCCTTTGGTATGTGTTTGGACTCCGGGTGCTAGTTTTCACCACTTCTTAGTCCAAAACATGTGTATACTAGTTGTAGCTTTGTACACAAGTATAATGTAATCGAATGACCAAAAAAACTAAACTTTGTATCTCTTTAACATGAGAGAAAACACCTAAATGCAACACCAGATTTCCTGTATCAACACCAAGGGAATGGAAATAATATTACAACTCAATAAGCAAACAAAGAAATATACTTGAACAATGAATCCTTAAACTAATTTATATAATAAACCACACTTGCTATGTCCAGTATGATGGTTTCTTTACACTACTCCTGATGGGATACGTAGAACTAGTCGTCCACCCACAACACTGCAACCAAAACAACTTGATCTTATTCATCAACAATATTAGACAAATTTGTTACCCACTTAATTAACAATAAGAATAAGCAAACCTTTGAACATAATAATAACAGAAGTCGGCTAGTATAAATGATTGTACAATTTCAGATAGAAGGACCAATGAAGGCCACATTCCGTAACCCAAAGCTGTCAAAAGACGTCCCCTGGTATCCAAAACCTGTATAAAATAACACAATGGGTCTCAAAATCATTAAGGTTATGCATATTAACTGATAATAAGAAATCCATGTGTTGACAGATAATTACCTGTAGAATCCAATGTGCACAGCTCAGGAACCTGGCAACCCCTAAAGCGAAAACATAATGTGCCGTAAATGGTTCAACGATCTAAAATAATAATAGGTTCAGGTTAGATGATACGTCTATGAAATTTCATACTCATTTTCTATGGGTCAGATTGTGAGTTAAAAAATATATAGGTTAAATAAATTGACCTTAGTATTTTGCATGACACGAAGTTGTGGAAGTACAGAAACAGATTCGAGATAAACACAAAACGCCCAAATGATTCTGTTTATAATGTGATGTTGTGTTGTTGGATGAACCGTGAGAGACAATAAAGCACATGGAATAACCTACATTCAATTCATGAAATCAACCTATAATTTACATAATTTGAATAAAAATCGAAAAAGTAAAAAAAAAATGCAGGGGAAAGGAGCTCACCACACACAAAACCGAAATGTTGTCTTTTTCGTGCATGTAACTGGAGTTTAAATTTAAACGCATCATATAGATAACCCAGACGGTGGCTGTCAATGTAGCTAAGTCGAGTAGGGTGTGTACATCATATTCCATGACATAACTGCAGTAAAGTCTAGCCCCTAAGAAAATAGCTGTCAATTCCTGTGATTTTAGTGAAAGACCTGACAAGAAACATCACCATTTCAGAATATTAAAAATAGCAATAAGCTGCTTGCCTTGAAATGCTATGATCACACCGAATAAGAATGTCCAACTACTCCATGAAGGAAGGGCGGAAAATGGATTGCATAAGTAAAAACAAGGCACTGTTATTTTTCAGTCAAAAACAGGGAACATAGGTGCATTTTTAGGATGCTGGTTCAAGTATAGTACTGGTGAGCGATGATCATGACATAACAGAACAAACTACATTTTTAGAAATCGTTTTAAGATTGCATGTCATAACAATAAACAATGCATATAGAACAATGACCATAACATACATGAAAGATTAATAATGAATAATGAAGATACTACCTGCACAAGTTTTCTCCGTGGCGAGCTTGTAAACAAGGACAGAAATACCAAGAGCATGCACGCCCTCAGCGGCAATGAAAAGGTTATCATGATCATAAACCACCATACGAATAACAACGAGAGCAGTTGTGGCAGAAACCAAGGCCAGGAACACCTTTATTTTGGGTGGTTGACAACGTAGCCATGACTGTATCGCCTGTGCCGGGCGCTTCATATTGCCCTTCATTCTACACAAATTTGTATGGCATAAAGCCGCGAAAATGTAGATTAAACGCGGCTTTTCTGTTTTGTTTTAATGAAGTTATGAGTTTAAGAAAATGGAATTTGTACATGCATGAGGTCTAAAAAATGGTTTTGTTTTGGCCAAAGTGTTGGTTTGTTTGTTTGATAGTTTTGTGCCCGCTAGTTTAAAATTTGACCTTTAAATATGTCATCCACTTTTGGAGGTTGTTAAAATGTTTAAAAGTTGTCTGGTCCATGTTGAAAGACAATTTATATGGATAAGTTATAATATCCTTATATCGAAGAGGTTGGTACCATTTGATGATTAAAAAAAATAGTATTACTATTCTTTTTCGCTAGGCTTTTCATCTACTGTATGTAGATATTTTTCTCATCGGCTTACTTTTACTTTTATTTAAGAGGTAATTCTCTATTCACTCAAAAGTACAATCCATCCACCCAACCAACCTCAAAAAAAAAATCTTCAAATACCCAAGGAGATTTGGTAGCCCAAAAAAACTTAAGAGGATATCATAATATTATGACAAGTGTCCCTATGCTTGGGCCTATCATGTACTAATATGACATGTACTTTCTTGAGCAACCGGACCCACTATTTCTTGAGCGACTTGATAGGTGATTTTTTTTTCTTCTTTTTTTTTCCATACTAAATTACAAATTTACCCTCAATCACTTTCTTTCTCTTTTAACCCACTCTCCTTCCTCTCTCTCTCCACCTACTTCCAGTTCCACCAACATCTAAATACCCTTGAATGAAAGATGATCACAATCAAATATTATTTTACATTTATAAAAAAGTACAAGATGTTTGTTATTTAATAATAGGACATAAGGCTACCCACAGTGGTGACCCATATTGCATCATCTTTCCGGCTGCCACCTCTCCTCAACCCATATTCACCTCTCTCGTCACAGTGGCAACCTATATTGCATCATTTTTTTTTTTTTTTTTTTTTTTAATTTCAAACATTTTAAAAAACAAATTTAAAATTCATTAAAAATAATAAACATTAAAATCATTACGAGAACAACAAATTAAGAAAAAAAGAAGTAAATACACAAACGCAAATATACACATTTTATTTGTGTATGAGCACTCAATGCAAAAAATAGGGACTAAATAGTAAATGAAAGAAAAATAATCAAATGAACAAATTTAACTTGTGTCTATCTTCTTTTTGGTTTAATAAAACCTGCAGCTCAAAAACATAACACTACCCAAAATATACACAAGCTCAAACTTAAATATAGCAACTTAAATACAAATGTTTGAGATTGAATGAAATGTGAATGCTACAAATATCAATCGGATTCTCGACCGATATTGCTCTCTAGCTCCCGGCGATCGATTTCAACATCTCACCTCACAGTGGTAATATCGATCGGTGTAATCGATCGATCGATGGTGATGATCGATTTTTTACGGCCCATTGTGAGTAGCCTAATAGGCTACATGTTTGTTATTTAATAATAGGACATAATAGGCTATAATGAGATCAAATGCTCAACACTACTACTAATGTGAACAAACTAACGAACACCCACTTTGATCCATTCTTTCTCCTTTGTTCGTGTGTTGGCTTCCAGACCTTGTAACAACCAAGGTCAAAGGTAGGTTTTTTTCTTCTTGTTTTCATGTGTTAACTGAATGAAATAAATAATTGAAGGAGGAAACTGCAAAATACATTCCTGTGGTTTACACATTTTGGCATCTTACATCCTTGTCAGAAACTTTTGGCAATATACATTCCCGTTAGCCAAACGTTTGCCACAATACACCCTTCGTTAACAATGAGGACTAACGGTGCAAATTTTTTCTCTATTATCTCTTAACGAGACTAAAAATATTACACCGTTAGCATTCGTTAGCCAAACATTTGCACCGTTAGTCCTCTTTTTGAATTTTTCCGTTTTTTGTACGTTTTATCCGTTTTTTGTCAGTTTTTTCCCCTTTTTTGTACGTTTTATTAGTTTTTATCCGTTTTTTGTTAGTCATTTCCCCTTTTATGTATGTTTTATCAGTTTTTTTTTACGTTTTTATCCATTTTTTGTACGTTTCATCCGTATTTTATCGGATTTTATCCGTTTTTTGTCCGTTCTTTTATGTTTTTATTCATTTTTTGAACATATTATCGGTTTTTTATATTTTAATACGTTTTTTTGTAAGTTTTATCCATTTTTTGTCAGTTGTTTTTCGTTTTTTGTACGTTTTATCAGTTCTTTTACGTTTTTATCCAATTTTTTTACGTTTCATCCGTATTTTATCAGTTTTTTTACGTTTTTATCCGTTTATTATCAGTTTTTTTTATGTTTTAATTCACTTTTTGAACATTTTATCATTTTTTTATGTTTAATCCGTTTTTTGTGCGTTTTATTCATTTTTTGTCAGTTTTGTTTACATTTTGTCCGTTTACGTACGTTTTTATCTGTATTTTGTACGTTTTATCCGTTTTTGTTGGTTTTTTCCATTTTTTGTACGTTTTATCAGTTTTATCCGGTTTTCGTACGTTTTACCCTTTTTTGTCAGTTTTTTTAACGTTTATACGTACAAAAAACAAATAAAAACTGATAAAACATTCAAAAACGGAAAAAAAACTGATAACAGTTTGATAAAACGTACAAAAAATGAATTAAACATAAACGTACAAAAAATGTAAGAAACTGAAAACACGTTAAAAAATGGATTACAACTGACAAAAAATGGAAAACAACTGACAAAAAATGGATAAAATGGACAAAAAACGGATTAAAACGTTAAAAACTGATAAAATGTACAAAAAACGGAAAACAACTGACAAAAAATGGATAAAACGGACAAAAACGTTAAAAAACTGATAAAACGTACAAAAAACGAATAAAAACGCACAAAAAACGGATAAAAACGTTAAAAACCCGATAAAACGTACAAAAAACGGAAAACAACTTACAAAAACTATATAAAACGTACAAAAACGGATAAAAACGTTAAAAAACTGATAAAACGTACAAAAAGGAGAAAAAACGGATAAAACGTACAAAAAACGGAAAAAAATTCAAAAAGAGGACTAACAGTGCAAATGTTTGGCTAACGAAGGCTAACGGTGTAATATTTTTAGTCAAACGTTTGCCTAACGGGGAATGTATATTGCCAAAAGTTTATGACAGGGATGTAAAATGCTAAAATGTGTAAACCACGGGGATGTATTTTGCAGTTTCCTCTGATTGAAGCAAATTTGTTTTGATTATTTCTTTATAAGATTCGAAAATAAAAAAGAATATTGACCTTCTCATGATGTGCTTGTGTTTGAAATCGTAAAGGATTTACGAAGAACACTAAACTGGTATGTTCTTTTGTGTTTTGATACTTGTTAAGAATCTATGAAGAATTATTTTTATTTCGTGTGTTTGACTTTTGAAAAGTCTTGATGTTCCATTGAGTATGACGAAAAAAATGAACTGAGATCTTTCAATAATTGTTTGGTACCGAGTCTTGAATGATGATGAGTGTTGGAGAGTGACGATGAGGGTATTGGTTGTATCTAGATTAGGATTGGTTTTGATTTTTAGACTTGACGAGGCTGTGGATGACTTTGTTGGATTTGTTGTTCATATATGTGATGGTGGTGGTTGTTTCCGGTAGAAGTACAACGGCTGTTGTAACGATGGTGGTGGTTTCCAGCAGAATCAAAGAGGGGGGGAATGAGGAGGTGGGTGGAGAGAGACACAAAGGGGAAAGGGTCAAAAGAGAGGGTATATTTGTAATTTAGTATGAAAAAAAAAAAAAAAAAAAAAAAAAAAAAAAAAAAAAAAAAACCCTACTGAGTCGCCTAAGAATGGTGGGTCCCAGTCTCCTAAAAAAAAACCTTTGCAAGTGGTACTATGTTGGTACATGGTGGGACCAAACATAGGGACACATGTCAAATTTTTGTGATATCTGCCCAAGTTTTTTGGGCTACCAAATCTCCTAGAGTATTTGGAGAAAAAAAAATTATGTGGTAAATAGGGTATCCAACTTGTAGTATTAGGGCAAGTACATAATTACCCATTTATTTAAAGTTAAACGGGTTAGCGATTTGTGGGGGCACATTTCTTTCTTGATTAGTCTAGTCTAATTGAAGTCAACTGACTCCTATATATAGAATACGGTCGAATTTTTACACAACTTGTCGTTTGAGCCTATAGTCTACTACTTCTATCTGCTTTTACAAAGATGATTGTCTATTTCTATAGATGTCGCAAACCCTTAAGTTGATTAAGTAGGTTTGGCGCTCTAGTCTCTTCTTTGCAAAGTAGGTTGTTGGGAAAGCAACAATGGCGCAACGATGCAGGCCTCGGAAGCTATGGCCAACTCTAAAGGACCAAAGTTCGACGCACGTTTAACCTACCATAAACTCGAACACAACATGTTTAATAAACAAGTTAAATGGTCGACCCGCTCATAGCCCGAGACGTGTTTAAACTCGACCCAAATCCATTTATTTCCCTATATTATTTTTAGTAGGGGTGTTCAGAATTCGGAGGAACAAAAAACAAAATCGAACCGAACCGAATTGGTAACCAAACCAAATTTATCAAAATTGAACCGAACCGAATTAAATATTCAGTTTTCAGTTTTGATATGATTTTGGCAATCTAAACCGAATTTATATAAAAATATTTTTTTTAGAGTTAATGTCATTTTTCGTCCCTGTGGTTTGCCGTTTCAATTACGTTTAGTCCCTGTCGTTAAATTTCTTCGGATTTGGTCCTCGTGGTTTACAAACCCATACGGGTTTGGTCCCTTGACCGTTAGTTGACCGTTAAATATATGCAAAAAGACAAAAACACCCTTAATTATATATATATGCAAATCACAGGGACCAATCATGATTAAAAAAAAATTAATAAAAAAATTCCAAAAAAAAATTCATAAAAAATTTTCAAAAAAAGATTTTAATAAAATTTTTTCTAAAAAATTCGAAAAACATTCTAAAAAAAATTTTTTTGACGAAAATTTTTTATTCCAAAAAAAAATTTTGAAAAAAAAAAATATCTAATAATATTTTTTCTTAAAAAATTCGAAAAAAAATTCTAAAAAAATTTTCTTAAAAAATTTTCAAATTTTTAATAAAAAAAAAATTCTAAAACAAATTTAATAAAAAATTTTCTTAATTTTTTTTTTTTAAAACATTCTAATTTTTTTTTAAAATTACACTAGAAAAATGAAAATAATATTTGGAAAAATCTAAAATAACTTAAAACTAATTTTAAAATTAAATTTGTATTTCTCTGACTTTTTAAATATTTATTATTAATTAAAAACTAGTTATTAATTAATAAAAACTAAATTAAATTATGAAAAGTATTAAATGAAAAGAGAAAAATCTGGAAAAATTACTAAAAATATTACAAGATACCAGGAACCTAAGAAAAATATAAAAATAAAAATTGCTTTTACAAAAAGCTGAGAATAAGCTAAATAGCTTAAATAGAAGATATCACTTCTATTATTTTGGTCTTTTTTGGATTTTTCTTTTTCAAATATGTTTATATACTATTTATAAGCAACTTTAATAAAGGAAGTTTGGCTGAGTATCAAGAATAAGCAAATGGTGAGCTTATGAACAAGACAGAATAAGCCAATGGCTTATTAGGATTTGGAATTGCTTGAATAAGCTACACTATTGAGCCACAACCCAAAATTAACCAACAACTAACAATAATATGAAGAAATAAGCACAAAAGATTCAAATGAGCACTCACAATAAGCCAGGAAGGGCAAATAAGCACTTGGCTTATTGACAGACCAAAATAGGCTAAATTGGCCTACCTGCAGCCCTTTGTGGGGGCCACAAGGGGGGGGGGGGGTCAGGAGTCCAAACTTAGGGTTGAACCCTCATGTTGGATTGGGCCCTTCACAACAAGCCAATAAGCAGGCCAATCAGCCCACTAATAAGCTCACAATGAGCTTTTGAAATAAGCCAAGTAGACTAGAGGTCTGAGTATGCAGGGCAAAAATGGGCAACTTGCAGGCCTGTGTGGGTTCCACACAATGAAACAGGGATCCAATTTTAAGCCTGAACTTTGAAGATAAGCTATAGGGCTTTCAAATAAGCCAAGAGTCAAGACCTAACTTCCACAAATAAGCCAGATAAGCACTTATAAAAATGAGACAAAACCTGAGGTCTCAGAAACACCCTTAATTATATATATATGCAAATCACAGGGACCAATCATGATTAAAAAAATAATAATAATAAAAAAATTCCAAAAAAGTTTTCTTAAAAAATTTTCAAAAAAAGATTTTAATAAAAATTTTTCGAAAAACATTCTAAAAAATATTTTTTTGACGAAAATTTTTTATTCCAAAAAAAAATTTTGAAAAAAAAAATATCTAATAAAATTTTTTCTTAAAAAATTCTAAAAAAATTTTCTTAAAAAATTTTCAAATTTTTAATAAAAAAAATTCTAAAACAAATTTAATAAAAAAAATTCTTAATTTTTTTTTTAAAAACATTCTATTTTTTTTTTTAAATTACACTAGAAAAATGAAAATAATATTTGGAAAAATCTAAACTAACTTAAAACTAATTTTAAAATTAAATTTGTATTTTTCTGACTTTTTAAATATTTATTATTAATTAAAAACTAGTTATTAATTAATAAAAACTAAATTAAATTATGAAAAGTATTAAATGAAAAGAGAAAAATCTGGAAAAATTACTAAAAATATTACAAGATACCAGGAACCTAAGAAAAATATAAAAATAAAAATTGCTTTTACAAAAAGCTGAGAATAAGCTAAATAGCTTAAATAGAAGATATCACTTCTATTATTTTGGTCTTTTTTGGATTTTTCTTTTTCAAATATGTTTATATACTATTTATAAGCAACTTTAATAAAGGAAGTTTGGCTGAGTATCAAGAATAAGCAAATGGTGAGCTTATGAACAAGACAGAATAAGTCAATGGCTTATTAGGATTTGGAATTGCTTGAATAAGCTACACTATTGAGCCACAACCCAAAATTAACCAACAACTAACAATAATATGAAGAAATAAGCACAAAAGATTCAAATGAGCACTCACAATAAGCCAGGAAGGGCAAATAAGCACTTGGCTTATTGACAGACCAAAATAGGCTAAATTGGCCTACCTGCAGCCCTTTGTGGGGGCCACAAGGGGGGGGGGGGTCAGGAGTCCAAACTTAGGGTTGAACCCTCATGTTGGATTGGGCCCTTCACAACAAGCCAATAAGCAGGCCAATCAGCCCACTAATAAGCTCACAATGAGCTTTTGAAATAAGCCAAGTAGACTAGAGGTCTGAGTATGCAGGGCAAAAATGGGCAACTTGCAGGCCTGTGTGGGTTCCACACAATGGAACAGAGATCCAATTTTAAGCCTGAACTTTGAAGATAAGCTATAGGGCTTTCAAATAAGACAAGAGTCAAGACCTAACTTCCACAAATAAGCCAGATAAGCACTTATGAAAATGAGACAAAACCTGAGGTCTCAGAACTCTTTGGTGAAATGAACAACTTAAAAGCACTGATTACTAGGTCTAAATAAGCTCACAAATACAAAATAAGCCCTGATTCAACAACTTGGCTTATTGGGGTTTCCAAAAAGCCAAAAAGCTAAGGGTGGGTCCCACTAATGAACAATTTATGGACTTATGAAATTGGTGGTCTTATACTGATGACTCAGTATACCTGAGTGAAATAAGCAATCTTTAAAGACAAAATTAGCTATGCTACTCAATACTGAGATCCAATTTTATTCCAAATTTAAAAAGTACTACTGAAGAGCTTTTCAAAAAGCTAAAAAGCAAGACCTATCATTTTGATTTGCACCCTGGAGGGGGGTTTGAACTTTGACAAAAAACACAAAGGTGCCCTGGTGCAAAGTGAGACTTGACCCTGCAGGCCTTTTCACAAGCTTGAATAAGCACTTAGAAAAAATCCCAAAAATAAGCCAACTATGGATTTTCAAAGATTAAGTGGAGGACTTTAATATCTGAAAAGCTCAAGGTCTGAAAGTTACTACAAAATTCTTGAAAATTCTTTGAACTTTTGGTTTTCTGCAAGCACTAAGAAATTTGACATTTTGAGTTTTGCTTTTAGTTGACTAAAGTGAACTTTGATCTTGATTTTTGCTTAAAAAAATTTCAAATTTTTAATAAAAGTAATTCTAAAAATTATTAATAAAATTTTTTCTTAAAAAATTCGAAAAACATTCTAAACAACTTTTTATTAAAATTTTTATTAATTTTTTTTAGAATTTTTAATAAAAATTTTAATAATTTTTTGTATTAAAAAAATTTAATTAAAAATTTTTTTAGAATTTTTTTCGAATTTTTCAAGAATTTTGTAATATTTTTCGAATTTTTTTAATTAAAAATTTAATTAAAATTTTTCTTTTGATTTTTTAAAAAAAAATTATTAAATTATTTTTTTAGAATTTTTTTCCAGAGGGCAAGATTAGCACTTCAACAAATATGCAGCCCTTTTTTTCGAATTTTTTTTGTCAAATGACAAAAATACCCTTCAGAGGGACCAAACCCGTATGGGTTTGTAAACCACGGGGACCAAATCTGAAGAAATTTAACGGCAGAGACTAAACGTGATTGAAACGGCAAACCACAGGGACGAAAAATGACATTAACTCTTTTTTTTATATAAAATAACCATTAAAAATCTTTCATAGTAGAGTAAACTACAAAGATGGTCCTGTGGTTTGCGTTTACTATCACTCTTGGTCCTTTGACTTTTTTTTTGCATTCCCAGCCACCAACTCTGAAACCCTCTTCACAAAAAGTCCCTTGACCAAACAGCGTTATGTTTGACTGTTAAACATCTCTCATGTGACTTGCACATAAGGGTAAAAATGTCATTTTAGTCTCTCTTTCTTCTTTATCTTCCCCCACCAACGTGGGTCCCACTACTACCCATCTTCTTTTTTTCACCCACAAACACCCTTTCCCAGCCACTAACTTTTCCGACCACCACCATGAAATTCCGACCACCTCAATCAAATACAAATATACCAATCAATAACTCAAAGAGTAAATCTAAACAGCAACAACTAAAAATCAACAAATCCAAGATCTATCCTAAACCCAATCCATCTCACGTCACAAACAAAATACCCAAATATGTACAAACACCACCCACCATGTTAATTTGCTACAACAATCCGAGAAAAATAAAAGAATCCGAATACATGAAAATCCAAGAAAAATAAAAATCAAAAGCTTTAAAGTCAAATAAGCCAACAAGAATCAAATTTGCTACAAGAATCAAAGAATATAAGTGGTCTCGGCTTCTACAAGTCAAACCCACCCTTGTTGCTACAAAAAATATAACCGAAACACATAAATAAAAAGTCAAATCCACCTTTGTTTGCCTTCAGCTTCAATAAAGTCAACAATGAAACCCACCACCACCACTCGTCCATCTCCGCTATCACCTCCGACCGCTTCACCGAAACACGCCCACCAACCACACGATGGTGAACCCACCATATACAAAGTCAGTTTATGAAACCCATCATTGTTCACCAATTTTCGTTAAGGCCTGTTTTGATGATATATGCTTCCTTTAAATTAAAATGGAACAATAATATAAAACCCATATGGCCATGGAATTAGATAAACTGAGATATGAGCAAACTAATTTCACTCGAAATATATGGGTAGGGACAGAATAAAAATTGATGTGTAGAAGTGGAAAGATAAGGTTGTGAGGAGATATGGATGTTATATATCAAGATTTGTAAATTAATGTTTTTTGTTGTTTAAGATATAAGGTTTTTCTTTAATCTAGGGATTTGAGGTGGTGACGAGGTGGTGACGTGGTGATGACGGACTAGTGATGGTTGAATCAAGACTACATGGATGACCGGAATTGGTGCCGCCGGCAGTTAGGCTCGCCACAAATGGTGATTCCGGCGTATAGGATGGTTGGAGATGGTGGTTGCACGACAGCGAGAGTGTTGGTGGTTGATGAAGGTAGGTTTTGTTGAATCCATGGATTTTTGACAAGGGTTTTGGGAAAAAAAATGTGTTGAAGTGATGGAGGGGGATAGAAGAGAAAAAAATAAAAATGTATATATATATATATATATATATATATATATATATATATATATATATATGGAAAATATTAGCTACAATTAATTGTAGCTAACTCCCTACATTTTTGTGCTATATTCTGTAGGTCCCTGAGTCCATTTGTGGGTCCCTGATTTATTTTTGTGGGTCCTGAATATTTTCTTATGTAATTTTATTAAAGGATTGTAGCTAGTTGGCTACAATAATTATAGCCAACATATCCTCATATATATATATATATATATATATATATATATATATATATATATATATATATATATATATATATATATACACAGATGGTCCATGTGCAAGTCACATGAGTGGTATTTAACAGTCAAACCTAATGTCGTTTGGTCAAAGGATTGTGGGTGTTAAGGGTTTCAGAGTTAGTGACCGGGAGTGCAAAAAAAAAAAAGTCAAATGACCAAGAGTGAAAGTCAACGCAAACCACAGGGACCATCTTTATAGTTTACTCTTCATAGTATAAATATAACATTTGTTTAAGTTTTTTTTTTTTTTTTTTTTTTTTTTTTTTTTTTGATAAAAATCTATATAAATAAATAATGAATTAATTAAAATTAAGTATTTCGGGTTATTCGGTTCTGTTTTGTTTTTGGTTCGTTTTAATTAAATTTGAATTAAGTTCGGTTCAGTTTTGAGTTTTATCAAAAAAAAATTAACCAAAATTAATCGAATCGAATAAACTGAACAATCCGATAACCGAACCGATGAACACCAAATTAGACATGTAAGGTTTGGACCATAGGAAATGAGCCCATCACTATTTTTTGTTTTTAGACATGTAGTTTGGACCATAGCAACCAATAATTGGGCCATAACCCACCAACACCTATAGCTTAACCCATAATCCAAAGTCCAAACACCAAATCACCTCTTTTTCCCCCTTTCACCTCAAAAAACAGAAGACTCCATCTTTCGAAATCCTCCCCAAAAACCCTCACAAACAAATTTCACAATGTCTTCTGAAGAAGCAAAAAACCAAACAGATTCACAAGATGACAATGACAATAAATCCCTTAATTCAATGCTAAACAAAAAACCCAAATCATCACTTTCATTAAAAGATGCAAAAGCTAAGAAACAACAACAAGAAAAAGAAGCAGATTCTGATGATGATTTTCTATTCAAGAAAAAATTACCCAAAAAAGAAGAAAAAGCAGATTCTGATGATGATTTTATTATCAAGAAAAAATTACCCAAAAAAGAAGAATCTGCAACGGTTAAAGATTAAATTTTGAAATATGGGTTTTGTTTATTATGCTGTTTTTGATAATGGGTTTGTTTTGTTTTGTTTTGCTTAATTTTTTTTTTTATATTTTTGATGCAGAAGAAGACTATTGTTACTAAGGTCAAGAAAGAAGAATCTGCAAGTGTTGAGGTTAAACAATAAATTTTGTTATATGGGTTTTGTTTATAGTGTTATGTTTGATAATGGGTTTGTTTGTTTAGCTTAAATTTTTTATTTTTTCTGTAGAGGAAGTCATCTGCGACTAAGGTCAAGAAAGAAGAAACTACAAATGTGAGTGATTTGTGATTTTTTTAGTTGTTTTATTTTTGGTGGTTTTGTTATTTTTTTTGTTTTGAATAGTGGGTTTGAGTTTTTATATATTTTTCATAATGTAGAAGAAGACAACGCCTAACTCTGATGTTAAGAAAGTCCAATCTGGAAATGCTGATAAGGTTTGTGATATAAAGATTAGTACTTTGTATACTTTTGATTCTTTGTTTAGCTACATTGTGAAATTAGAAGTCAAAGTTAGAATCGGGTTGTTACGTGACTAAGACATGTTAGATTGATAGGGAAGTAAAATTTTCATTTATATCAAGAATCAGATTTTGTAGGGCTAGTATCCTAATTTGCTTATTTTGTCTCTAGATAGTAGAAAAACCATAAAAATAATCGGTTAATTGCATACCCAAACACCACAGCAGGGAGTGTCGCTCTGACATGTCAAATAAGCAATTTGAAAATTGGTGGATGTTCAAGAGTGTTTATCATAATTGCTTATCAGATTATCTGTGATTGAAATAAGCTGTTTTGAACAAGCAGTTTGAAGCTGCTTATCCCAATCTGCTATTTTAAAAGTTAACAGAGTTAAGCAATCCCAAGCACCCCCTAAAGCTGAAAGTATAAATTGTTCTATCGACTATCGGTGATTCCAGTTTGGTGCTAGTTTTATTTTCTATATAGGTTATGCATGCCATAAATGTAACTCAGGTTGTGTTCTGTTTATTTTTGGATGATTAATGTTGCGTACTTTAAATTTAGAAAAAAGTGGTAAAAGTAATTGAGCAAAATGGGAAGAAGAAAGAAGAAAATAAAAAGGGTGTGAAGGCAGAAGATACAAGTGTTAAGAAGGAGAAGAAGGAAAGGAAGGTTTATGATTTGCCTGGTCAAAAGCGTGACCCTCCGGAAGAGGTATGTTTGCCCTCTACTATAAATGCTCAAGATCGAAATATTGTATGTCTATATTATGCTTCTGTGGAGGTTTTGTATGAATTTAAGTTTGAAAGGATCGAAAAAATGGACCTAAATTTGCATTTGTGTAGGTGTTTTAAAGTCCTTTTAGGTCCTTATGCTTATATACTGAAAACTGACAAACTTTGTGATTTTGAATCTTTCAGAGAGACCCGTTAAGGATTTTCTATGAATCGCTACACAAACAAATACCAGCTAGTGAAATGGCCGCGATTTGGTAAGAACTATATATTATATTTTTTAATCTTTGTTGCTTTGTCCTACCCATAATTTATCACAATTACTTATCTGCTTTCATCCTCATACATGATACTGATTATGTGATTTTGTTTTTGATCCGCATGCTTTCTGTAGTTTGTCGGTATACAAAAGTATTTAGGGGCATTTGAGAAATCGTGATACACTTGGATAACTAAGGTGTGCTGAAGTGAGTATCAGTTTTCTAAATATCTACGTCAATGCTTTGACTAATATTTATGCAGAAAGTAGCAATAAGATCTTTAGTTCTGTAAGATAATTGGTTTTCCTGTAACCATAAATTTAAAATACTAACTTTCACATAAAAGATCTTGATGATCTAAGTCTAAACCACCCAAGATAAGATTAAGGGTTTCATTTTCTACTTTAAGACCTATGCCCTTAAGTCAAACACTTTCAATCATATTCTGTTTGCATTTCCTTATTCTCAAACCCACAATATGACACACCCTTAGTCACTATTGTTTTGTTTACACTTGTAAGGTTTTTCTTAACTTGCAATACATATTGAGTTAATCGCTTTGCCCATCTAAAAATATTTTTTTATGGGTCTCATGTTGTATGGAACACTTGTGTCATGGTGTGTTCTAGTTGACGCTAGGAGATATAAGATGTACAAAATGTTGACCTAAAGGAATCAAACCCTGTACTTTGTGATTTTTGTTTCTTCTGGCATATCTACTATCTCATCAACTCACTGTTAGTATATGGCTTATGATATAATCCTTGTGGTAACCTAGTTGCCATTTAAAATGCAACTTGTTGTACATAATTTAAGATTGTTCACCAAAATTTGGCAGCATAGCCTATGTTGTGGGAATGCTGCTAAGTTTGGAAGAATGAATATTATGCCATTTCACAAGAACTGAAATTTGTATTGTCTTCTTCGATTTAGATTTCTTGATAATAAACGTTCCTTTTGTTGTGATTTCTTGTTTACTCATCACTTCACTAATGAAGGACGTTATCACAGGATGATGGAATCTGGGTTGCTTCCAAAAGATGTGGCCAAAAAGCTATTTGAGGCGAAAAAGATGAAAAAACTTGGTTCGCCAATGAAAACAGTTGTCACCGTGAAGAGACAAAGTGATTCATCTGTTTCTGTTAAGAAAACGACTACTGTTTCAGCAGAAAAGAAGAAAACGCCGGCATCTAAAGCTCCATTGGTGCAACCAAGGAAAAGAAAGATTTTCGATGACTCAAGTGATGAAGGATCTGATGATGATTTTGTTTCTGATAAGAAAAAAACTTCTGTTTCAACTGAAAAGAAGAAAGCACCACCGACTAAAGCTCCATCTGTGCAACCAAAGAAAAGTAAGATTGTGGATGAATCAAGTGATGAAGAATCTGATGATGCTTTTCTTTCTGCTAAGAAAAAGACTACCGTTTCAACCGAAAAGAAGAAAGCACCGCCATCTAAAGCTCCATCTGTGCAACCAAAGAAAAGTAAGATTGTGGATGAATCAAGTGATGAAGAATCTGATGATGCTTTTCTTTCTGCTAAGAAAAAGACTACTGTTTCAACCGAAAAGAAGAAAGCACCGCCATCTAAAGCTCCATCTGTGCAACCAAAGAAAAGTAAGATTGTGGATGAATCAAGTGATGAAGAATCTGATGATGCTTTTCTTTCTGCTAAGAAAAAGACTACTGTTTCAACAGAAAAGAAGAAAGCACCGCCGTCTAAAGCTCCATCTGTGCAACCAAAGAAAAGAAAGATTGTGGACGAATCTAGCGACGAAGGATCTGATGATGATTTTATGATTAGTCGGATGAAGAAACCAAAAGCAGCTTGATATGGGCTTTTGGTATTTTGGCTGATTTGGAATATACTTTAGTTTGTATCTGATGACATTCTTCGATCTTGAACTTCCTAGTTTATGAACTTCTGGATTTTTCTAGCTAACAACTGGTCTTATCAAATTTAGTAGCTTTTTCTCTTCATTGCACTTTTAAGCACTGAACTGCAGTTTGAGTTCATTCCACTTTTAGATGGTATCTCTACAAGTATCAAGTTCTAAATCAAAATCAAAACAGTTTGGGAGATCAGGTGGTCTTATTAAGTCATACTTGGGCATTTTGTGGTGTGTTACTTCTCGAGACGCACAATGTTCAGATGCTTCTGAATCTGTTGGTAAAGGTTGTGAATATTTCTGGGTGTGCTTAGTTCAAACGTTACACCAGTGAGGAATAGTGTAGGAGCCAGTTCTATACAGACAACCAGGTCTGTTGGGATTCAAATGTGTGTCAACTGAAAAGTGAAAACGAATGATGTTTTCAAGAGTTTTGAGGCTGACAGAATATCTAGCTTTTAATTGCAAAATATGACAAGACATGAAGTGTAGGAAATTTATCTTTACAAAAGACAAGATTGATCTTCATGGCTTGTAGGATTTTCCAACAAGGATGTACCATCGGCTTTACACACCCATCTTAACGGTTGTCATGCTTTTGGTAAATGACAGTGTAACCACATTTTACATTTTAAGCAATTAAAAGTGTCGCACTAGATTGTTTTGTTCCTTTGGTCGAGGCGGCATGACAACCAATTTTAATCAATTTAAGGTTGTCAATGTGTTCGCCACCTGATTCTTTTGCAATAAGTGTATATGCTAGCTGCACGTTACAGAGACTACTAAATTACATAGTATAGCTAAAAGATATGTTTTAGTTCATTAAGAATAACAACCAGAAAGATGCAGCTCAAATAGATCATTAACGAATGTTTAGTGACATATACAAAACACTTTTCGAGGTAAAAATAGGTATATGAAAAACAGCGAATACTTTTCGAGGTAAAAATAGGTTTATGAAAACAGCAAATGTCTGTTAACTCAAAAGTTCACAAACAATATTTATTAACGTTAATCAAGTTTTCAATTATTCCCTGTATTCTTTACGGGGTGTTTTCGAGTTAAAAATTGGTGTCATTTTACATAAATTATTACCAAAATAAACAATTTCAAAAGGATTTACTAAAATCAATAGCGAGCAAAACATTTGAGCGAGCAAAGCATTTGCTCGACATGTTCTTTGTCTTTTAGTGAAAACGGCGAGCAAATATTTTGCTCTCCATGTTCTTTGTCTTTTAGCGAAAATTGTTTGTCTACTTCTGAAAACGGCAAACAAAAGGGGAGGGCGAGCAAAATCAAACTGCTCAATGTGTCAATTTTAGTGTCGGTTTTTGTAATTCTTGTTAGAAAATGTTCATTCTAGTAGTTGATTTTAAAAATCGGCTCCTTCAGGAGCTTTTAGATGGATCAAACAGTAGTCTAACAACATCCAGACAACTCGTCACGATCCATGATCCATCATAGAATCTTCTCGTTTAAACTAACCATTAGAGGAACATTATCAATCAGTTATCTAATAGATTTAGCATAGATTTCTCAATTCTCCAAATGGTTCAGTAGAAATAAATCAACTGTCTTTCTATCAAACATAGTAATAACGATGCAACGAGCATCTTAACAGCACACTGCCATTGCCATTGCCAGAGTCAAGTTAAGCCAATATTTTGCTGAATACAAGATAGGCGATGTTCATTTATTTATAGTGTAAACTACACAAAAAAAATATCCTAACTACAAAAAATTTAACTGCAAACCAAAGTTCAAAAACAAAACTTGTTTAAGCTCACATATAAATTAGTATGATTAAACTTGTTCAAGCAATTCACTTTACTCAAATAAAAACTTAAGATGAATAAAAAGTAAATAAGCATGTTGCATAAGAGAGTTTCAACACGATGCAGATAAGCATTTAGATATAACAAAACAAGCAGCTAATAATACCAACAAGGTGACCAAAAATTCATGTCATTCAAACATCCAGCGATCCATAAAGATCCTTAATGATATTAATGTCGACAAAAACATAATAATAACCTCTAAAAGTTGCCAAAACATAAAACAACTGAAAATGCAAACATGATGCAAATTTGCAGAACAGTAGACCAACTGCTTACAACCTCCTTCCTCTCCTACCACCCTTGCGACGAGTGCTGTCTGTTGGAATTGGAGTCACGTCCTCTACAAGCCACAAGAAAACACATTAGTGTCCATTTGTCAGAAACCAACAAACCATTATCATTACAACACACAAGGTCATATAATAAAAGCATACCAATGCGACCAATCTTCATGCCAGAACGAGCAAGAGCTCTGAGTGCTGACTGGGCACCAGGACCAGGTGTCTTAGTCTTGTTTCCTCCAGTTGCCCTCAACTTGATGTGAAGAGCATTGACACCAAGCTCCTGTAATCACAGCAACAAAAACACGTTAATAAACAAACCCGTAAATAAATTAAATATAATTATTTCCAACTAAAACAAAGGAAAAAGTATCAAAACATACCTTGCATCTGGTTGAAACATCTTGGGCAGCAAGCATAGCAGCATAGGGAGATGACTCATCCCTATCAGCCTTCACTTTCATCCCACCTGGTAACACAAGAACAAGCATCAGTAAATAAACAAACTAGTGGAACTAAATATCAACTATTTTTTAATAAACTTGAGTACTGAGTATAGTTTATACCAGTAATCCGAACCATGGTTTCACGTCCAGAGATATCAGTCACGTGCTGCAATAGTATAATATGTAAGTAACCACATGGTGTGAAGTGTAATGGTTAAAAATTCAGAAAATAAAACTAATTTTTTAAACTTACAATGAAGGTATCATTGAAAGAAGCAAAGATGTGAGCAACACCAAATACAAGCTCTCCTTCACGGGTAGCTGGTCCAAGAGTGACATTGTCTTCCTTTGGCTCTCTAACCTTTCGCTTCGACTATACATGTTTAACAATTCATAATGCTAATTAGATAACATTACAATGTCAAGTATAAACAACAACAATGCAAATAAAGGTTTAATATAAAACAGTTGTTACATTTGGGTAAATCATCTAAAAGGGTGTTTGGCTTAGCTTACAATATTACTTAAGACTGTTCTCTTTCCAACAAAACCAATTCAATTTTTTTTAAGCTACCAATCAAATTTCAGTAAAGCAGACAAGTTCTACAAACAATGATAGCTAAACATACCTTATATGCAATGTTTCAAATAGGATAATCAGTACTAGAACTTTATCAAAAACTGATTATCTACTCATATTTTCATAAATAAGCACTAAAAATAAGCATATAAAAACTTTAGAGTATGCTTTAAATTGATTCTCTTCAATAAGCAAAATAAGGTAAAAAAATCACCTAAATCATTACCCAAATATTCACTCATTAACACAAATATTTTATGAAAACAATAGATATGCTACCAAGCAGATATATAAACATTTAAACAATACCAACAAAACTAAGATCTAACTTATTTATCATTAATCAGACAAAACAAGACAAGTAAATAAATCATTTGACATAATACAAGGTTTCTAACAGATAAAAGAACAAGGTAAACAGATCTACTAAACATAAATACAAAAATAAGAACATTAAAAGATAGATTAGAAGTTAGAACATACCATGTTGTTGATGTTTGGTGTGTGTTTTGGTGTTTGTGTGTGTGTTGTCTGCCGGCGGTGTGAAATAATATGGCAGCAGAAAAGGAAGAAGACTAGGGTTTGTGGCAATTGTCACTCTTTTAAATATTGATGAAATGGGATACAAGGCCCATTTACTTACGAAATGGGCTTTTAACTCTTTTGGCCCATACACACGTTATCTTTTTAGTTTTTACCATGTCCTATGGACCCTGGCCTTAGATTATGACATTCTGTTTTTGACTTGTTGAAAAGTAACCGAGCAATTTTCTTGTACCCACATGATAGCTAAAAACGTTTTGCGGGCTTAGGCTGGGTGTAGTAAGGGGTTGGGAAACGCGTTCACTCCCTTCCTTTAGTAATAGTATCACCAAATAGGCAAAAGTTTTTTATATATCCGACTTTTATCATAAAACCAATTAAGCAATTTTAGTCACTTACTTTTTTATCAAAATAAAAAAAATAAACTTTCATCCTTTTTTTAAAACTTAAATATCTCGCAAACCGTAAATCGTCAAGCTACAAAAAAAGAATACATCGCGACGAGAATTAAATTATCTTTCTATAGACATGCATTGTTATATACTTTCGACGATTTTTTTTTGATAACCTTTTTTTATTTTTCAAATTTTCCGCCCAGAAAAATCATATATGATTTGTAAAAATCATATATGATTCGTTAAAATCAAATCATATATGATTCTTACGAATCATATATTATTTTAAAAATCATATATGATTCGTAAGAATCATATATGATTTGATTTTAACGAATCATATATTATTTTTACAAATCATATATAATTTTTCTGGTTAAAAAAAAAAAAAAAAAAAAAAAAAAAAAAAAAAAAAAAAAAAAAATGGTCGAAAGTATATAACATTGCATATCTATAGAAAGATGATTTAATTCTCATCGCGATGGTATTTTTTTGTAGCTTGACGATTTACCGTTTGCAAGATATTTTATTTTAAAAAAATAAAAAATAAAAATTAGTGGCTATGATTGGTTCATTAGTTCTATGGCAAATATGAGATCTATATTGATCTCATCTCTCACCAAATATATTGTCAAACACGTAGCGATGGCAACCAAACGCATTTCTTTAAAAGAGATTATTAATAAATAATAAAAGATAATTTTTAAATAGTCATTACAAATATTATATTAAATATTAGGAAAATGCTAACGGCAGCCCTTAGGGCTGTTGATAATAAAAACTTTTTTTATAAAAAATTGCTAATATTAAGACATAGTGAGAAAAAATGCGGATTTTTCGCTAAAATGACCAATAAGAATAGTGGATTGAATTTGTATGTGAGAAATTTTAAGAGATAGTTAGTAATTTTGAATGATTTTATTTAAACATTGTATACTGTCTTAGCAAAAGTTTCGAAACTAGTTGTTAACGACAACCCTAAGGGCTGCTGTTAGCAAAACCCTAAAAATTAAAACATCACGCATAATTAGAGTAAATCGCAAAAATCAATCCTTATAGTTTGGTTAAATTGCAGGTTCAATCCCTATTTTTTGAAAGTCATTCATCATCAATGTTAGGAACTTATAAGTACATATTTAGTCCTTGTCTAAGGATAAATTACTAAACTACCTTCTTCGTCTTTTCTTTCACTTTGATCCATGTGAGGGTAATTTAGTTATTTAATTTTAGCCAAGAACAAAGAGTGCACTCGTTCCCTGCAGGGACGACGAGTGCACTTTCGAAGGATGAGGACTGAACATGCAACTCTGCCGAATCATACGGACGGCTTTTGCAATTTACTCTACATAACAATAAAAGTTAAATATTGTGAAACTATTGCAAAACTATTGCTTTTATTAAATACAAGCTATTAGTTTGATTAGGGCATCCAAAAAAACTGAGAAACCATACCGGAACCGAACCGTATGTTAGAACTATGGTACGGCTCTTGGTTCCTAATGTTTCAAATTTTCGGCTCTCGGGGCGGTTCGGGTCAGAACCGTCCGGTTCCGGTACTTTCCCGAAAGAACCGACTATTTAAAATTTTATAAGGTTTATTTGGGACATTGTGTAATTTGTATAGCCTTTTAAAAGAAAAATAAAATAAAAAGGTGAAAAATAAAAAATAAAAATAAAAAACGTTACTCATTGTTAAGTTGTAACATTAAAATTTAAAACAAAAAAAACACATAATAAATTTAAAACTCTAACTTTTAATCCATTCAAAGATCATCATCATCATTTATCAACATGAAAGTAAGTTTATCTTGAAATCATTATCGTAAATTTGATACTTACCTATAGTATGCTTGTTCAATCATATTTAACGTAGTTACTACTCATGTTATTGATAGCTTTTCCATATTTTCGATGACGAAAAAAATAAATTATTTAAACACTTAGGTACTTGTGAGAATTACCGAAAATTCCCGTACCGGAACTGGACCAAAGAACTTGGGATGGTTCTTGGTTCCACTTTTTCATATTTTCGGTTCTCAGTTCTTTCGGTTTCTGTTCCGGTTCGGGACAGTTCCTATACCATGGACACCCCTAGTTTTGATAATCAATAAAGGTGTAAACATCCATAAAATCACATCAACACCATTCCCTCTACAATACCAATAGTAGGTACTTTCACATGTAAATTTTTGCTTTTCCTTTCCTTTTCATTGCATGCATGACTCATTAGACCTGCTCACGTATCCTCTTAAACCAAATATCCTTACAACCATACCACATGAACTCCTAATCTAAGATCATTACAACACCACAATAAGTAAACTATCACCACAACATATTAAATCTAGCATAATACCAAAACAAACCATAATCAAACCCTAAGTAGCTATAGTTATCTCTAAAACTCTAATTCTTAAACTAAACTAGTTTGAAAGTACTCAAGGCTTATGTAGGAGTTACATTAGCAACTTTAGGATATCTTAGACTCCCTAAACCTTAGTACAACCCTCTAGAAGCTTAGGTACAAGTCCCTTAAGCACAGAACCCTAACTAGGTCTTATAAGTCCCAAAACTAGGTTAAACATTCCCAAATCTTTACCATAAATTACCACCATTTAGTATAAGTCTTCTAAGTCTAATCCTAGTCACTAAGCACCCATAGGACCCTAATCTAGGCACTAAACCTTAAGCTAAACTGATTGGTGCTAAACCGTCAGACGATTATTGGTCAACCACTTGTGAATGGTCAACCGTAAAAGTCAAACAGCTTAGAATCAATCTCCGTGGAAGTATAGGGTTTCCCCGGGTCGTTATGTCCCGACGAGGTGTGGATGGTATTAAAACGGGTTTGTGATCGGGTGAATTTGGACAGGAAAGGGTTTAAAGTGAGTTGTGATGATTACACTACTGGAATATGAAAGATAATAGCTTAAATACACTATATTAACAATACTGGAAAGTCAGAAAAACCAGAAACGTTTAAAACTTAAAACGCGAACGTTCACGTTTAAATAAAACGTAAGCGTACGAAATAAAAAGTAAAAACTGAAATCTGAAAACACCCAGGGGGTGAAAATGACTTTTTTACAAACCTAAGGGTAAAAGAAAATTTTTAGAAAATTAAAATAAATTTTAACCCTAATTAATTATTTAATATTAATTAAATACTAATTATTACTAATTATTAATATTTAAAATACTTAAATATAATTTAATACTAATTAAGCACTAGAAAAGTAAAAATAAAATTTCTAAAATTATAAAATAACTAAAAACTAATTTTAAAATTAAAAATAAGTATTTTTGTCTTTTTGTGATTTTTATATTAATTAATTACTAATTATCTAATTAACTATTTTAAATTAAGAAAAATGACAAATGAACAGTAAAAATTCTAATAAAATTTCTAAAATTACTTTATAACATATAAAAGCTATAAAGAATATAAAAACTAGATTATACTTGATAAAAACTAATTATGCTATTTAAAACTAATTATTAATTAATAATTAATAAAACTAAAATTAATTCTAATAAATACTAAATGAAAAGATAAAAATCTGAAAAAATTATTATAACTACTTTAATATAAGAGGAATTTAATAAAAATATAAAATAGCTAAGTACTTAATTAAAATTTAAAAATAAAAATTAAAATTAAATTACATTAAATATAAACTATCACTTAATATTAAATTGATTTTTCTGGATTTTTCTTTTAGAAACCTACTTTACATCTAAAAATAGCAAAATTTTGTAAAAACAAACTTTTTGGAAACTAAAAATAAGCACAGATTAAGCTAAAAGTCAAGACAGTTGACTTTGTTTGACCATATGGTAAAATGAGCTTAATTTGGCTACAGTGGGACCCACAATGGATGATCCTGGTACAAACAAGCTAAGTGAACTTATTTAAGCAACAAAAAGCAATTAAGAACTACAGAATAAGCCATAAGCTAAAAATAAGCACTTGTAATTCTTGTTTGGAACTGAAAAGTGGGACAGATTTAATGGGCATCTAGGGGGCACACCAGGTTGATTGGGGGCACAAGAATGGGTGCAATGGAGAGCCTGGTAGGAGGGGGTTGGGAGAACCTGATTTGGAGGTGTGGGGCCCACTGTGGTGGTCACAAAACCACCACAAAGTGGGTGGTGTGGGTGAATCTGCTGGAGTGCAGGAGCAGGGGTGAGCCTGCAGCCCACTTTGGGTGGCTGTGGGGCCCTCAAAAAAAATCACAAAAATTAAAGGAGGGGAGAAATCAATAGTTGGGGTGGTAGACTATCTGAGGAAACAAGATTTACTTCATAAAAGCAAACACATAAATCACATAAAATCTTGCAACTTTTGAGAAAAACTGATAACTAGCAATTTGACTTTTTATAAAAACTTGAATTCTTGACTTTTTTCAACTTTAATTCTGTCTAACTGGTTGACATTGATGTTTTAGGTTATGTTAGAGCTAACTTAGGCTAGATGAGCAACTTGTAAACAAAATGGTGTGTTTTGAGACCCAATTACCTTGACAGTTAACTGTCAAGGTGATTCAAGAGGTAATTTTGACTTTTACTTGTTTACCATACCATTTTTATGAGTCCTAAGGTCTAAACAAACTTAAAGCAACTTACAAATAACAACATTGCAACACTGCAACATCATGAACACAGTGAACAATGTGGAAAACTAGAAGGGGGGTTGAATAGTTTTAGCGTTTTAAAATCTTTTTAACTTGTTTAGTTAGCTTTGAAACTTTCCGTTTGATCAAAGATATATGCACAAACACAATATATATAACATGCAAGTAAAGGAAAGAAACGATCAAACCACAACACGAGTATTTTTCGTGGTTCGGCTACAAGGACTCTTTTTCCTTGCCCTACGTCCACGCCCCGAGTATCCAACTCGAGAGTTTCTTTCACTAGTCAACAAGCTCCTTTCACCGGCGGAGAAAACCTTACACGTCGCTTATACTTTTACCGACACAAAGCTAAATGTCGAGTTCTTTTACAAGGGCACAACCACTCCCGTTTAGTTCTTTTACTAGGGTACAACAACTCCCAACACTCTTTGTATTTTGAGGACTAAAATACTAACCACTCACTTCAGAATATACACAAACAAATGAAGCGTAAACAACACGAGTTTACACAATACTAAGCTACCAAGTCTTGCAACGTTGTGTTGGAAACTTGTAACTTTAGACGACCTTGTGAGCTTCTTTGCTACAAAAGGAAACTTCACATTTACAATGTTAAGATGTTAGAAAGAAAGATGAGTGTGTGTGTAAAAATGATCTCTAGAGGTTAGCCAAAAATCAAGTTATGGCTTGGTATTTATAGCACAACAAACTGTGTGCTCGGCGAATCAGGCGGAACCCTCAAATGGGTTTCGCCCGTGTACCCCCAGGGTACCGCCGGGTCTGCAGTAGGTTTTTGCAATTACTCTTCAAACCAAACAAGGTCTTGTCACATAACTTCTATCAACCAAACAATGTCACATCACTTAAAGTAAGTCAAACATGATACTTGCAAGTAACATGAAAGCAAGTCAAACACATAACTTGCCATAAATACATAATGACAAAACTTGCCATAAATGTGATGTGACTATTTCTAATTTAAGAAATAAACTTGTGTTATGTTTTATGAAATGTAAAATGTAGCAAAAGTCTTGTTTATGCAAGTCTTAAAAACTAAGAATATGTTTTGCTTAAAACTAAAGTTTACGTTTTGTCGTTAACAAAACTTAGCGAAGATCGTAAAATATAAATAACGTTTTTAGGCGATATTTGTATTAACAATCTCCCCCTTTTTGTTGATGACAAAACATAAACTTTGTTTTTAAGTAACACACAAAATCTTGGTTTTTAAGACTTAAAAAAAAATTATATTAACCTTGTTTTACTTAAGAGATGAAAAGCACATCAAGTATTGAAGGTTTAATATATTTCTCCCCCTTTTTGTCGAAACAAAAAGTAGAGTTAGCGAAGCGGAATAATCGCCATGCTCCCCCTTGGTCGATACTCCCCCTAAATGGAGTACTGATTGGTGCTAAACCGTCAGACGATTATTGGTCAACCACTTGTGAATGGTCAACTATAACGGTCAAACAGCTTAGAATCAATCTCCGTGGAAGTATAGGGTTTCCCTGGGTCGTTATGTCCCGACGAGGTGTGGATGGTATTAAAACGGGTTTGTGATCGGGTGAATTTGGACAGGAAAGGGTTTAAAGTGAGTTGTGATGATTACACTACTGGAATATGAAAGATAATAGCTTAAATACACTATATTAACAATACTGGAAAGTCAGGAAAACCAGAAACGTTTAAAACTTAAAACGCGTACGATCAAGTTTAAATAAAACGTAAGCGTACGAAATAAAAAGTGAAAACGGAAATCTGAAAACACCCAGGGGGTGAAAATGACTTTTTTACAAACCTAAGGGTAAAAGAAAATTTTAAGAAAATTAAAATAAATTTTAACCCTAATTAATTATTTAATATTAATTAAATACTAATTATTACTAATTTAAAATTTAAACAACTTAAATATAATTTAATACTAATTAAATACTAGAAAAATGAAAATAAAATTTCTAAAATTATAAAATAACTAAAAATAAGTTTTAAAATTAAAAATAAGTGTTTTTGTCTTTTGTGAATTTTATATTAATTAATTACTAATTAAACATTAATTAACTAATTAAACTATTTTAAATTAAGAAAAATACTAAATGAACAGTAAAAATTCTAAGAAAATTTCTAAAATTACTTTATAACATATAAAAGCTATAAAAAATATGAAAACTAGGTTTTAATTAATAAAAACTAATTATGCTATTTTAAACTAATTATTAATTAATAATTAATAAAACTAAGATTAATTCTAATTAATACTAAATGATGAAATAAAAATCTGAGAAAATTATTATAAATACTTTAATATAAGAGGAATTTAATAAAAATATAAAATAGCTAAGTTCTTAATAAAAATCTAAGAATGAAAAATAAAATTAAATAGAAACTATCACTTAATATTTAAAATTGTTTTTTGGATTTTTTTTCTTTTACCAAACTCTAAAAATACTTAAAACATAAATCTTTTGCAAAAACAAATTTGTTATAACTTGAAAATAAGCACTATGAGCAAAATAAGCTTAGACAGTTGACCAAAGTCAACTGTCAAAGCTAGAGGTTTTGAATAAGCTGCATAAGATTCACAATCAGGAAAATAAGAGGCTAGTAACTTATTTGTGCATAAATTAAATGCATTGAACAAGAAATAAGCACATGATAAGCTCAATTTAGCAAATAAGCACTTTCACACCCTGCCAATCCAAACAGGCCACTGAGGCACATTTGCAAGCCTGTGGGACCCACAGAAGAGCTTGTAAGCTCAGGTAAAAAGGTAATCTAATAAGCTGAGCCAACAGGCTTTCTAAAAAGCTAGACTTGAAGCTTTGGGGCCCACAGGTGAGGGCATGAGAGGGCCTTGAATATTGGAACAAAAGCTGATTGCTCAGCAGTTAAGCAAATGGGACAGATTTGGTGGGCAATGCAGCCCAAGTGAATGAACTCAAAACCACCAAATAAGCTAAAAGCTTTGAAGTCTGGCTTATTGGATTTCCAATAAATCAAAAATCAACAGGTGGGGCCCACTAGTTAAACCAATAAAAGCACAAGAAAGTAGGGGTCTGGATTAGGTTTGTGTAGCAGGGCATAAGATTGCCCTGCAACCTACTTTGAGAAGCTTAAACAAGCACAAGAAAAAATTATAAAAATCAAACACTTGTGGATTCCTAAAGACTAGGTGACAATCTAAAACATGTAAAAATCTTGAGCTCAGAAACTCAATTCAAAAATCACAATAATTCTCTGAAAATATGATTTTCTGCACAAATGGTATATTTGACTTTTCATGGAAATGATGCCAGTTGACTTTGATGAGTTTCCAGGGCTCTTAATTGCTCAATTAAGTTACACTGACCCTAAATGAACCTAATTCTACCTATATTACCCACTTATGAATTGAAATTGAGGTTTTGATTCACCAAGTCTTCAACAGATAAGCTGTTGAAGAAGTGAATGTGTGATTTTGACTTATTGTGTTATTACCACTGATTTTAAACTTTGAATAGGCTAATAACATCTAATGAAACATATCTAATGCAAAAATAACAACTAAAATCTACTAAATCACATGGTTTTCCCCTGAACCAAACACTCCCTTATATGGTTATCTGTCTACACCTTTCAAAGAGATTTAAGGATTTTGGGCTTGTAACTGAGTAAGGAAGTTTGAGATGTGTACACAGTCACTTAGTGATCAGATTTTCATTATAAATAACAACTTCCAACAAGTACACTTCAAAAACCACTTTAGAAAGTTTTGACAGTTTTCTATTTGCATTTGCACAACTAACAGTCACCTATAAGCTAAACTATCTATCACTTAATTCTACCATAACAAGAACAACAACACCTAAAATAGCACAAATTCACTGGTTCATATCATGCAACAATTAAATCTATCAATTGATGATGAGCAGTTGAATCAAATTACAAGTGATGAAAGTGTACTTACACACCCCTGTGCTCAATTCAGAAACATAGGGAGCAACTAAGATCTCCACACTTGGAATAAGCAACAAGGACCTTTTCTCCTTCTGGAAAGCTCAACTATGCTTATTAATAAGCATAGTTGACTTTTGTTGACTTTGTGATTTTAAGAGCTAACACTTAAGTGAACCTTGCTGAGTTTCTGGATGCTTATGAATAGCTTTAACCAAGCTTAATGGAACAGTAATGATGTTTTTTTTTTTTTTTTTTTTTTTTTTTTTTTTTTTTTTTTTACATCAATTATACCAATATGAAAATTTCACTAAAAAGCAAGTTCATTAACTGAATTTAATAAAGAAACTTGTGAGTTCGATTACATAGACCTTGAAATTACACTACTGAAAATGATATTACAATTTGGAAACTAAAAATACAATAAGAAATCCTAAATTAAACTAATTCGACATCTAATTTTTACTCTAAAAAACTACCACCCTCTTCAGCTCCTCTCTCTTCTTCTTTATAGGCTTCCTGAGGTGTGTGGGACCCACTGGTCATATCCCACCAGAAGTAACATCAATTGGATCACCTTTTGCCCTCTCTCCAATTTTGGCGGGAAAACTGTTTTTAAGCAAATTGGGGTCTGTGGAGCTTAGACTAGGAGGGGGTGGGATGTGATGGGTGTTGGGAAGTGAGATATGGAAGGATAAGGTTGTGAGTGGCAGAGGCAAGTTGAGCAAGGGGGGGGGGGGGAAACCAGGGATGGTATTGTGGGTGTGGTATTCTGGGAAGGAGATGGTGGTTTGGGGTGAGTTTGACCGAAGTCAATGCTAAGGGTGGACTGGGCTCAGTGTGGGCTTAGACAAGGGAAATGGGTGGGCTTAGTTTGTTTGGTTTATTTTTTATAATAGGGTCCGTTTGGAATTTTAACTTAAAACACAAGGACCAAATGTGTAATTAGCAGAAACTTGAGGGACTATTTTTGTAATTTCCCCAAAGTGATCATAAGGACCTAATTTGCCATAGATGAATATTACAAAGGCCATTTTTGATAATTTCCCTTTTTTATTCCCGGGGACCTTTTTTGCCAAAATTTCAAACTTCAGGGACCAAACATGTAATTTTACCAAACTTGTCACCCAAGGACCAAATGTGATAACTTTTGATTTCCCAAGGACAAAAAATGATTTTCCTTTCAAAAATACCCTACCAGGGACCAATTCTGCCATTATCTGAAAATCCAGGGACCTTTCTTGCCAATTTTGGATTTTGAGGGACCAAATGTGTAATTTTCTCAAACTTTTTACCCAAGGATCGTTTTTGATCATATTTCACTTTTAAATGCCTTGGGATGACTTTTCTTTCGTTTTAAAACTTCAGGGACTAGTTTTGTCAATTTTTGAAACTTGAGGGACTGAAACTGCCAATTATGCAAACTTTGTTTGTTTTTCATTTGTTTTTAAACGTTTTGCATCTAAAACATATAAAACACACTTTTGAAATAATTTCAGTATTTTGATGCATTATTGGGTGTTTTTGGATGTTTTGGCAGTTCATATAAGACAAAAATGATGAGTATTTACACACTCATCAATCCCCCACACTAAACTATTGCTAGTCCCTAGCAATCTTTTGAGAAAAACTTAATGGATTTGAAACTCTTTACCAAAAGCCATCACTTCTGGAGTAGCCAGGTGTAAGAACTGTGGCACACCTGATAACCGTGTGATTTTGAGCAAACCACCAACTGTCAACGGATTTGATTAGTCTTTACCAAAAGCTGTTTGCTTCTAGACTAGCCAACTCTTGATGGAATAGTCAACATCTTGGTGAGCTGATTACCAATTATGGTTTTTCCACGGCCTTTACCACAAGCCATAATCTTGCGGGCTAGTCAACTCATTTGTTTTTGGGGAGTTGAGGAACCATACAATTTTGGGCAAATTGCCAGCCATAAACGGATTTGAGATGTCTTTACCAAGAGCCGTTTGCTCCTGGACTAGCCAATCCCTTTTGTCGTTTAGACACGGCGGACTGATTACCACAAAAAATTTTGAGCTTCAGTGAAATTTTTTTGAAAATTTTGGTCAAAAACGGGGGTATTTTATAGTAAAATGTGATAAAATTCGCTAGAATAGCGAATACCCCCCCACACTAAGCATGAATATTGTCCTCAATATTCAAAATCCCGGCTATTATGCCGACATTTAGAACGTAAAAGGGCAACATTACAAGCTAAGCGTGGAAAACACCATTTGTATTTTCACTTCTGTAATCATAGCATGGGGGACCCCCCCACACTTAGGGTGAAAACCCTATAAGAATGCTCTGTTTTTGTTTACCGAGTCGCTAGCGTGACTCGACCCCGAATTCAATAGTCCTTGGGGAAGCATGATGTGGAAGAGACAATCTCAATCGGACTTTCATTCAAGATGTTTGGACAAACATATGAAGCACGTGAAAGTTCCACACCGATGAGATAAATATCCGGCTCAAGATAATGATACATGAAAATGCCGGGATCAAATATAATGTCTTCATTCCCGAAGGAGTGAAGAACAGGAGATGTCACCCTGTAGGTGAAGAAAAGGAAGAAAACCATGATGAAAATCATGTTTTGATCTTCTTCCTCGAAAGCAGGCTCATTAGCCTGATTTTGGATTTCAAAGGTGAAGCTCGTAAATATCCCGGGAGGGTGGGTGGGAATTTGCAAATTCTCATGATTAAGAGCATCTCCCCCCGGGATATCAAACTCCGGAGGAGTCATGACATGATGAGTGAGTTCACCGGAGAACTCCTCATAAAGAGAATTATTCACAAGATGTGAATCTGTGAACTCATGTTCCGGAATAGATTCATCACAATCCTCGTTCTGAATATCAAAGAGTGGATTATCAGAAATCAAAGTGAATTCAGATTCGAATTCAAATAGAGGATTGGTGAGAGTAGTATTGAAAGTTTCGGGAACAATGTTCTCTATTGGACTGTTGGGATTAGAATTGAGTGACAGATCATGATTTAAGAGATTTTCAATTTCGGCTTCGGAGTTAAGGAGACCATTATCACTTTCTGTTGGAAGTGAATTGATTTTGGTGATCTCCTCAAGAATATGATCAGCATCAATATGTGGAATTGATGCCTCAACATACTCGATGTCTCCATAAGATGCACAATCTTCGCTACAATCGGAGAAAACCTCAAATTGAGCTTTTGGACACTCAAGAGGGGAAGGTAAATCACACATATGATCAGAAATTCCCTGTGACTCTCTTGGGATTGGGATAAGGTTCTCAGCACTAGACTTTATTAATTTGTCCGATTCCTTTTGAGGAACAGTGCTAAGATGCTCATCCCCCATATTCAGAGAGTGAGTGGAAACCTCGGGTGTGATAGCAGTTGTTTGAGATGGAATCTCAACTGCTGGGATATCAACTGATGAACTTGATGAATCTTTTTGAATAATAACAATGTTATCTTCATCATCACTGTCATCATAGTCAAATAGAGCAGTATTGCGAATATTAGCACGTAATTTAGCTGCTCGTTGCTCAGCCAATAATTCTTCCATGCTTTTTCCAGATTCTCGTTCTTCAACAAGTAATTCTGCCATAGTTTTCCCACGAGAATTTAGAATGAAAGGAAATTGTGGGGATGTGGATGTGTCAAAACCGGAAGGTTGACATTGAAAATCACTATGAGGACCACCACAATATGCACAAGAAGAACTTGGAGTATGGCGGAGTGAAATATTAGCTAACTCCTCCTTAAGCTCTTTAAATTTCTCAAGAACCTCAAAAAAGTCTTGCTGGATTTGAGGAGTTGCTTGGATAGTTTGATACTGTGGAGGTTGGTCTTGATACGAAGAGTCATAATTGTTACAAGGAAATGGATTCCTCGTTTGACAATCAGAGCTAAAGTGTGGACCTCCACAGTAATCACAACAGTGAAACTGATGTGGTTGTGGGTTGTATGTGCTTGAGTTATAATTGTTATCAGGAAACTGCTCATAGACAAACGTGTTTCCTGATTGACAATCAGAACTGTAATGTGAACCACCACAATACTCACAACAGTAAAACTGCTGAGTCTCATGGTGTGGTAACTGATGGAATGAATCAGTTGTGTCATGGTTGGAATAGGGATTTTGGTTATAGACAGACCCGTTTCCTGACTCTACCATACCACAACTGGGGCAATTGCCACCATTATAAGGATTACCACACCACTGGCAAATCAGAAAGTGTGGATGAGACATAGAAAGAATCAAAAGGTTTTAGAGGGTAAGAAATGGAGAATCAAAAAGGTGAGAGGGTAAAGGTGAATATTTTTGGTGTTTTTGGAAAACATTTTATCAGAAAGAAAATCTTTTTGTGTTTTTGTGTTCGTTGAAAACTAATTTTACAAAGTTTTCAGGAACTGTTTTTATGAAAATATACACAAGGATGGTAAATATACAATGGATGTATATCCAGGTTCACTAATACGCAAAACCGTGTAGAATACGCGCACAACCTCCCCGGCAGCGGCGCCAAAATTTGATTGGTGCTAAACCGTCAGACGATTATTGGTCAACCACTTGTGAATGGTCAACTATAACGGTCAAACAGCTTAGAATCAATCTCCGTGGAAGTATAGGGTTTCCCCGGGTCGTTATGTCCCGACGAGGTGTGGATGGTATTAAAACGGGTTTGATCGGGTGAATTTGGACAGGAAAGGGTTTAAAGTGAGTTGTGATGATTACACTACTGGAATATGAAAGATAATAGCTTAAATACACTATATTAACAATACTGGAAAGTCAGGAAAACCAGAAACGTTTAAAACTTAAAACGCGTACGTTAAAGTGTAAATAAAACGTAAGCGTACGAAATAAAAAGTGAAAACAGAAATCTGAAAACACCCAGGGGGTGAAAATGACTTTTTTACAAACCTAAGGGTAAAAGAAAATTTTTAGAAAATTAAAATAAATTTTAACCCTAATTAATTATTTAATATTAATTAAATACTAATTATTACTAATTTAAAATTTAAACAACTTAAATATAATTTAATACTAATTAAATACTAGAAAAATGAAAATAAAATTTCTAAAATTATAAAATAACTAAAAATAAGTTTTAAAATTAAAAATAAGTGTTTTTGCCTTTTTGTGAATTTTATATTAATTAATTACTAATTAAACATTAATTAACTAATTAAACTATTTTAAATTAAGAAAAATACTAAATGAACAGTAAAAATTCTAAGAAAATTTCTAAAATTACTTTATAACATATAAAAGCTATAAAAAAATATGAAAACTAGGTTTTAATTAATAAAAACTAATTATGCTATTTTAAACTAATTATTAATTAATAATTAATAAAACTAAGATTAATTCTAATTAATACTAAATGATGAAATAAAAATCTGAGAAAATTATTATAACTACTTTAATATAAGAGGAATTTAATAAAAATATAAAATAGCTAAGTTCTTAATAAAAATCTAAGAATGAAAAATAAAATTTAAATAAAATTAAATAGAAACTATCACTTAATATTTAAAATTGTTTTTTGGATTTTTTTTCTTTTACCAAACTCTAAAAATACTTAAAACATAAATCTTTTGCAAAAACAAATTTGTTATAACTTGAAAATAAGCACTATGAGCAAAATAAGCTTAGACAGTTGACCAAAGTCAACTGTCAAAGCTAGAGGTTTTGAATAAGCTGCATAAGATTCACAATCAGGAAAATAAGAGGCTAGTAACTTATTTGTGCATAAATTAAATGCATTGAACAAGAAATAAGCACATAATAAGCTCAATTTAGCAAATAAGCACTTTCACACCCTGCCAATCCAAACAGGCCACTGAGGCACATTTGCAAGCCTGTGGGACCCACAGAAGAGCTTGTAAGCTCAGGTAAAAAGGTAATCTAATAAGCTGAGCCAACAGGCTTTCTAAAAAGCTAGACTTGAAGCTTTGGGGCCCACAGGTGAGGGCATGAGAGGGCCTTGAATATTGGAACAAAAGCTGATTGCTCAGCAGTTAAGCAAATGGGACAGATTTGGTGGGCAATGCAGCCCAAGTGAATGAACTCAAAACCACCAAATAAGCTAAAAGCTTTGAAGTCTGGCTTATTGGATTTCCAATAAATCAAAAATCAACAGGTGGGGCCCACTAGTTAAACCAATAAAAGCACAAGAAAGTAGGGGTCTGGATTAGGTTTGTGTAGCAGGGCATAAGATTGCCCTGCAACCTACTTTGAGAAGCTTAAACAAGCACAAGAAAAAATTATAAAAATCAAACACTTGTGGATTCCTAAAGACTAGGTGACAATCTAAAACATGTAAAAATCTTGAGCTCAGAAACTCAATTCAAAAATCACAATAATTCTCTGAAAATATGATTTTCTGCACAAATGGTATATTTGACTTTTCATGGAAATGATGCCAGTTGACTTTGATGAGTTTCCAGGGCTCTTAATTGCTCAATTAAGTTACACTGACCCTAAATGAACCTAATTCTACCTATATTACCCACTTATGAATTGAAATTGAGGTTTTGATTCACCAAGTCTTCAACAGATAAGCTGTTGAAGAAGTGAATGTGTGATTTTGACTTATTGTGTTATTACCACTGATTTTAAACTTTGAATAGGCTAATAACATCTAATGAAACATATCTAATGCAAAAATAACAACTAAAATCTACTAAATCACATGGTTTTCCCCTGAACCAAACACTCCCTTATATGGTTATCTGTCTACACCTTTCAAAGAGATTTAAGGATTTTGGGCTTGTAACTGAGTAAGGAAGTTTGAGATGTGTACACAGTCACTTAGTGATCAGATTTTCATTATAAATAACAACTTCCAACAAGTACACTTCAAAAACCACTTTAGAAAGTTTTGACAGTTTTCTATTTGCATTTGCACAACTAACAGTCACCTATAAGCTAAACTATCTATCACTTAATTCTACCATAACAAGAACAACAACACCTAAAATAGCACAAATTCACTGGTTCATATCATGCAACAATTAAATCTATCAATTGATGATGAGCAGTTGAATCAAATTACAAGTGATGAAAGTGTACTTACACACCCCTGTGCTCAATTCAGAAACATAGGGAGCAACTAAGATCTCCACACTTGGAATAAGCAACAAGGACCTTTTCTCCTTCTGGAAAGCTCAACTATGCTTATTAATAAGCATAGTTGACTTTTGTTGACTTTGTGATTTTAAGAGCTAACACTTAAGTGAACCTTGCTGAGTTTCTGGATGCTTATGAATAGCTTTAACCAAGCTTAATGGAACAGTAATGATGTTTTTTTTTTTTTTTTTTTTTTTTTTTTTTTTTTTTTTTTTTTTTTTTTACATCAATTATACCAATATGAAAATTTCACTAAAAAGCAAGTTCATTAACTGAATTTAATAAAGAAACTTGTGAGTTCGATTACATAGACCTTGAAATTACACTACTGAAAATGATATTACAATTTGGAAACTAAAAATACAATAAGAAATCCTAAATTAAACTAATTCGACATTTAATTTTTACTCTAAAAAACTACCACCCTCTTCAGCTCCTCTCTCTTCTTCTTTATAGGCTTCCTGAGGTGTGTGGGACCCACTGGTCATATCCCACCAGAAGTAACATCAATTGGATCACCTTTTGCCCTCTCTCCAATTTTGGCGGGAAAACTGTTTTTAAGCAAATTGGGGTCTGTGGAGCTTAGACTAGGAGGGGGTGGGATGTGATGGGTGTTGGGAAGTGAGATATGGAAGGATAAGGTTGTGAGTGGCAGAGGCAAGTTGAGCAAGGGGGGGGGGGGGAAACCAGGGATGGTATTGTGGGTGTGGTATTCTGGGAAGGAGATGGTGGTTTGGGGTGAGTTTGACCGAAGTCAATGCTAAGGGTGGACTGGGCTCAGTGTGGGCTTAGACAAGGGAAATGGGTGGGCTTAGTTTGTTTGGTTTATTTTTTATAATAGGGTCCGTTTGGAATTTTAACTTAAAACACAAGGACCAAATGTGTAATTAGCAGAAACTTGAGGGACTATTTTTGTAATTTCCCCAAAGTGATCATAAGGACCTAATTTGCCATAGATGAATATTACAAAGGCCATTTTTGATAATTTCCCTTTTTTATTCCCGGGGACCTTTTCTGCCAAAATTTCAAACTTCAGGGACCAAACATGTAATTTTACCAAACTTGTCACCCAAGGACCAAATGTGATAACTTTTGATTTCCCAAGGACAAAAAATGATTTTCCTTTCAAAAATACCCTACCAGGGACCAATTCTGCCATTATCTGAAAATCTAGGGACCTTTCTTGCCAATTTTGGATTTTGAGGGACCAAATGTGTAATTTTCTCAAACTTTTTACCCAAGGATCGTTTTTGATCATATTTCACTTTTAAATGCCTTGGGATGACTTTTCTTTCGTTTTAAAACTTCAGGGACTAGTTTTGTCAATTTTTGAAACTTGAGGGACTGAAACTGCCAATTATGCAAACTTTGTTTGTTTTTCATTTGTTTTTAAATGTTTTGCATCTAAAACATATAAAACACACTTTTGAAATAATTTCTGTATTTTGATGCATTATTGGGTGTTTTTGGATGTTTTGGCAGTTCATATAAGACAAAAATGATGAGTATTTACACACTCATCAAGTACCAATATGGGAAACATGGATTTTGGACCCTACAAAAAAATGGTTAGTTGGTGATATATAGTCAAGCTTGTAGTTACCACACACATTGCAACCACAATGACAACACAACATTGATCAACCAACAATGCACAAAAGTAAGTAGAAAGAAATTCCATTCCAAGTAAAATTTTGACTTATAAAAGTCAAAAGACAAGAAATGCTAACTATTCTTCTACTTAGTGACCAAAAACAAAAAAAATAATAATAACCAAGAAAATAAAAAAAATCCTACATTCCTAAGTTGGGGCAAACGGCCTCCAAGGGTTGTTTAGGATTTGTTGGGGTGGGAAAGTGCATCCAAACGTTCAATGACATGTTGGAATGCAAACCGGGTTTCATTTTGGAATTGGTGAAGCAAGGTTTTTATGCTTTCACCCATTTGCTCACAATTTGAGCAAACATGGGGATGGTTGGGTGAACATGGGTTGGTTTTGGTTTCTTGGTTTAGGGGTTGGTTTGGTTTTTGTTCTTGGGTGGAGGATGGATTTGGTATTGATTCAAGCAATGTGGTTTGAAATTCCATTGCTTGATGGAGTTGGTTTTCAACCATGCTTTGTATTTCCTCATAAGAAGGAAAGAAAGACTCATAGGTTTGGGGTTGAGAAGGTGGTGAAGTTGGGTGATCATGGTGTTCAAAATTTGGTTCTCCATAAAGAGGACCATGGATTTCATGGTAAATTGGGTGAAACAACAACGGTTTGGGTGGTTGGTACACTTGTTGTGGTGGTTGGTTAAGTTCAAGATCATCATCAAGATCAAGAATTGACCTTGGTGATTGGTTTGCAAAAGGTGGTGGTTGGGTATGTCTTGGTGGAAGATCATTTAAATCTTGGACATATGGGTGTGGTGATGTTGGAGGAGACCCAAAAAGTTCCATCGGTTCAATTTTTGGTAATGTTGATGGTGATGAAGTCTTTGATGGTTGAGTTGGAGCACTAGGTGGAGTTGGGTCAATAGGTGATTTAGTAGGTGGTGGAGTGTGCTCATTTGGTTGTTTGGGTGATGGAGATGGAGAGGCAAGATTAAAAAAATGTTCATTTTTTATGGGTGAGGTGAATTCATCCGAAGATGAGGAGCTAATGTTGATGGATTGGTTTGACCATAGTGGTTTTACACTAATCCGGGCGGTTCTACGGATGGGTCGTGATGGTTGAGAGGTGTTTGTTGACTTGGTCATTGTTTAATATGGTTTAAAGTTTCAGAATTTGCGATGAAGAAGGTGTGGTTTGAGAGTGTTTAGGATGGTTTAATTTATAGTGATGAAGATTTGTGGGAAGGAGTGTTTGGATTTGATGTTAGTCCATACAAAAATGGTGGTTCCTAATGATTTGGAAAACTTAATTGTGGGTTGTCAAGTCATGGGAGTCAATCCAATGAAAATGGTGAAGTAAGAAGACAAGTTTTGCACTAAATGCTTAGTGGTTTTGGTGAATTTGTTTGATGGAAAAATCTCAGGGATTTCAAGGAGCCTTTAAAAGGGATCCTTCCTTTATGTGTGAAGGAGACTTGAGGTGGTTATGGCTATTTTTTGAATTTTGGCGGGAAATGGGTTTGGGCGAGTTCTAAGGAATGCTAAGTACCTTAGTAAGCTAAACACATTGCAAGTAATGGATTTCTAGCTAAGAGGATTGGATTTTGGTGTTTGGATGTTGAAATGTTGAAAAGAAAAATAAAAATTCTGCAGTTCACTGGCGGCACCCTGGAAGTACACAGACGGAACCCAAAATAGGGTGCCGTCTGGTCCGTTGGGCCAAACCTGGGTTACCCAGATTTTGCACTGGCGGAACCCAATTTTGGGATCCGCCTGATCCGCCAGTACTGAAAAAGTTCACAGTCCGCGATTTTGACCCGCGAAACGATTTTCAAAATTTTCGAAAACTCTTGGAACTAAAAATATAATTCATACCTGGTTAGGAAATGCAAAAATTAGACATGTAGAGACTCATATCATAAGACTTTTACCGGGGGCTAGCGAAATTCACTAAACTTAGTGAAAAATTGATAATCATGAAAATTTGACAACTTGCCAAAAGTTGTCTTCCTGCAACATTGTTAGTTAAAACATGTTCCATAGTGTATCAAACATTGTACTAACACACAAATACATCACAAAGATTGTTTAAACTACCAAATTGTTCCAATAGCACCTTGTGCCAAACACTCCTAACACACCTGCACTCATTGACGGTCCATCTTCTTCTTCATCTTCCCGAGGAATCTCCCGATGTTTTTGAACATCCCTTTTGTTTGCTTGAACTCCTCCGACTCATTTGGAATATCCGGAAGTTGGGAAAGGTATTCTAGAGGTGGGAGCCTAGAGTTTGGCAAATTGTCATCTTCACTCATTGAGGAAGAAGATGATGAGGTAGGAGGATGAGGACGTTTTCCTTGGGCTCTATACATTCTCTTATCACTTAGAGGGACAAATGTATGTGGAATGAGAGAGTAGTCAAGTTGAAGACGGTTGGGAGTTGGAGGAATGGGTGCAATGAACCTAAAGAGACGGGTCAAGAACATTCCATATGGCATAGCCGTTGTGCCATGCACGGGAATGTCGACCATTCTCTTGGCCATGTAGTAAGCAAGATTGAAAGGTTGCCTAGTGGACAAAGAGTAGAGCATGTAGCATAGGCAAAGGTTGATATGGTCTCGGTTTCCTATGGTGCTTATAACATTGGCTCTAAGGACTTCCTCCCATTTCTTGAATTGGGGCAAGAGTTCATTAAGTTCCATTCCATATGGATCTTTATCAACCTCATTACCCGTTCGGGTTCTCCTAGTAGTGGTTGTCCTAACAAAGAGGTGGTTACGGAGTACATCTTTTGACACAAGTGGGGTATCATAAGGATGGAAACGGTCATCTAGGGTGTCAAGGGTTGAGAGGGAGTGCAAATCGGAGTAGATACAAGTACCTTGGTTTGGAATTCCTAGGATTTGAGCAAACTCCTCAAGAGTGAAGGAGTATAGATTGCCACTAACCCTAAAGTTGACGGATAAATAATCATAATCACCTGTGGATAGAGTGACGGATGCATAGAACTCAAGAATGAATCTAGGACAAATAGGCTCGTCTAAAGTCAAAAGACACTCAAAGTTGATTGTGGCAAATTCGGCATAAAGGTTTGTGCCTTCTAGGAAAGACGGGTCAATGGTTCTACCCTCATGAACATAGCGTTTTTCTAGGGCTTTGAAAATGTTGACTTGGTTTGGGGTAAGGCCTTTGGTTTTGTGGTGTTTTGGGAGGTACTTAATTGTGTCCTTATGGTCGTAATGGGTTAGAGGAGGCATGATGATACCTAGAACAACAAAAATTTCACATTTTAGTTTAAGTAAACTACTATTTTAATGTGGATGTTCTAGTGTGTGTCTATATGAAAACAATGTGGAGGTGCGGTTATCTTGACTCATTTTGATGCATCAAAAGTGTTTTATAATGCAAGTTTTGTTATAAAAACAAAAGATAACCCAAACACTCCTAGGTCAATGTAGCTTCGTTTGAATGTACCCGAAAATACATATTGGTTATGTATTCCCTTTAGCATTCAAGAGACATTATGCAAGTGATGTTTTGAACATAACGTTTTGATTTTGTATTCTCAATGTGAGACGAAAAAGTATTTGTCTTACTTGTGAGAAATTTTTGCAAGAATTTGACATGGGGTGGTTTAGCAAACATGTTTACACTAAGTAAGAATGCAATTCCTAACTATGGGGAACATGATTAGTTTTGTTAAACACCTAATTTTATGCATGAATTTTACAAGTTTAATGCATAACCCCAAGTTTTTGTTTTTGTGCAAAAATAGAATTCCTAGACTCAGATCAGGATTGTAATCAAGTTAGAATACTTACAATGATGATGGATTAGTAATGTGATTGAATGGAAAACCAGAATTTCGTGGGTATGGTTGAGAGGAATGGTGAATAGTAACAGTTTTGGAAGTGGTTGTGTGAAATAATGGGTGTTTGGTTTAATATAAACTAATGGATTGATTCTGCAGGTCGACGGACACGGCGGATCCCAAATTTGGGTTCCGTCCGTTATGGCTCAAGGTTCCGCCGACCCTGCTGAGAAAAATTATTATGGATTTGTTTTGATTTTTGTGATTTTTTGTCTAATGTCCAGAACTACAATGTAGGTTCCATGAGTCCTAAGCCTAGCCTAAGAAGGTTAAAAGGTTCACGTTTAAGAGGTTTGGTGAGAATGTCGGCTATGTTGTCTTCGGAAGAAACTTTATCAATTGAGATATTTCCTTTTTGAACGTTGTCGCGAAGGAAATGATGACGGATTTCAATATGTTTGGTACGAGCATGTTGAACCGGGTTTTTGCTGAGATCAATGGCACCTTTGTTGTCACAAAGAATTGTGATGTCGTTGAGTTGAATTCCGTAGTCGACAAGAGCTTGCTTCATCCAAAGAGCTTGTTGACATGCCTTTCCGGCCGAAACGTACTCGGCTTCCGTTGTTGAGATAGCAAGAGCCGTTTGCTTCTTCGAGAACCATGAGGTGAGACAATGTCCAACAAAAGTACAAATACCACTTGTGCTTTTTCTATCGACATAGTCACCGGCATGATCCGAGTCGGCATACACTATGGTGTCTATTCCCGTTCCTTTGGGATACCATAAACCTAAATGTGTAGTGCCCTTAATATACCTAAATATCCTTTTAACGGCTTCAAGATGGGTAGTTTTAGGATCTTCTTGAAAACGAGCACATAGACAAACACTAAACATAATGTCGGGTCTACTAACCGTAAGGTAAAGTAGACTACCAATCATACCTCTATATTTAGTGCTATCTACGGATTCACTTTCCTCATCCTTGGTAAGTTTAGTTTCCGTGGACATGGGAGTTTTGATAGGTTTTGAATCTTCTAATCCAAATTTCTTAAGCATGTCCTTAATGTATTTAGATTGGTTAAAGAAGATACCATCTTCAAGTTGTTTAATTTGGAGTCCTAAGAAAAAGTTGAGTTCTCCCATCATACTCATTTCAAACTCGTCATGCATGATTTTTGAGAAATTCACACATAGTTCTTGACAAGTTGATCCGAATATAATGTCATCAACATAGATTTGGACTATGATAATATGGGAATCTTTCTTCTTAGTGAAGAGAGTATTATCAACTAAGCCCATGGTGTACTTATGGTCAACTAAGAAGGTTTTAAGTCGATCATACCATGCTTTTGGAGCTTGCTTAAGTCCAAAGAGCCTTTTTAAGTTTGTAAACATAATTAGGTTTTTCAAAATCGATGAAGCCCGGTGGTTGAGCAACATATACTTCTTCATTAATGACTCCGTTTAGAAATGCACTTTTGACGTCCATTTGAAAAAGTTTAAAATTATGTGCACATGCATAAGCAAGTAATATCCTAATTGACTCGAGCCTAGCTACCGGAGCAAAAGTTTCATCGTAGTCAATGCCTTCTTGTTGATTATATCCTTGTGCTACTAGCTTAGCTTTGTTTCTAGACACAATTCCATTTTCATCCATTTTATTACGAAAGACCCATTTCGTTCCAATTATTGTTTGACTCTTTGGTTGAGGAACTAATGTCCATACATCGTTCCTAACAAATTGGTTTAATTCTTCTTGCATTGCAATTACCCAAGATTCATCTTTAATGGCTTCATTAACATTTTTAGGTTCAATGGTTGACACGAAACAAAAGTAGTTGCTTTCATTTTGGACTTTTGATCTAAGTGTTCTTTCGTTAATGTTGCCTATGACACTATCTAATGGATGACTTTTAGATTCTTTGACATTAACAAGTTCTTTGTTTAATAGATCATCTTCCTTGTCATTATCTAAGATTTCTTGACTTTCAATTGCTTGGCTTTCAACTAAGTCATCATCTACCAAAGGTGATGTCTTAGAGGGAGGTGGACTTTCGTCAAATGTTACGTTCAACGGTTCATCGACTCTTAAGGTTTCCTTGTTAATGTAAGCTTTACTATTTTGTGAATATCCAGGGAATACACCTTCATAAGACTTTGGGTCAAATTTGGTGAGATAATCCTTGGTGTTAAGAATGAAGCATTTACTCCCAAACACTCTAAAGTATCCTAATGTAGGCTTTTTACCTCTATAAAGTTCATAAGGTGTTTTATTCAAAAATCGTCTAATTAGGACTCGATTTAAAATGTACGTTGATGTGTCAACGGCATTACACCAAAACTTTTGTGGAATAGTTTGTTCATTAAGCATTGTTCTACTCATCTCTTGTAATGTCCGGTTTTTACGTTCTACTACACCATTAGATTGAGGAGTACGTGGAGCCGAAAAGTTATGAGTAATTCCATTATTATCACAAAATTTTCCAAATTGACATTCATTATCAAATTCACGACCGTGATCCGTTCTAATAGACACAATATTAGATCCTACTTGATTTTGAATTTTCTTACTTAGAATCTCAAATTTATCAAAAGCTTCATTTTTACTTTTCAAAAACTTAGTCCAAGTATAACGTGAGTAATCATCAACTATGACCAAAGTATAGAAGTTGCCTCCATAACTTTGTATAGCGGATGGACCAAATAAGTCCATATGTAAAAGTTCTAGACATCTAGACGTAGACACCAAGTTTTTAGACTTATGGCTACTATGGACTTGTTTACCGACTTTGCAAGCATCACAAAAGTGTTGGTCATATTTCAACTTGGGTAGGTTTCGAACTAAGTCTTTGGAGGAGAGGTTTTGGATAAGTCTCATGTTAGCATGTCCTAAATGTCTATGCCATAAAGTTGAAGATTCATCTAATGAGGTAAGACAAAGTTTGTCTCTAGATGTAGAATCCAACTTCATGACGTATACGTTGTTCTTAAGGACACCTTTGGCTATGGTTATACCATCTTTAAGTATTTTACTACCGTTCTCACTAAAAAGAACATTATACTTATTACGACAAAGTTGACTAATACTAAGGAGATTAAATCCTAAGTTATCAACATGAGCAACATCATCTATAGAAAGGGAGTCATGAGAGATTTTACCTTTTCCGATGATTTTGCTCCTAGCATTACTACCAAACGTAACATTACCTCCATCACATTTGTGATATGTTGAGAAGAGGCTTTTATTACCCGTCATGTGCCTTGAACAACCGCTATCCTTGATCCATTCATCCGGATCCAAACAAACTTTGAGGCATACCTATTTTATGAAAAACACTTAAACATTTGGTCCCCAATTTCTCATGGGTCCATTTTGGTTAAGCATACCATTAATTTGTCCCAAATATGAAAATAGAGCATAAGGGTTCCATGGCATGTAATTTGAGGTTTGGTAATGTCCAGGAGTGTTTTGGTTCCAAACATGTTGGTAGTTTGGTCGAGCATTGAAGTTGCTCTTTGGAAAGGGGTGTTTGGGAATTGGAGTCTTAGGTCTTGGTTGAGTAGTCTTAGCTCTAAATTCATTTTTACTAAGTCCTACTCCAGTTTTAAAGGCATGTTTGGTTCCATTTTTATATGTAACTTTAACAAATTTAGAACGATCCGATGTGGATGGAGTTACTGCTGCAGCAGTCCTGGCGGAACCCTCGGGGCCAACGGGCGGAACCCTATTTTGGGTTCCGTCTGGTCCGCGGGCTGCTGTAGCAGTTTTGTTTGTTTCATGTGTGTTCGTTTCTTGTTTCGTTTGACCCTTAATGATTTCTACTTTCCTGAAACCTAGACCTGTTTTATCAAAAGGTGACTTTTGGAGTTTCATAATTTCATCCGCACATGAAATGCTCTTATCGAACTTTTTGAACTTTGTGGTTTGTTTGATTAGATCATTTTGAGTTATTTTAAGTTTCTCAATTTCAAGTTTAAGTTCCTCACATGATTTGCATGAGGTGTCAATACCTTTACTCCTTTCTAATCTCTTAGCTTTTTCTTTTAACTCATAAACTTCATTTTCTAAAAACTCCTTTTTAGTTTTCAAAAATTTATTTTTGTTTATGATTTTTAAGCTTAGCTCACAAAGTTTGTTATATTCATTTTGTAAAGTGTCATCATCAATAGAGGAGTAAGATGAGTCGGAGAGTACCTCATTTGAGTTGTGAGCCATGAGAGCAATATCATCGTTCTTTGGCTCATCATCATCTCCTTCATAGTCACTCCAAGCACCTCCCACAAAAGCTTGTTGAGGCTTGCTCTTGGGTGGTTTTGGACATTCTCCTACAAGATGACTTGTGTCTCCACACCTATAACATTTTCGTTCAACTTTTCCTTTTCGATCATCACGATCTTTTCGGAAGGTTTTCTTGTCATCTTTAGGTTGTCTTACAAACTTCCCTCGCCTACGAAAGAACTTCTTGAAGTCTCTCACGGCCATAGCATATTCCTCATCATCACTATCCGAAGTAGATTCTTCATCATCACTTGATTGGACTCTAGCTTTCAAGGCAATGGACTTAACTTTTTCTTTCTTGCCTCTAACTAGTTCCGAATCTTTTTCCATCACCATTTCATGAACTTTGAGGCTTCCAATTAGCTTATCAAGTGACATGCTTGAAAGATCTTTGGATTCTTCAATTGCCGTCACTTTTGCTCTCCACTTCGGATGGAGTGCTCTAAGAAATTTCCTGACAAAGTTCTTACTACAAAAAGATTCATCAAGTGCTTTAAGTGAAGTAATAATAGTGTTAAACCTAGCAAAAGCATTATCAATAATCTCATCTTCGGAAATAACAAATTGTTCATATTGTTGAACAAGAAGATCAATTTTGTTATCTTTAACTTGTGAGTTCCCTTGATGAGTGACAATTAAAGATTGCCAAATATCTTTGGCGGTTTTACACAAAAAGACTCTTTCATATTCTTTCTTAGGCAAAGCGTTGTAAAGCATCATTTTAGCTTCATTATTTTTACCTAATAATTTCTTTTGATCATCATCTTTAATGTTAGTAACTATATTATCACCATCAACAATTATATACCATAAATCTATATCTTTAGATTTCACGTAAGTTTCAAAACGGTTTTTCCAATATATAAAACCATTTGCTTCAAAGAGTGGTGGTCTTTGCATAGATTGCCCTTCTTTGTAATTTTCAAAATCCATGGATCGTTTCAAGTTTTAAAACACAATATATTTTAAAAGCTTGAGTAACGTAGCTCTTGATGCCAATTGTGGAAAACTAGAAGGGGGGTTGAATAGTTTTAGCGTTTTAAAATCTTTTTAACTTGTTTAGTTAGCTTTGAAACTTTCCGTTTGATCAAAGATATATGCACAAACACAATATATATAACATGCAAGTAAAGGAAAGAAACGATCAAACCACAACACGAGTATTTATCGTGGTTCGGCTACAAGGACTCTTTTTCCTTGCCCTACGTCCACGCCCCGAGTATCCAACTCGAGAGTTTCTTTCACTAGTCAACAAGTTCCTTTCACCGGCGGAGAAAACCTTACACGTCGCTTATACTTTTACCGACACAAAGCTAAATGTCGAGTTCTTTTACAAGGGCACAACCACTCCCGTTTAGTTCTTTTACTAGGGTACAACAACTCCCAACACTCTTTGTATTTTGAGGACTAAAATACTAACCACTCACTTCAGAATATACACAAACAAATGACGCGTAAACAACACGAGTTTACACAATACTAAGCTACCAAGTCTTGCAACGTTGTGTTGGAAACTTGTAACTTTAGACGACCTTGTGAGCTTCTTTGCTACAAAAGGAAACTTCACATTTACAATGTTAAGATGTTAGAAAGAAAGATGAGTGTGTGTGTAAAAATGATCTCTAGAGGTTAGCCAAAAATCAAGTTATGGCTTGGTATTTATAGCACAACAAACTGTGTGCTCGGCGGATCAGGCGGAACCCTCAAATGGGTTCCGCCCGTGTACCCCCATGGTACCGCCGGGTCTGCAGTAGGTTTTTGCAATTACTCTTCAAACCAAACAAAGTCTTGTCACATAACTTCTATCAACCAAACAATGTCACATCACTTAAAGTAAGTCAAACATGATACTTGCAAGCAACATGAAAGCAAGTCAAACACATAACTTGCCATAAATACATAATGACAAAACTTGCCATAAATGTGATGTGACTATTTCTAATTTAAGAAATAAACTTGTGTTATGTTTTATGAAATGTAAAATGTAGCAAAAGTCTTGTTTATGCAAGTCTTAAAAACTAAGAATATGTTTTTCTTAAAACTAAAGTTTACGTTTTGTCGTTAACAAAACTTAGCGAAGATCGTAAAATATAAATAACGTTTTTAGGCGATATTTGTATTAACAAACAATGCAAATCCAAACACTCCTTTAAAACTTAAATAATAATGAAACTTGAATATAAACAAACCTAATCCAAATCTACTGATTAAAATCTATCTAATAAGTAAATGTTAATCTAAAGAAACTCAGAAGAACAATGAACAACAACATTATACTAGAATAGCAAAAATCAAAGGTTTAGCTTACAAGTGGTCCAAGCTGAGAAACATGAGAACTAGTGATCCAATAACCATCCTAATACCTCCCAGAGGTTCTAAACCAGGAATCATTCATCTTTCACCATGCTCCATGCTTGCATCATTACTAACACTAATTTTTTATTTATTTCCTATTTTCTTGAATTTTTCTTGAATTTTTGAGTCTAATCACCAGACTGACTTTTGAGTTATCAAAGAGCTTTCAAAAGCTTTGTCAGAGCTTTATATGAGCTTAAGAGATCATACAACAACAGACAACTATTGAAACTTTTGAAATTTAATGGAAAATGCATAAACTGAGATATCCACTGAAATTAGAAATTGATGATTGCAAAAGTTCAAAGATACATTAAAACAACTCAAATGATTACTAAAAAGCTTACAATTACACTAATAAGGATAAATTACACTATTCGACAATAAAACTACACTAACTAAACTAATAATTTTACTCTTCTGCTTCATTTCCATTTTATAGTATCCAGTTGTCTTGTGTGGGTCCCAAGGGTCAAATCCCACCAACTTGGCTGACTTCTGGATCACCATTGCACTCTCCCCATTTTTGGCGGGAAAGACTTTATTTGCAATCTGCTTCTGAAACAGTACCTAGGGGGGGTGGATGTGATTGGCACATTGGGGTGAGTAATTAAGGGATAAGGGTGGATGGTGGAGCAAGTGGTGCAAGGGGAGGGCAAAACCAGGGTGGTTTGGTTGTGTGGTGAGGATGGTGGTATTTGGGAGGGAAATGAGATAAGCTGGGTGGTTTTGGTTTGTGTTGACCGAGGTTAAATGCAAGGGTGGACTGGGCTTGGGAAACTTGGGCTTGGGAGTGGTTAGTGGGGGTGGGCTGTTGGTGAGTTGGGTTGGATTAGGTTTTAGGTTTTAGTAATATAAAGGGTCCGTTTGGTTTATTTGGTATTAAATCACAAGGACCAAAGTTGTAATTAGGGAAAATTATAGGGACTGAATGTGACTTTCCCATATTTATAAAAAGGGCCATATTGATTATTCATGAATAGTACAAGGCTACTTTTGATAATTTCCCTTTATTTTATATCCGAGGACCTTTTCTGTCAATTTCCAAACTCCAGGGACCATTCTTGTAATTTTCTGAAACTTGAAGGGTTAAACCTGTAAATATCAAATATTAACACAAAGGACCAAATCTGTCATTTAGGAATAGTTCAAGGGTTATTTTGATAAATTTTCCATTTTAAATAACCCAGGGACTGATTTTGACACTTTTTCCAAAGTTGAGGGACCTAAGTTGTAAATTTGTAAATTTTAACTTCAAAGGACTTTTCCTTACGACTTATGAATCCCAAGGGCCTTTTATGATATTTTTACAAGTTTTGAGTGACCAGGGACTAGTTTTGCCAATTTATGAAACTTGAGGGACTGAAACTGCCAATTATGCAAACTTTGTACGTTTTCCATCTGTTTTTGCATATTTTGCATATAAAACGTATAAAACACAATTTTGGAATATTTTTAGTATTTTGATGCATTACTGAGTGTTTTTGGACGTTTTGGCAGTTCATACAAGACAAAAATGATGAGTATTTACACACTCATCATAAACCCTAATCTCTCACTAAGCAAGATTAGGACTAAACTAAACCTAAACTAGTTCAAACCTAAACCTAAGCACCTCAAGCACCTAGACTAGCACCTTGTGCACCTACTTGTCACAAAGCACCCTAGAACACACCTTACAAGTAGGTGATGCACCTACTTGTCACCTCCTTCCACCCGCGGCCAAACCACCACCACACAACCCTTACACAGCCCCCTACCTACTCATTAGCTCCCATTAGTCACCCTTTAGCCGTAGTTAGTCACCTCACCCCCCCTCATGCCACCTAGCCTCCCATTTCTTGGCCACCAAGGCTAACGAGCCTTATAAATAGCTCGTACCCCCTCCTTTCAAAATCACAACTTCACTTATTTTCACCTCAAACATTCTGGTCCTAGTAGTATTAGTAGAGCCCAAGTAAGCTTAGAAGTCGAGTGGTATAAGCCTTGAAGCCTTATCGAATTGTTTTTCTACCTAGAAACCCTAAAACTCACGTTCGCCCCATTTTTGGTCACGTAAGCCTTTCTACTTGTTCTATTAGATTTAGTACTGACCTAGGATAGTTAGAATATGCCTTAGATCATCTAGGAACCCTTGCTTGAGCCCTGATCACTTTCATTTGCTAGTTTCATTTTAAAACCCTAATTTTGGTCGAATTGCTATTTCTATGCTATAAAGTCTTATCATAAGCTATAAGCTAGTTTAAGTCACTTAGATAAGCTAATATTAGTAAGTCATAAGCTAGGAAACTCTTTTGTTTCGTAAAAATATAGTTTGCATGGAATTAGGACTAGTTTTGCAAATATTTCCATGCATAGGGGTATATATGGTAACTTTCTGAAAATATTAAGTCTAAGGACTGTTTTTGACATTTCTTAGAAGTATTAGGTATAAGGACCCTTTTTGCAAAGTTATATAACCCTAGGATAAAAGTTATAAACTTATAAGGACTAGTTTTGCAAATGTTATTAAGTTAAGGGTATAAATAGTAAATTTTGAAAACTAATAAGTTTAAGGGTCATTTCTGTCATTTTCTCAAAATATATAAGTATAGGGACTACAAATGAAAAGTTTAGAAAGTTAAAAGTCTAAATTATATAAAGTATATAAGTTTAGGGTAGATATTGTAAATATATAAAACTTAAAGGTTATTAAGTAAAGTATTATCATAAAACAAAAGCATGACACAATAGTAGGGAGTTTCATGCGAGGGGTTTCATTTGTGTATTCGTTTTGACGAGTTTGATGGGTTTACGTATTAAAGTGCTATGGCTCCTCAAACGTATACTACATGACCTCTGGATTATGATGGCCCGAACGGTGTTATGTTATAGCTAAATCTAAAATACTTAACAACCTAAATCAATAGTAGGGAGCTTCGTGTGAGGAGTTATATACTTCTGAATTATGATGGCCCGAACGGTATTATGTTGGCAGCATAATACAATAGTAGGGAGCTTCGTGTGAGGAGTTATACTTCTGAATTACGATGGCCCGAACGGTGTTATGTTATAACTAAATTTAGAAACCCTAGGAGTAATTACTTAAGAAACTTAAAACAACTAAAGAAGACACGTGAGTAAGGCAATCTAGTATCCGAGTCACTTTTCACATCAATCAGATCAACTGTAAAACCCAAAAATTTTAAAAATGTTAAATACCCAAAACACCCCTCTAATTTCTAACTTATGAAAAGACGAATAATAATGCGAGACATTACAATATATACTAACCTAAGTATTTAAAACCCGAAATATTTGAACCATAATTCTTACACCATTTTGAATTTTATACTAAATATGATTAATAACTAAATGACATTGTAAACTTTACCTTATAATACTATTACATGATAATACAAATAACTAAACTAAATTAATAATATCCTAAGGTTCCTAATATCTATTCTAAGTTAAGTCCTAAACGACCCTACTAATTATCCTAAGGACTTTCTTTACATGTTTTGTTTAAGCTTCCAAGTGTGCAAACTGAATTGTGCACTCCTTTCTTTTATTTGGTTAATTTAAGACAAGAACAAGATTATACACTAGCAAATATCAGGATTTTAATAGAAGATATGGTTCCCTACTTTCCTTGACAACTCCACACGGTTTTCCTATCATGAAAACACGCCTCTATCATCTCATTCACAAAAGTCACGGCCTATTTTCCCTCTCCTCCACCGAAACCCTAAAGCAGCCTCTAACACTTTTGTTCAGCCCTCAAGATCGAGAAGAAGTAAGGTTTGAAGGTGTTTTGATCGTGGTATCCTTGTGTTGTTTGTAATTCGATTCATGGGTCCTTGTTTGATTTCCTGGCCTCGTTATTTTTTGCCCCAAAAGGTACCATTGTCTCCTTTGTTTTTCAATCCATTAGACACCTTAGAGTCAGTAATAAAACATGCTATACTAACAATAATAATCAGGCTATGCATCATTTTTTTGGCCACATAAATCTGAATATGAATCACACACTTATACGTTACATAAATCGTGAAACATTAACCCATATATGTGTCGACTTGTTTCTGTTTTGGCCCTTTGGATCAGATCTTGTTAAACCCTAATAAGCTCATAATTACATGACCTAAAAATCTGGAATTAAACCCCAAGTAATTAAGAAAGGGGCGTTCACAATTAATACAAGAGATTAGGGCTTGTTTCTGTCTCCACTGCATGCTGTCCAGGAGATGGGTCGTGTTGCAAGGGTCATAAGTTAATGATAAAAATGTATTTTTGGGTGGTTCTTGAGTCTAAACATGAGTACTTTCTGTCTACTTTCCGAATATGTAAGTTACATGGTCATTTGAGGTTGGGAGGTAAGCTTTTTGATTTATAGAACATTGGTTGTCAATCCTGAGTTTATGAGTCTGAAAATTCAGCTGGTGTTTTTGATTTTTAATTTCCAGACCATAAGGAGTTAGAAGGTCTCCTTTCACAGGGGTTAAATATAGGATATTTGTGACTTCCTGGAATTTGTTTATATTTTTCTGAAGGGTATGAATGGGCTAACAAAATGCAAACTTTCTGCATGTTTGTTCAGTTATTTTCTGGGTCTGTCTGGAAAGATGAATTTTTAAAGGGTACTTACACTTATTAATAAAATCTGTAAAAATTTGAGTAACTACTTAACTTATGTGGGAACCTCAGGAAAAACTGGGAGAGCCTCTGGAGTTCATTTGATGTGTCTTAAAATTCATGAGAAACGGACCCAGATTTGTAAAATAAACCTAAAATGAGTGATGAGCATAACTATAAGTATAAATCATTAAAGACCATTTGTAACTTATTAAATAAACATATAAGTATTTAGTGATCCCTATTTCGTGTAGATCATTTGAAGAGGCGTGACGTTGTTTCCTTGTATTCATTCAATCGTTTGCTTTCCTTTCATACGCATTAAGGTACAGATATTCTAACCTTTCAGTAAGGTTTCTTATGACTCATGATCTGTTCCATTGCCACTATTATGGTTTCTGATCTTTATACGCCTGATATCCTTGGTTCATTTGACAGTATGATTTCGTATGAAGACCATTTTAAAAATATAACCTGATGACTTTTGAGAAAAACTATTTTTGAAATGATTTCTGTGATTACGATACGATGGCAGTTTTATATGAAGGTTTTAATGACTTTTACGAAATGTGTTTTTAAAGGAATACTTTTACGATAAAAAGGTTTTAAATAATTTTTAAAAGTCCTTAATCTGTTTTATTCTCTAAGATTCCTCAAGACTTTCTTTAACATCTTTCGATTATTTAACTTCAAATTTTGAACCTTTGCTATAAACCCTTTTTGCTATTATGAGCCTTTGATTTGAACCTCATGATATGAATCTTTGATTTGGACCTTTGACTTGAACCATTGCTATGATCCCTTATATGATCCATATTTGATCGATCCATTTCGGTTATGATTTGCTTGATTTTTGTTGCATGCTATAGTTCTTATTCTTATAGCATTCCTATGCCCTATTTGTTGCCCATTATTTGATTAATTTGTAGCCAGTCATGGGGAGTCCATGGCCTTGCCACTAATGCACCAGTGGTATTGACACTATCTGTGGAGGTGGGTTTTAGTCCACAACGTTCCCTTTAAGCAAGCTATTCAGGCATATATTTATTATTTTATATGTTTACTTAGCCTAGAGCTTTGTGCATATATATTTGTTTTTGCAGGGAGCGTATGGATGCATCCTAGGTACTTTGTTTCGTTTTGAATTTGGTGAATGGGTATGTGTGTGCGATACACTCCATTTCACATTTGGTACATCGAGCTAACTACTCCATGTACAATTTGATATATGATTATTGGGCATTTCTGTACTTCTACTATATATGTGATCCTTGTTGTTCTAACTTCTTTATTGTTATTGACTTATGCTTTACTTAGTTCATTTGCTTACACTTATGATTCGTTCCATTTTCCTTTGATTCATTTGATATTCCTTATACGTATTCCCTTTGATCATATTCTGTTGATTCTATCATATGTCCCATATTCTTTGATATTCGTCTCAACAATTTTGCTTGGATTCATTTCGGATTCACTTTTGTTTCCCTTTTGTTATTAGGTTTTGTTTGTTTATATCTGTTCACTGGGCTTTTTAAGCTCAGCCGCATTTCTTTTCCTGCGGCAGGTTTTAGAAGAAAGCTGGGTTGGGCGAAGAGTGCTTAGGAGCTCTTAGTGGACTACACTGTTGATAGCTCCCTATGGATTAGAGAATAGACTTAGAGATTCCCTTTTGGTTCTTAGTTTGTAATTAGTTTGGAAGTTGTAATGTTTAGAATTAGTTCTTTATCTTTTCTTTTGAACTGTTTTGTGAACCTTATATTGCTAATGTATTCCGCTTGCTTATATTCTGATTTGACCCCATAATGTTACACTTTAGCCCTTTTCGGGTTGGGGTGTTACATCAACCTTAGGCCCAGGTGAGTTCATAAACTCACTCTTTCTAAATGCTTTATAAACCCTGTGAGGGGGATACATGCTTACTTTTTCTTTAAACCGAATACAAGTCTTTTTCTTTGGTTATTGCACGAGTGTTACTTTCTGCCACCATTACATAACTAAAATTCATGAGCCATAATCACTTGCGAGTGAACACAAGTATAGTTGATAGATCTATTAGAGTTTGACAACTCCCGTTGGTTTGCCCCAGCCGGGTACCAATAAGTACTATACTTGAAACCTCTAAAGGATTAACTTTGGCAAGTTAACCTTATCTCCGTCCCATCATGTAAGGGTCTGCAGTGCCCCATGATATGGACATGTTAACGTGTGGTTTCATGAGCTTAGTGCAATAACTCTTTTCTCATGATAATTGTATATGCATTGCAATTATCACAAACACTACATTTTCCTTGAAGAGTGTAACAAGTGAACCCTGTGGAACTTGTATTCACCCTATCACTTAAACCTATGACTCCCACTCAACACCAAGTGTTGACTTTTAAGCATGTATCATAGGTATTTAGCTGTTACAGAATCCATGGCACGAAGCGGCACTGAACTTTGAGGACTTTCAACCCTGTTATCATTCAAAATACTACTTTCACACTTAGATTTACGGGACCTCTTCTAAATAAAACTCTGATAATTTAATGAATGATAACTCATTTTATAAAAACGTCTCTTTTCGAGTCGTTTTCTATTACTGTAACTGTGATTCCATGAGGTAATACCCCAGATCTAAATCCGTTGCGATCTGTGAAAATGGGGGTGTTACAAAAGGGTCATATATGATAATACGTGAAAGTTTTTTATAAAAGAAAAAGAAGTTTTGTTTTGTGTTTGTAAGTTCTGCAGGAGTTAAAAGGCTGAAGATGGATAAAGTTCAAAGACTAGTGTTAAAGCTGGACAATTGAAAGATGCCTGACATTTACGATCTCAAGGTTATAAAAGGATATTTTACTCATTGTTTATTTAGTTTTGTGTGTGTATTTGTGAGTTTCTCTCTGGTTTGGGTTTAGATAGCATGCTAGGGTTTTCTGGTGTGATTGATTAAAGTTTTTATTTTATTTTCTTTTGTATTTGTATAGAGCTTAAAACCACTGATTGGTTATGCAATTGTATAATATAATGATATAAAAAATAAGAGGGTGGAAGGTTGAATGAGTTTTGGTGTGAGTAAATTGCATAAATCATCCTTAAAGTTTGGCGAATTTGCATGTTTCATCCCAATATTTCGAAACTGCAAAAAGCGTCCCTGTGGCAAACATTTGGGCATGAGTCATCTTGTGACAAACCTTTGGGGCATATATCGTCCCTACATATGCCCCAAATGTTTGTAACAGGGACGGTCTTTGCAGTTTCGAAATGTTTGGGACAAAACATGCAAATTCGCCAAATTTAGGGATGATTAATGCAATTGACTCATTTTGGTGTCTTGTATCGTCTTAGAGCAAGGGGTATGATCACATTGTGCTCGCGCCATTCATATGTGGCACCGTAAAATGGCGCCGCCAAATTTGCGCCACTACACCACCAAGGCCCAGAGCCATTTCTGGTGTGAGTTAACTCACGAACGCCAAATTTATTTTATTTTATTTTATTTTTTTGGCTTGAAGCCTAATTTTAAAGAAGAAACCACAGAGCTGTTGTTTTTCGAGTGCAGAAATAAACTAGATAAGTTAATTGTGCTTCGGTTGAAAATGAAATAAGAAGAAAAAGGATTGGGCTTGGTGTTCAATTTTGTAGCAGAAAGAACATTGGTGGCTATAAATGAAGGAGTGCGTTTAATATTGATGGCTACAAATTAGGGTGAAATTAAATTGAGGATTGTTGTTTTTATATAATATTGTGTTGGGGATGTTATTTGATTGTAGTATGGGCCCAAGTACCTATCCGATTTTTTTCTAAGCAATTGGCAATCCAAAATTTTTATGGACAAAAGTTATATTTTGGGCTGAAATTTCTTATGTTTTTCTAATTTTCGCATTGTATTTTGTATTTTGTATTTTTATTTTATGAATAAATACTTAGTTTGTGTGAAAACTAAAAAAAAAATGATGTGGGATTACAAAGTGTGAAACGGCACGCAAACGGCATGTGAAACGAGAGAGGGGTGTTTTTGATATGTGAATGTAAAATGTGAAATGTTGATGTGGCGCTAATTTAGCAAAACGGCTTGGGTTTTGGCATGTGTCCATACCCCTTGCTCTCATAATCTTCCTTTTTCCACAATTATGAAGGCATTTTTTCGTTCGGAATTTTTTAATGGAAAACGCTATTTTCCTCTACAAACTGTTCCTATTTATCGTTCTACTCAAAAGATCCTGACTAGTGTCAAAATTGACGGATTTGATCCAGAGAGAGAATCAGTGGCAAAAATATATATAATATAATTGTATGTAAAAGGATTATTGAAAGAATATTGTAGAAGGCTTTAGCAAATCTTTTTTGATACTCTTTTTAAGATGTAAGCGGGTTGACTAGTACGTATTCACGGAATCTCCCCCGGCTATCCAAAAATGTATGATCATTTTTTCCCTAAAACATCGAAAAGACCTTATCACTAAGGAACATTACAGATAGTTTTGGATAAAAATAGTGTTGCAATATATGAGCCAGCAAGTCGCCTTTTTTTTTTTTTTTTTTTTTTTTTTTTTAAGCAAGAGCTAGCATGTTCGTTCGCATCATCTTATTTTAGTATGTCAGACAAGTCACAAGATTGCGAAAATTTGTATTTTCAAGTTCAAATGTTCGTGTTTCAAGACGTACATATATAAAGTTGCATGTGAAGTTAATTTAATCCCTTTTAAGACATGTGTTGAGTCAAAACTCCAAACAAAACGCGTTGATGTTGGGTTGCTTTTATTTTTGTAAAATTTTAAGAGAAAACTAGTGTAGGAAATTATGTTTATATGCATATAAAAATTAAAATACACATCAAATATCTCATCTTTTTCAGAATACACGTTTCTTTTCCTCTTGAAACTACTATCATCTGTTTTAGGCCACCGTATATTATTTTTTATGCATCAAAGAGCAACACATCATAACATAGTTTATGTAAAACTAGCAGGTACTCGCGTGTTGTGGCGGCGAGTACCCTGTAAATAAAATTTTATGTGAGTAATCAGTAATGTATTTGATTGTATATTTTTCTTGATGAATGATGATAATATTATACAGTTAAGAGGTATTCACCTATTATTTCTTACGATGACAAATATATCAAGGTAGGGCTGAGCATCGGTCTAAAACCGACCCGACCCGAACCGACAAAACCGAAAACCAAAAATCATGAATAGCCGAAACCGAAACCAAACCGAAGATGGTCGGTTCGGTTCGGTTTTGTGTCGGGTCCGTCGGTTCGGTCCGGTTCATGTATGTTTGTGTGTATTTTTGTCGGTTTTGGGCCGAACCGAACCGAACCGACCAGAACCGAAACCGAAAATCATGAAAACTCAAAACTGAAACCGAACCGACGGGTTGTCGGGTCGGCTCGGTTTTTGTCAGTTCTGTCGGTCCGGTTCGGTTTTAAGCCTTAGATGCTTAGCCCTATATCAAGGAGCATTTAATGAAATGAAAACATGAATATGAGAAAGGTTGCATATACAACCAATGTTTTGATAACCAGACTGGTCGGTTCATCCAGGGAACAATTGATTCAGAACTGGTTGGCTAAACTGGACAAAACCACAAAAAGCCACCAAAAATCGGGAAAGTGGTTCGTTGTATGGTCCAGTTTTTAAAACCATGTATACAAGATAAAAGAAAAGTTATATTAATTGTATGATGTTTTCTATGTTTGATTAGCTTGCACAATTAAGTATATTAACATGTACCTTTTAGGTAGGGGGTGTTTTTTTTAAACATTAAATGTGGAGTTGAAAAGTCAAATAGTTAAATATTTATTGCATTAGATAGTTGTACTAACAGCTTAGCTAATTGTATTTACTTAAATTCTATTTTAAGAAGTTTTAAAATTTATTAAGAGAGAGGGTGATAAATGTTTTATAAGTGGTATAGATTAAATTATAGGCAGGGTTGTTCCCGGTTTGTAGAGGCTCTGGGTGAGAAATAGGCTTCAAAGTAAAAACTAAATGAAAAGTAGATACTTAAAATGTTATAGCTTAAGCATTATTGTGTAAAAATGTTACTTCATCATATTTTTATTCATTATCAATTATGAGTTTACGACTTTATAGTTTTGTACATCGAACATAATATTTGAGGCTCTACAAAATTGAGAGCACCGAGCCATCGCTCACTTCACTCATCTTTAATGACGATCCCGACTATAGGCAAAACATTAAATTGAACAATGAAAAGATGAAATTTTGTACACAAAATAACAAGTAAGTAGTTTGGCTAGTGTTGCAAAAATATTGTTGGCCACAAAAAGTCATATCATATATTATGACTACATAAAAGAGAAATATGAGTTTCACTTTTCTTTTAGAATTTTAGCCAAAATTACCATCCATTAAACCTATATACTAATAGCCGTGGTTCTCCTGTTCCTTTTTAAGCCCAACGACGTCGTTTTTATCTATAGTAATTTTGTGAGGGCAGCTACAGAAAAAGCTACAGTAACATATGTACAAAACTTCTCTCCTCTCTCTCTCTCACAAATTCTAGATCTGTCCATTTTCCACAAACACACACAATCCATGGTTGAATCTACCGCATATCAAAAGAAAAAAATTTGATACAATCATCGAGTAACCCAAAATCAATTTATGAATTTCCAGAGAAAGCAATACTTTAGTATATTTTTATAATTCGTATTCAAGTTTTTATTTTTATCTGTTTTCTAGGACGCCATTGTGATTTGATGATGTATAGGAAAAAAGTGGAAAGAGTTGGTGTTCATGATTTTGAGTATAAGCTTGGTCAAGGGGTTTTTGGATCTGTTTTTAAGGTTAGATTGTAAGATTATTTTTTATGGTTTCACTTCTATAATTTCAATTAAAGATTGTGATTGTTGGTTTGAGCAATTTTGGATTTAAATGTTTTTGCAGGTGTCTATATTTTGGCTTAGGATCATCAACAACAACGATTACACAAGGTGCGTTGTTTATTAATGATGTTTAGGATAAATTGGGAATTGAGGTTGTGTCTGATGGTGTGGGAAAGGTAGGTGGAAGAGTTTTGACACAAGTTAAAGTATTTGATGAAATTCATTAACTTAATTTTTTATAGTCGAATGTAGTAAAATGTATGATAAAATTGTATATGAAGGACGTAGACGTCTTGAGCTGTGTCGGATTATTTTGTAGAAAAATGTATGGTAGAATTGGAGATGGACAGAAAATAAGAAGAAAGTAAGAAGAAAGCATCGGCAAATATGTTATATGCGCCATTAATTTGTATTGGCAGTTAAATATGCGGTTATATGCGCCATTAGTTTGCATTGGCAGCTTTCGTAAATTGATTTGGGATCATCTTAACACGTATGTACCATATCAGTTAATTATGTGGTTAGATAAGCCATTGATTTGTATTGCCAGCTTTCGTAAGCAATCCCAAACAGTCCCGATAAGCAGTTCTAATAAGCAATCCAAAACAACCAACATGTTTGAATTGCTTATTGAAAGTCCTTACAAGCGTGGTTTAGGATTTCTTACTGAAACCAAGCATCTAACTGGTAAGTGTTATGACACGTATGTACAGGATTAGTAATTTTGTGATTTGAAACACTTAAAAATTTAAAGTTCATGCATCAAGAAAACTAAAAATGTTTCTTTCTTCAGGTCAGAATGATTAAATCTCTTTTCACAATCTGCATATTGAAAATCACATTAATTGATTTCAGACGCATCAAGTAATCTGTTTTTTATCTTTTTAAATGTAAATAGTCACTCTCTGTTGTCCTGTGCAGCTTACCCACGACAATTGGAGAGAGCAAAAAGTTGTTTGGACCAGGAAAAAAACGGCATGTCTTTACTTTCTTCTTATATATTTTTTGACTTAGTTGGTGGTGGAAAATTGGTGGGTTGTCGGGTTACGAAAAAGTTCAGCGAGTTTGCTCAAGGCTGAAACAGCGAGAACATGGGAGGGTTTGCTAAAAGGGTCAATACCGATAAATTTATATGTACGGGTACAAATAGGTTGATCTGAGCATTTTTTTAATTAGTTTTTTCACACTTTATTGATTAATAATTTTTAACACAAAATGTATTACCAAAGTTTTGATATATGTGTCAAATTGGCCAAGACCCAGTTTTGCCCATTTGGTGAGCATAGTACGATCAAAATAGGCATGGCCAAGACGAACAAGAGCTGAAGGTTTTTTTTTTTTTTTTTTTTTTTTTTTTTTTTTTTTTTTTTTTTTTTTTTTCTGATGATGACTTTCGGTCATTCTACATATGTAAGTTTTAGTAAACTGGAGATTCTAGTGGTGAATTGTTTTTATAAATTTGCTCTTTTGTTATGTGCAATAAAGGAGCTTAACTCTGCTGCACTGCCTGCTTAACAAAGTAAAACTGCTTATGCTAGGGGGTATCTCAGTTTGCTTAATGAAACTGCTTATGCTTTTTGAAATAACCAGATAAGAAATTTGGGATACGCAACTCGCAACCTAATTATTCAGAACTATCTCTTTGACCCTGCTGTCATCATAGAAGCAACTGCTGGATAAGCAATCTGAAACACCTTCAAAACTGCTGAAGGGCTTATCTGGTCTTTCCCTATAAGACAATAACTCTCATAATGCACATCGAAACACCTGCTTAGGGGGTATCTAGGATTTCACATTAGAACTGCTTATGCTCTTTCATTCTTAAATAATCTAAAAACTTATCTGGATACGCAGTCTCAATCACATTTATAGCTTGGGCCTGTTTTGGAGTACCTAACTTAACTGATTTTTGCATTATGATACGTCATATACGCAGGTAGATAGATTTAAGCAAATTCATTTAAAACTGTTTATTCCACCCTGAAATAAAAACTGTTTTGATAAACAATCTTAAGTTAGAACCTTACATTTGCGTATATCTCAATAGCCACAAGCGGGAACAGTGGGAATTCATAATGAATTCGGTGGCGGAACACAGATAAGTGAGAACCGTTTAAGTTCAATCCAACCAGTACCTAAAGCTACCCATTTTGACCCGTTAATCAACCTATCCCCTTTTGACGCCTATACTTTGTTTCATGCAAATTTTGAACTGACATGAGTATAATAATTAGGTTCTGTTTAATTTACGACTTCTAATAAAATAAAAAAAGTCATCTATATTGTTCTTTGAAGATGGTTATTAAGAAAAAACAGTTTTTCTAATAGGTACACTATGGGTTGAATAAGGCTGGACTTACATATTGAGGCTATACCACATTATCTTAATCATCATTAAGATCATCCCATTCCCATCATTAGTTTCAAAGACTTACTTCACTTTCGATTGGATGGAATCATCGAAACTGAACAATCTTAATGTTGGGGTCATATCGCAACTTTTTCCCAGCAAAACATTGCTTATATATCACAAACATGGTACCGCAATAACCAATAGCATGTGTCGTTACTTCTGAACAAACATTTGTGAAGCCATAAATAAATTAGATTGACCAATTTTATAAATCTTAACTGATTGGGACCAACATTTTAATAATAATAATAAAAGAAGAACGTTGATGATGCGTTAGTTGTTAGGTTATAGGAAGCTGCTTGACTTATGAACATGTTTACCAAAATAATTTCACATTGGCCTATCATCTATATCTCTTATCTCACATTATAAAGCATGGAAAGTAAACACTCTTAAATTTCAATTAAGTGCATGAAAGTGCACATGTACCCTTACTAATAGTGGTGAAGCAACTTAAGAGATTAGCAAAGTATGTGTTTTGTTTTGTCGGATTCTGGATGTACGTAATGCAAACTCTTTTAGCATATGATCCGAATTCTAATGATCAAAAGTTTCTGAGTATTGTCCCTTTGTTTATGTTTAAAGATCCACACTGAAAAGGCCATTGCTCTTGACGTCAAAAGCTCAAACACCATTGCCGACTTGAAAACTGTTATCCAGAATAAAGAAAGTATTCTTCAGACGAGCAGGCGCTAATCTTCAAGAATGTGGTTCTCGAGGACATTGATAGCCTAACAGAAATGAAAATTCAGTGACCTTAAAAGCGTAGTATTAGGGTGATATGAAAATTCTCTATTTGTATATTAAAAGCAACATTATTACTCTTGAGAAAGAAATTGGTTTGGAGTGTAAGCTCACCACTTGGACTTATAAGCTAAAGTGCCTTGATGAACATGGTGACTCAGTATTGTTAGAAACTGATTGAGAGATGAGTTACTGTGTAAAAAGTTCAAAAATTGAAGATCCAACTGTCGCTCGACTGCACATGCTTCTACACCACCAATAACTGGTCTAAGTGGTTAACATGTAATCTATTATACTTGATTATTGTGTTGTTTTCTCTGTATATATATAACTGCCCTTACTCGCATTTGTAAATTTCTCGACTATAATAGGAAAATGAGATGTTTGTTTACAGCAAACCTATGGACACATACCATATTCATTCTTAATAAAAATACATGTTATCTAACTTGGAGTCAATATGTAAAATGTAGCATGGTGTTCATTACTTACATAATATAAAGGCTTATAAGTAGTCCATTTAGGATAGATTAATGCATACTAGATTTATTCAACGCCAGTTGCATCCTAACACAGCCAAGTTGGAAATTCATTTTTGCCATTCTAAATTTCTTTATGCAATTTAGTGCGACTCAAATGTTGGTATATATATAGAGGTCTTTTTGGTTTATTAGTGGTTGCTTTGCCCTCAATTTTTGTGATAGCATTAAACTCTTTTAAAGAGAGCAAAAGGATGACTACAATTTTTATGCTTCAATAATAACAAAGTGGCAATGTTTCATTGTGACTTTAGCTTGCTTTCTCATGTCATCTTATAATGTTTTTCCCATTAGGATGCTATTTTTGTTGTACGTTTACCTTATACAGTAATAGCTAATTACTTGCATAACCCTTAGTTTGGGTGTCTCGACGTATTAGAAATGTCGATTTCAAACACCCCGCAGCGAAGCGCGGGCTAAAAACCTCGTTTCATAACACACGTTGTGAAATTAACCTTATTGTTCTTGCTGGTGAGTTCTATTTTCTAGGGACCACCTGACTACCTTCTAAACCGTTGAATCTTGCAACTTTTAATCTCAGCCGTCTTAATTCAACTTTAAATATAAACCGTAGATCTTGCATCAATGATTATCAACCATAAGATTAAAAAATAACTTCCGTCAAACTGAATCAAGTTTTCGCCTACCACTTAAAATGTGACACGTGCATATATTAACATAAGGTTGCGATGTAGAGAATTACCACCCACGCCAATTACACGGTTACTGGCAGTTTATATATATATATATATATATATATATATATATATATATATATATATATATATATATATATATATATATATATATATATATATATATATATATATATATATATATATAGGGTCTTTATTTTCAGAACCCTGTTAAGTGCGGGAACTGCGAGAACTCTAATTTTGCATTAGAAAACATGCATGTTCATATAAAACATGTATGTTTTTTTACATACACATTAATAAACATGCCTGCGTATTAAGGTATATGTAAGAAAACATACATATTTTATATGAACATGCATGTTTTCTAATATATAATTGGAGTTCTCGCAGTTCCCGCACTTAACAAGGTTCTAAAAATAAAACCATTTTGCATTGATCTATTGCACTTAACAGGTTTTTATATAAACATGTATGTTATGCATATATGTGTATTAAGGTGTATGTAAGAAAAACATACATGTTTTATATGAACATGCATGTTTTCTAATGCAAAATTGGAGTTCTCGAAGTTCCCGCACTTAACAGGGTTCTGAAAATAAAGATACACTATATATATATATATATATATATATATATATATATATATATATATATATAACTATATATATATATATATATATATATATATATATATATATATATATATATAGTGAAGCGTTCAAATGAGAACCATAAATTATGTAAGAACGCGAGAATCAATCCCAGCCACTCATTTTATCCTCCTTTAACTTTAATCTAATGGCTAATATTAGTTAATCAATTTTTTGAAAATTTCTTAAAAAATTTTGCAAAATTTCAAAAAAAAAATCGAAAATTTAAAAAAAAAATTCGAAAAAAAATTTCAAAAAAAATTTCGAATTCTTTTTTTCTAAAATTTTTTTTCGATTTTTTTTTTTGAAAATTTTTTCTTTCAGAAAAATTTTTTTTCAAAAAAAAATTTTTGGAAAAAAAAATTTCAAAATTTTTTTTTTCCAAATTTCAAAAATTTTTTTTTCCAAAATTTTTTTTTCGAAAAAAAATATTTTTCGAATTTTTTTTCCGAAAATTTTTTTTTAGAAATTTTTTTTTCGTCACATGTGAAAAAAATTTTGAAAATTCTCACGAAATTTCTTTTGTCACGTGTGAAAAAAAATTAATCGCATGTAAATTTTTTTTTTCGTCACATGTGAAAAAAAAATTCCGTCACATGTGAAAAAACATTGGAAATTTTCACGAAATATTTTTTGTCACGTGTGAAAAAAAACTCGTCACATGTGAAAAAAAAATTCCGGTCACATGTGGAAAAAAAATTTCGTCACATGTGAAAAAAATTTTGAAATTTTCACGAAATTTTTTTGTCACGTGTGAAAAAAAATTCGTCTCATGTGAAAAAAAAAATTCGTAGCATGTAAATTTTTTTTCGTCAAATGTGAAAAATAATTCCGTCACATGTGAAAAAAAAATTCGAAAATGTTTTGAAAATTTTTTCAAAAAAATTTTCGTAAATTTTTTGAAAATTTTTTTTGAAATTTTTTTGAAATTTTTTTGAATTTTTTTCGAATTTTTTTTGAAAATTTTTTGAAATTTTTCAAAAAAAATAGTTAGCTAAATATAGCCATTAGATCTAAGTTTAAGGAGGATAAAATGAGTGGCTTGGATTAGTTCTCGCGTTCTCACAAAAATTATATTTCTCACATTAATGGCCCCTATATATATATATATATATATATATATATATATATATATATATATATATATATATATATATATATATATATATATATATATATATATATATGTCTCTTTCTCATTATTCTCTCCTATAATTTAATACTTTCTCTCACACAATACACACACACATGCAAAATTCCATCCCTCTCTCATATACAAAACACACACCTCTAAAATTTCTTCATTCATTGTGAATTAAGAAACTATCATACACGAACCCTCCCATTGTTTACACACACTCACTTTGTTCTTTGAAATCAATAACCCCATCCATGAACTTGAATGTTTAAATCTCACTTGATGAATCGGTTGTTAAAGTGACCGTATATGCATCTCAGACTTATTTCTAACGTTTTTGTGGATTATATATAAAATCATCATTCCTGGCTACGGCGGAATTCATTCCCGATTGGTGATATGGTTTGGTTCATGGATTCAAGTTCTATCTACAAAATAAAATTCAATTTCAACCTACAATTTGGTCTACATAAAGAAAGGCAAGTAATTTTTTATGATGAGGATGACAGGTTTCTATTGTCGTGTTATTGTAGTCGGGGTTCTGATGAAGGGTTTCAGATGGCTGGTAGATGTTGATTGTTTCTTATATGGTGTTGCTAATGTGGGTTTATAATAAGGGGTGATGGGTTTCTGGTGTCCGGTTTGTGATGAGAAGTTGGACTTTATGATAGAATGTTTCCATAGGAGGGTTTTGAAGGAGGCTTTCAGAAGATGAAGGTGATAAATGGTTCATTTCCTTGGTTCAGTTTGAACAAGCTGAACACAGAACACACTGAAAGTGAACACGCTGAACACAGAACACGCTGAAAACGAACACGCGAAAAACGCTGAATGCGGACACGCTGAACGCGAACACACTGAAAGCGAACACGCTGAACGCGAACATGGTGAAAGTGAACACACTGAACACAAACATGCTGAAAGTGAACACGCTGAAAGGGAACATGTAGAACGGAACCAAGTTAATCCCTCCATTAATCAGTTTGTACGTTCATCATTTTTGTTAATTGTAAAACAATCGTTCTTATTTCCTTTTGAATCATAACATCGTTTATTTGGTTACTTTGCTAAGGATCTAGAAGGAATATATGCGACAACTATCACTGTGTAACGGGGATTATGGGAAATTGAAGTTCAAGATTAACTGGGTTACATGTTCTTGGTAAGAATTCACTCAGACCATATTAATTCTGTTGGGTTATGTGTGTTGATATCTATGAAATTAACAAAATTGTGGTCATTTCTTTATTTGGTGGGTAGCTTATCTATTCTGAACCGGTGATTGATAACAGTTCATGTAATAATGGTTAATTAAATTTGGTTTAGTTTGGTTATGGCTCTTAATTGGTTATATTTATTCTTGGTTATACCTGGTAGGTGACAGAAAGCAGTAGTAGCCTAGAAGAGGAAGGATTCAACTACCAAAGAAAAAAATAATAAGAACAAAAAAATAAAAAAAACAAGATAGATAATCAAAGTGATCATCATCTCACAAATGGCTGAATACATCACTCGGTATGAATTTTGTAACACACATTGTCTTTATATGTTAATTAAATTGTTTTTGACATATTTTGGTAACCTATATTATTTTTAAAACATATTGAATGGTGTTTTTTTTGGCTGATTTTTATCATTTTACTATTAATGCATGTGCATATTCTTATTCGTGACAAGAGATGCGTGTACATTGTAATGTGTGAACAGGTTTGTCTGGGCACTGTTTAAGGCATTAGTCTACCCACGGTCAGCTCGAGTTTCGGAAATGGCATACATCTTTCTATGCCAAGTTGACAGGTTTTCATCTTCTTTCATCTCTATTATGTGCGCTAAGTTACATGAAAATGTGTACATTCTTGTAATTGTTATTGTATGGATGTATTTGCAGTGTAGTTGTCTTCCATAATGCAAGCACAAGATTTAGTGACAACACACGCTGAACGAACACATTGAACCATGTAAGATCTTATATTTTTCGACACAAGTTTTTCTTTATTTGGTACAAGTTCCACCATGCTATCTATGGCGTATGCACTATATTTTGTTGTGGTTAAAGTTTTTGTTGTAATATAGGAGTGTATAAGAATAATGATTACTTGGTTGTTTCGTGTGATGGGGTCTTAATCAAATGCGTTCCGCTTATTTTCCTTATTTGGACTAGCACTATTTTTGCTGAAGCAAATAAGTTAGTTTGTTTTTCTTGGTATTTTTTTATATTGAACAACACGACGTTGATTTTTACGCCATTAACACAGATTCTCAAGCCCTCTACAATCCGTTGCATAAAACCAGGTACAAATTGGAGAGCTTTTGACTCGTGGACTTGGTATGATTATTAGTTCTATATTTGCATAGATTTCTTACGTTTATACAAGTCTTAGTTGATATTGATGTTTGTAGATATTTATGTGCAGGTACCGGTGGGAATCCACTTTTGGGTGAGCAGGCAGCCGAGGAATCAAAGGAAGCTATTGAGTATGCGTTTAAAGGGTCAGATCTTATGTTTATTACAGCTAGTATGGTTAGTGGTATTAGGGTCTGGTGTTGCTCCTGTTGTAGCTCAGATAGCAAATGAAGCGGGATACTTGACTGTTGGTGTTGGTACATACCCTTTAAGCCTCTTTAAGCTTTGAAGGACGTAAAAGATCAGTTCATGTACAATATGCTATTTTGGTCAATTGTATTACCATCTTATGTCCCAAAGTCACACTGTAGCTCTTCTACAGAGGATTATAAGCTTTTTACTTTCATTGTTTCTAATTGCAAGCCAAGGCCCTTAATATCTTTGAAACATTTTCAGGCTTTAGAGGCTATCGAGAAGCTGCAAAAGAATGTCGGCACGCTTATAGTCATCCCAAATGATCGTTTACTGGATATCGTTGATGAACAAACTCCACTTCAGGATGCTTTTCTTCTTGCTGATGATGTACTCCATCAATGAGTTCAAGGAATTTTAGATATAATTAGTAAGTGAATTATGAAATTACTGGCGTCTCTTTTCCTATTGGTTTTTCTAAGCTGATGGGTGTATGATGGAAATGTAGATACTTGGACTGGTAATGTGGACTATGCAGATGTTAAGGCAGAGATTAAAGACTGGAACTACAATACTTGGTGTTGGTGTTTCAACAAGCAAAAACCGAGCCGAAGAAGCAGTTGAACAAACAACACTTGCTTCTTTAATTGGTTCATCAAGCCAGTCTGCTACTGGAGTTGTTATTACAGCTACTAGTAGGGTTGTATTCTATAGAATCCCAATTGTCAGCTAAATCTGAATCCTAATAAAAAAACCAGGTAGTGTTGTATTCTACAGTCTTAAATTTTATTTCTTCATGTCCGAAAATTTTGAGTCGTTTGTCTTACAAGTGTATATTTTATGTATTTTTTTAGAGCTACTTTGTTCGTTGATTATAATAATAAAAATAAGTTATAATTTTGATGGCATTCGGTTGATGTTGTGAAGTGGTTATTGAATTGATGTGAGTTATTTGTGAATTGAGTTGAGTAGTTTAAGTATTGGGGTATGTCGTTTTTGTGATTCGGTTACCAAGGTTTATTATATTGTAGAGGTAGTAGTTGGAGATAGATCATTGGTAGATATAGTAGAGGTTGTAGAGATACTATTTAGAAAGTAGTTACGGAGTATAAGTTTTAGGATTCTTTTTATAATTGATAGTTATCTTTAGGAGGTATTATGGTTATGCTGAACCTTGGTGTAGGTTTCAAAGCTAATATTTCCATGTATTTGGTGTGTCTACCTTAAATTTTTTGGTTTATGTATAAAAATTTGATATTGAGGACCGGACTTGCAGCATGATTGACTCCTTAGGTTTATTACGCTAGGTAAGGTCAAACCTAGAATCGATTGATGGTATCGTCCAATCTACCCATTGCTTTATGAGTAGTAGCATGGGCATAAAGAATTTGTGGCTCTCCATGGAGCATCAGATCATCTTATGGTGTAATCAAGTCGTCCAAGTGAGTTTCTTTGTAACCTTCAAGTTTTTATGTTGTAGATGTGTCTGATATGCTAATTGAGTTCCAGGTTTCACATACTTCTTAGCTTGGTATTTTGACCAATTCCAACTGTATTAACTACTAGGAAATTTTCGTGAACTGCTTTTTTCTTATATAAGACATCATTATATTTACGATTTTTATGTCGTTGGTCATCTGCAGGTTGCCAATATTATGGGCGCTTCCACTGGTTAGCATAGCCGAGAAAGGTACTCCATATGGCTCAGAAATCATTTTCTATAATGATGTAAGATTGTAATTTTTGAGACATTATTAACTTTGTGAATTGGGCTGCAGGACCTATCAACTGGCTGTCTTCAATGTGACCCTGGCCCTCTGTTTACACCAGAGAACTTCACTTTACCTGGATGGCTTCCTGAATGGGTAACTTAATTGAAATAGCTAGCTTAATATATACATTGTTAATTAACTGTTATGTCTCATCATGTGTGTTAACTTAGAAGGTTATCGTGAAATATATATACAAACTACTACCTACATCTGCATATCTTTAAATGTTCGTTCTAATCATAGCAGTTGAACTTCTTAAGTACATAGTTTCAGCTATTAGTTAAGTCACATTAATCTAAAATGTGAATATGGTGTTTGCACGGCTGAAATTTTAAGCAAGCATATAAATTTATAATATGGTGAAGTTAAGAAATGTTTATATAACAATACAAGACTAGCAATTACTAGCACTCTAGCTGAGTTGGTTTACACGAAGGTAATCTCTGATAGACATGGTTGTTAATATTTGGTTGCATTTCTAGCTTAAAGCTCCTTAAAAAACTCTCTACTTATATGGATGCTATGATCTATAAGTATACTTTGTATGTATAACTTGGCTAAATTGGTTTGCTTAATCCTCATTGGTCAACGTCAAGCTACTTTGTGTATAGGATTGTAGTAGGTTCCTTTTTTCGATTATAAACTTTAATGATGAGAACCATCTTTATGTTAAAGTTTGTACTGATATAGAGGTTTGTTACGGGATTCTTAGCGAACTTGAAGTAATTGTTGTTGTTGGATGTTTATTTCAGGCACTTTTTCTTCACGGCAATGCTATTTGTATATGGTCTTATTCTTAGTCAGCGCCTTGTCAATATAGTCATGACAGACAAGGTTTTGTATAAAGTTGTGGGCAACCATATCATATGGTCACCTGTTATTTCTTGTATATACCATGTTGGTGAACTGCTATAGTAGTTATCTTTCAATATTAGCCTTTTTCACACCTTGTAAATAACCATTGTATCTGTGTCATTTCATTGTGATGGTTCAGGTTTTGTATGGTTCATTCTCTCACTAAAAAAAGATGTACAAGTATCAGTTTGGCCCATATGCATGGACGCATATGATCCTTATCGTGGTTTTTACACAGTCCTCTTTCACGGTCGCTAATATCTTCGAAGGGATTTTCTCGTAATTAAACTTGTGGATTGTCTTATGTTATTAGTTTATTTCCATGTTTTGTGGTGTTCACGTAATTAAATTATTCCTGGGTCACATTAGTCGTGCAAATATAGTCAAAACTCTAAAAGAGTGTTGTATTGGCTTACTTGCCTCTTAAGGGTCTTTTGGTCTTTTGGAAACATATGTTGGGAGTCATACTTAATGGAGCTGCAAGCTTATTTACATAAGTCTTAAGAATGAAAAATAGTTTGAGTATGCACAAGTTTGAATGCAATCCAATCATTATGCAGGTTCTTCTTCCTGCATCTCTAATTGTGATCAATGAATTCATGTTTGCTAAATCAGATTAATCAACTTTCAAGTACTAAGAAGTTACTGAGAAGAAGCTGATGTGGACAAATATACCGACAACAACAACAACCCAAGTTTATGCTGATTTGACCTATAACATGTTACATGTGCATGAATTTTGTGAATGCCATCGACACAAGTTTATGATAGGACTATGAGCATGAAGACCTTAATTATTAGATCCCAATTATTTGTTTATAGATGGTTTGGATTTAGACGATGATTGCACATGAAAATAACTGATGACTCAATACGGCTTGCTGATATGGGCTTATCGATATGGCTTGCTGATACGAGCTTGCTGATGTGGCGTTGCTGATACGGGCTTGCTGATATCTAAACGTGTGTGGAACATGTTTGTGTTGTTAAACGTTAACATATATCTACATATTATTATGTTGATATAAAACTACCCTCATGCAACACATGGATATAGTGCTATATAGGTTGTGGGCAATGGAGGTAAACACTGGTGGTTCTCGGGTGGCTCATTACTAAACACTTACAATTTACTTGGTAGAAGTTGTAAGTAGCTCTCCGTTATATATATATATATATATATATATATATATATATATATATATATATATATATATATATATATATATATATATATATATATATATATATATATATATATGTATGTATATACATATATATATGGATAGTGAAGCGTTCAAATAAGAAGGACATTTTTTGTGAGAACGCGAGAAGAGATGTGGACCATTGGATCAAATTAATCTCATCTTAAGATCAATTGGGCGGAATGTCAATTTCGTAAATTTTGTCCCAAAATGATAGGGGTCCGTCTGAATTACTTTCATTTCTTCCCACCTAAAATAATGTATCGATACTCTCTCTCATACATATATATATATATATATATATATATATATATATATATATATATATATATATATGGATAGTGAAGTGTTCAAATAAGAAGGACATTTTTTGTGAGAACGCGAGAAGAGATGTGGACCATTGGATCAAATTAATCTCAGATCAATTGGGCGGAATGTCAATTTCGTAAATTTTGTCCCAAAATGATAGGGGTCCGTCTGAATTACTTTCATTTCTTCCCACCTAAAATAATGTATCGATTCTCTCTCTCCATAAACAAAACACACACACAAACACCACACACCAACCATCATCGCCACCAATCTGCACCGACAACAACACAAATCACCGTTTGAGGGCCAATCGCCGCCATAGGAGCACCTTCTGTCACTCATCTCGATCATCTCCTTAAGCTTATAGTTGTCTGCCTTTGTAAGTCTTATACTTTCATTATTCAGATGTTTGTAATCGGTGTTCATTTTGAATATTGCTCGTAATATTTGTTCATCTAGTATATAATGCATACCAAGTGTTTGATGAAATGCCTGAACCAATATTGCGCAAGCTGTGAACTTTTTCTGCTGATTCATGACTGCTATTTTTGTAGTCTTGATAGTACTTATGGTTATGTCTCGTATATGTCTCATATATGTCTCGTAGATTTTAATGATGCGTGTATCATTCGATTGGAGTGCTGAGTAACTTACGTTATGTTTAAGCCGATTAAAAGGTGAAAATGTAATGATGTGTGGTTTCTTGTGATGCTAGTGTCGGTAATGGTGACAATGTTGATTGTTAGTGAAAATGGTTGTTTAGCGAAAAGTCTAGTGTTGGTAACAGTAAATGAAGTTTATGAGGTGTTCATATAAATGTTAGTGTGATTTGAGTGTTGTAAGAGCGAAAGTGGTTGCTTAGTAGCTGAGAAGCGTAATGATGTTAGTATTGCCGTGATGGTAATAGCAAAAAGCTGTTGGTGTTTTGAATGACAATAATAGCAAAATCGGTTGTTGAGCAGGTCTTATTTTTGATCATGGTGAAAATGAAGTTTAATAGGTGGAAATGTTTTTTGTCGATTAAGCAAAAAAACGTTGGCTAAGTGTGACTCACGGGTCTGAAATAGTGAAAATGGATGTTTAGTGTTTAGAATACGATAATAATGTTTTATGAGGTGTTAACTGGTAATGATGTGTGGTTTTTATGCTTTCTGTTAATGAGTGAAAACTAATGTGCAATTTTTTGATCTTGAACAGTTAAAATGGCGTTCTACAACAAAATCAGAAGTCCCATGAGGCAAAATGTATCTCAGACTGTTGTCTCAAATGGGCAACCATCGATATTCAATGCTATTCGATGCATGTCATCGAAGCTTTTTGTTGGTGGTAGGTTCTAATGCTCTATTGTCTATACATATGACTTATGGTACATGGCTTTCATTTGTTCATCTGATGAAATTCATTCAAATACGATTGTTTCAGGTCTTTCGTACCAGACTGAAGATCACAACTTAAAGGAAGCTTTTTCTTCATTTGGGGAGGTTACTGAAGGTGAGAATGTGTGCAAATTTTAAACATATTGTGGTATGGATCTTTGTTGTGTATAATCCATACCAAAAATGACCCATATAACTCCATCAAATTTATCAAGTTAATAAGATCATCCCATAGGTCATCTTTTTTAGACTCTTGTTGTGGCCCGTAAATGTTTATGAAATATATGCTTCTTTTTAATGTATACCAACTGTTTGATGAAAGTCTTGCACCAATATTGTGATTGTTGTGAACCTTATTCGCTGACTGGACAGTAAACTGTATCGAATATTCACATGTGAAGAAATTATATTGAATACCCTTCACATGTGAAGAAATTATATCGAATACCCTTCACATGTGAAGAAATTTTCATATATCTCAATTCGTGTAGCATCAGCTACTAAATTGATGATACATTAACTAAAAAACAAGTTTTTTTTTTTTTTTTTTTCTTTTTATTTATTTATTTATTTTTTCAATACGATCAACTCATGTTTGAGATTTGAAAAGAAATATTAAGCAATTCATGTTTATAGGGTCTCTTAACATCAATGTGTGTTACTGCAATTTGCTATGTCCTGATTTTAGATCCTTTCACCCGAGCTTTTATATCAGGAAATAAAGAGAACTTCGTGTAGGAACTTATTCAACATGAGGACCAAATGAGCTATCACTCTTTACTTTTGTTGTTATTAGAATAATAGCTTGATGACGCTTATATTTTGGGCCATTTTGTTTGACTGCTAGGTTATTTACAGCTGCTGACAGCGATGATGTCGACACAGCAGTACACTTCATCAACAGGGCCAGACCCTGGACAACTCTAATGGCTGTTGGATTCGGTTACGGGGCTAATATGTTGACCAAATATCTTGCTGAGGTTGGAGAGGATACACCTCTTACGGCTGCCACTTGCTTCGACAATCCTTTCGATTTAACTATCTCTCCTCCCGATCAACACAGTCTCACATACGGTTTCATAGAGATCCTTCAATCCAACAAGGTTTGTTATTTCACATTATATCTTTGTATAACAAATCATACATATTCTTCTCATTTTCAACTTCATAAGCTGTTATTCTCGAGTTTAGGATGCCAAGTAAATGCCAATATCAACAATGACAAAGCCTTAGGATACTAAATAGGCGTCCTGCCTATTATGCTAGTTAGTTTTGATCCAAGTCCAATGTACTTTTAAGCCATGCCAAATTGGATTCTTTGGAGTTACATTCCCATATACGGAATGGAGTTTGTGAGAGTGTGTCCATTTTCTAGGGGAAGAGACATTTAAAAAATCTTAAGTAAAACTCTAGTCTATTGGCAGTAGTGTACAAATAAGTGTTTTGTCATTGATGGTACGAGTAACCTGGCTTCACCCGCTAAGGCTTGAGCTTAAGTATGTGTTTTCTTATTAGATTATGCATATTTTGAAGAAAAAATAACCTTATTAACGTTATAATACACTTAGTTTTATTGTAGAGTACGTATTTCAAATAAGCTATACCATACCTGTATAAGAGATGGTATTTAGAAAGATTCTCTTGTTACACCAACTTTAGTGTGCATTTTTATGTGTGATACAAATTTTCTATATGCTCAGCTTATCTTGCACCTTCTGTTGGGGGTTCAAACATGATGACGCTTAACTTGATGGGATTAGATGGACTTTAGTTTATCAGAATTTGTAAAATATACAAGACACAGACATGAATTTTATCAGAATCCTCAACATATGTTATTCAGCCGTCATCTTTTAATTCTCTTTTCTGCTTCCAGGAACTATTTCAGGGTCGATCAAAAGGGTTTGATGTTGAAAAGGCTTTACAGGCTAAATCACTTAAAGATTTTGAGGAAGCAATATCTATGGTGTCATATGGATTTAATACGTTAGAAGATTTTCATGTCAGTTCCAGCACAAGAGATGTGGTGGGCAATGTAAAGATTCCGCTCCTCTTTATTCAGGTAAAATACATATCCATATCAGAGTTGGAAGTGGTTGAGTCGGCGTTCAAATTCAGATATGAAAAGTAGTTGAAAACAAAGGGGATGCAAAAAATCTTAAGAATATTACCTCGTTCCTTTGGGAACATTTGAATATAGGTGAATTTGGCTTGGCCATAAAATCACCTTCTTGACCACCATACAAGCCCTGAAACAAAATAAGCTTATTCACTTTATACACCAAAAAGAGATCGGAATAGAAGACTGTACCAAAAGGAAGAAAATGCAGCAGCAAGCAATTAATAACATAATGATACATGTGGGGACCACCACGAGGTATTGGCAGTTCAGTACGCCGTTCCTTTTCTAGAACTTGACCATCTTTGACAGCAATGCTCCAATGATCAACTCCAGGCGTATATCAGTCTTCTTTGTTGCCGCCCATAACATGGAGTCTACCACCACCACCATCAACTGGCAGAGACCCATTACTTCACATGGCCAAACTGGCCGTTTTGGCCATTCATGTGTTGTCATAGACGACTGTCTTGTCCTCTTTAGAGACATCAACGGCACTGGCATCCGTCAGAACGATACCTGGATTGCACAACCAGCCACCAACACTACATTCTTGTCATGGAGGCTCGTTGATGTCGGTCCTCTTGCACCTCCAACTCGTGGGCTTATGCTTGTTCTTCAATCGATAATTGAAGGATGATTATCCATGGAGGTATTGGCTTGTCTGTTTGACAATCGAAATCTTAAACTAATAAAAAAACACAAATTAGTTACTAAATCTTTTACCTGTGATTCAGATGTTTCAAAACGGATTGAAATTTTTAGCAGCTGCAAGATGCATCAGCAGCAGCAAGTCGTGTCCTCCACAAGAACTGTTGATTCCTGAAACAATAAAATAAGCTATATTAAAATATAAACATTAGTTTACATACGAATAAAGATTGTCAAACAATTTAAAAGCACATGTCAGCAGATGTATCCAGTTTAAAAAACTTGTACAACTATCCAAGAAGAAGCAATCACACACAATTACACCTTAAACTGAATATGTAACAGATAAGACCAACTAACCAACCCGAATAACTAGATAAACAACCAACAATTCGATTATCATAGCCCAGAAAGCCCAATCAAGTCAAAGCTCAAGAATCTGCTATCATGCAACGGGGAAAAGTTGACGACCAAGAATTCTTAGCTAGTCATAATGAAAAGCATGAAGATGCTGCAACTCAAGCATAACATAACTATCAAGAATCCAACAATCTTAGACATTGATAAAGCACGAGGGATTCCATAGCTCAAACGATATCCTAGTTATTCACCCCCTTATCGGGATGTACCACCCAGCTATACCTTTGTCTCATCTCATCGTTTAACACGCTAGACATACAAACACTCAATCATTTACTTCTCATAAACTTAACAGTCTAAACCACCTACAAATTTAGACTTTATCAACTTACTTAACCAGGATTAACCATGGCTTTTGATACCTTATTTTAAGCCACCGACACGAATATGACTTATAAGAAAATTTCTTCACATGTAAAGGTATTCGATACCTAATTTTCTTTCGATACCTAATTTCTTCACATGTGAAGGTATTCGATACCTAATTTCTTCACATGTGTCATGTGAAGGTATTCGATACCTAATTTCTTCACATGTGAAAGTATTCGATACCTAATTTCTTCACATGTGAAGGTATTCGATACCTAATTTCTTCACATGTGAAGGTATTCGGTGCCTAATTTCTTCACATGTGAAGGTATTCGATACCTAATTTCTTCACATGTGTCATGTGAAGGTATTCGGTGCCTAATTTCTTCACATGTGAAGGTATTCGGTGCCTAATTTCTTCACATGTGAAGGTATTCGGTGCCTAATTTCTTCACATGTGAAGGTATTCGGTGCCTAATTTCTTCACATGTGAAGGTATTCGGTGCCTACCTTCTTCACGCGCGAAGATATACACAAATTATTTAAGTAGCCATAACAATAAAGATCTAATTCGTAATCTATGCACTCACATGTAACATATTAACAATTTAAACAATGATAATTACTTCAAATGCACAATAATTCACAATTCTACAATTAACTTTTATAAATAAAATAAAATAACAGTTACTTGAAATTTCTGTGTAATATAAGCTTCAATAGCTCATCTTTTTCATTAATATCAGCTTCAATTGATTGAATTCCGATCGTAGACAGTAGTGACGGCCATAATTACGGCGGTGATATGCGGTGGTTTGAACAGCGGCGACAAGTGGCAGGAGGTTACCGGAATCTCAACAACCACCGGTTCATAAAAAAAAGAAATCAAAATTAGGTCATGAGGTTCATAAAATTAAATCTATTGTTGTGAATGATAGTTATGAGGTGTTGGATGATAATGAGATGATGATGGAGAGTGGTGGTGTGGTGGTGAAGAAGAAGAACGGGCGGTGTAGTGGTTTGAACGGCGGCGGTTATGACCGGAGATTGTTGAAGGTTGTTATAATCAGAGAGTTTTCACCTGCAATTGTGTGAGATGTGCGTGTTTATATATATATATATATATATATATATATATATATATATATATATATATATATATATATATATATATATATATATATATATATATATATATATTAGGTGTTAAGATGATAATTACAAAAATACTCTAGTTTTTTATATAGTTAGTGGAAAAGATGATTTAATCATAGCCATTAGATCTAAAAAAGGAGGGCTTAGATGGATGCCTAGGATCTCTTCTCGCGTTCTCACAAAAATTAGATTTCTCACATGAATATATATATATATATATATATATATATATATATATATATATATATATATATATATATATATATATATATATATATATATATATATATATATTCTTATATATATTAAGAAATAAAGAAGATGAAAATGATGTTAATAATGAGGGACTAATTAATCATTGAATGTTCAAGTTAAATGTGTTTGTGTTTACATAAAACTATCCTCGATGCAACGCACGGGTATTATGTTAGTACGTTTTGTCACTAGTAATCAGTTTTGACGTTAAAAATTAGTTGTGTGCTGCGGAAAAATGATTCTTATAGCAAAAGACAATATTTGTCGTGAACATATACATTTATGACATCTTGGGATGGAACCATAACACAAAAAATCATCATGTGCACTTCGAGAAAATTAAACATGACTACATACACAATTTTTTGAAACCTGATGCACTTATATAAAGTTGATTTTTTTTAACAAAATTAACACTACGACACAAAAATACATGAGTGTCCCGGGCCCGACGCACCTTGATCCGTTACATATTACATCCTAACAATAAATGTATCGTGTAACATGTATGTCGTAAAACGAAAGGGCATTTAAAAAAAAGGGGGGGGGGGGAAGAATATCAAGATGGTGATATCTAAGGGTTCGTTTGGTTTGTAGATGGGTTTATAATTAGGATTTGGATTTTGATTTAAATTTGGTTCAGGATTAAAATTTGGATTTAATTGAGAGTGAGAAAATAATATTAAATATTAAAATATAAATTAGAAGTTATATTTATTAATAATAAGAGGATGATAAAAAAAAATAGATGTGAGGTTAAAAAAAGCATGTGGCCCTACATATGTTATAAAACCCCTCCACCCCTCTACTTTTCTCCATCCCATTATATTTACATTACCATCATAAACAACTTATAAAAAATCAATCAAACAATTATTTATTGGTTTATAATCCTAAACCCATCATAAACCCAAACACTACTACAAAAATGATCATGGAGACTGGTTAGAATGACTCATAAAGACCGGTTTTGGAACCAGTCTCTGTGAGGGGTATCTCTATGACCAAGAGTCACTGAAACCGGTTCTACAACCGGTTTCTAATAGGAGCATCGAGACTTGTTTTCTTGTCTGAACCGGTTTTTACTATAGAGCAAACAAACTCGTTTTTGAATCTTATAACCGGTCTTTGTGAGAATTATTTTATAAAGATAAAGGTTTAATAAATTTCACAAAATTTCCACTCTTTCAGAATAATTAAAGCACAAAGTTATAGTTGGAGCTAATACAATATAACTTTAGCATTAATGATATCAAATTGTGCTAAAACAAAACGTCATTTACAACTCTAAGCTATGATCCTTACATGATTTGTGTCACAGAAATCACTTATTTACAACTTATTGTGCATAACCATCTAATCTAACAATTGCCTCTTATGCTTTCACGATCTACATCCTTCCTTTCGTTAAGTTTCTATGTGTTTTCTTCTTCTTTAATTACAGATGATCTGCAGAAATGAATACATATATGTTAAGTTTTTACATGAAACTGAATTAAAAATGAGATGATCTAGGATACTTATTCAGTAAACGCATTCTTTTTATACATTTTGTATGTTTTCATATAAGCTATCTTTTACTAGCTTGACCCGTTGGAGATATAACATAACCGTCTAACAAATGGATCGAAACAGCCACTCGACAACATATCATAAGAGTTAACTAAAAAGTCATAATGCTAAGTTCCACAAAATCTAGAAATAAAATGTATCGTGACGCACCTATGCCTCTTTTGCGGATGAAGCCATTGCATGAGGCAGTTTATATGCATCAGATTTCTTCTGAATGTTAGGAGGATTAATCGGCTTCACAACGCCTGATAAGACTTTCACTCTTGTCCTGAATATCAACAATAATACTTTATTTCTACAGCTAAAATACCAACAATCTGGTCCAAATCAAATTATATAAATAAGATCTATACATAACCTTGTGGTTTGCTGTCCACTTTTAACTAGGCAACATACTTGACTATTTCTTTAAGGTCGCTAAAGTTATTAAGTGACTTTTTTTTCCAATCAACCTGTGAAATAAGTTAGCACACGACTAGGAAAAGAAAATTGAGTGTCATATGATTACTAAATAAAAATTACATAAGAAGGATGTGCCCACAAATAGCTGCAAATTCTTTTCATGAGAGCAACCATTAAGCATCATGTACATACCCTTCTTAAACAACCCCTATAACTGCGGTTTATATGGATTGTTTAAGATTGCTTATTGAGGCTACTTATAAGAAGAATAGAACTCTCTGAAATTGCTTATTGAAGCTACTTATAGGGGTTGTTTTGGATTGCTTATTGGAACCATTTACCTTTTTATAAATGGTTTTAGTAACAATCACAACCCTTATTAGCATACTCAATAAACAATCCGAAACAGCCCCTATAAGTATTTAATTCAATAAGCAATCACAATAAGCCCCTATAAGTAGTTGATTCAATAAGAAATCCCATACAACCCCAATAAGTTGTTGACTCTATAAGCAATCCCAAACAGGCCTTGTTGATCATGTATTTCTAGTACTGTAATAATCAAGTCCATCCGGCCAAAATAATCATTAATAGATAAACATGTCAAATTCGTCACATCTAACTGATAAACAACAATTTCTTTAATAAGCAATCCCATACAACCTGTACAACCAATCCCAAACAGCCCCTACGACTAGAATCAACAGTAATTTAATAGTTGACAGGTGCTATAGGAGCTAGGAAGGTAGATCACATTAGAAGGTCGAGAACAGAAGGTAGCACCATATGTTCCTTTTAAAAATAACCGACTTAGTCATTATTCAAGAACAATGATTACTACATATTACTCGTATTAGCATAAAACATTAGTAAGAATTAGACAAATCAATCTTCAACCTTATTCAAAAAAAAATAATAAAAAAAAAAAAAAAAAAAAAATCATCAACCTGGAAAAATGATATCCGCACAAGATGTCATGGCTATGTTCTGGGTTTCAAGTCCATCATGAGTACCCCAATCAATATTTCCATTCTCCTGAGAAGAAGCATGAATATCCTATATATGTAAAATCACAAGACCAAGAAAAAAAATGTAAAAAGGTAAAAATAAAAATAAAGATAGAAAACCATTATGAAACAAAATTTAAGACCCTGTTAAGAGCGTCAATAATGACAACATCTACATTGCGAAGTTATCACCATAAGCAAAATAAAGCGTGAGAATTAACCATTATTCTAAAACTTTTGTAGCTTAAAATATAATACTCAACAACTAATCCATATCAAATTGATCTACTTGTCCTTCATGAGGCATGAGAGTATAATTTCAAGAGTGAATTAATAGTAAACTAGAGAAACATTCTAAGTCTTCTCATTTAACAAAAAACACTTTGGGTTGTTTGGACTTTGAAGGAGTTGATAATCATAAAGTTACTCGATCATTAGTTCTGTTATAAAAGCTCATTGGCTAAATATCGAAACATAACTTATCTTTATCGCACGTAATCGAAAAATGAGAGGCAGGCTTTAGTTAACACAAACACAGAAATACTTGATACTGATAATCAAAACTTAAATTGCAAAGTAGATCCAAAAGCCCCTTTTAGATAGGAATTTCAAGATATAACATACAACAACTCCTAAACTTGAGATAATATATAAACATGTCGAAAATACTTAATGCTAGAGAAACTCAACCGAAACTACAGCTTAAAATATTTGAAGAAAAGTGTCCATACAAGTTGTGGTAACAAGGGACGTATATTATAGCACAATAATTCTCCTCAACAACGCCCTGTATATTAATGTGAATCCTATATGTTTGGGGATATTATGAGTTTAGCAATGCTTATCAAAATTCAATCAAAGCTAATTGTGGTTATATCAAAATAACATACTCCGTATATTCATATACACAAATAGAATACGAAATTGAAGATGACAACCAAATCACAATCACCAATATAGAATCATAATTCATATTTGATTATCAAATTAACAAAATCCTTAATTTTTGCTTTGGGCCAAAAACCCCAATTTCAGATTAGGATCAAGATCCCCATTTCCAGATTTTTAACAAGGAACATGCAAAGATTCAAGAATATAACTATAACATAATATAAATCGATATATAAAACATATTAAATTACCTGACTTTAAGAGAAATCAATTGGATTCGGATCAAGATCCCTAAAATTTTGAAGTGTGTGTTGGGAGAAGAAAGAAAAATGCGTAGATAAAGTTTGGATTGAGTGTTTACCATATTTTATTTTTATCAAAATATAAAAATACGTGATTTCAAATTTTGGAGACTGTGAAATCAAATTAGTAAAAGTGATAAAAGTGGGGAAAAAAACCCGCTTAAAATTTTGGTAAATAGAAACCGGGTATGGGGAATTCACCAGTCTTTTGTATTTAACATTTTGAATCCTTATGTAATTTTTGTTTAAAAGACCGGGGTTTTCTGTAACCGGTCTCTATTTAGAGATCTCTTTGACCTTTTGTGTAGTAGTGAAAAACCAAATGGGCCCTAAAAATGTTTCGTCACGCCTACATAAAAAACTTTACCTTGCATTTATTTGAAACTTATAGTTGTAATCATGACAAATGAAGCTCTCTATAATCATGAAATTGTTATTGACAAGATCAATGTAAACATTAAGGTCGATTTTACATTTACCATTTACCAACATGATAAAATTTTGTATGCGAATTATGGCATCTCAAACACTTTATCGATTGTCAAAGACAAATTTCTACGAAATTAACAAATCCTTTTTGGTGTACAAGGGATGAGGCTTTGCAAAATATGTCTCTGGTTATCTATTTATCAAGTATGTGTTGTCTATTGGTACCAAGTATCAATTAAATATGACTTGTAATCATGTATTTGTGTTTATACACCAATAAATCATATTGCATCAACAATCGTATTGACCAAGTCCAAAGACAGTTAAGTCAACTCAGCACTTGATTTCTCTCCATTTCTAAAAAGTTTCGTACATAATTTGTTTTTTCAAAATTATTTACGATCTTCACTCATAGGATAGGAGTATAGGGAACACCATGGGGGTGGGTTCTGAACTTCGGACGAAGAAAGGTTGCGAGTTTGCTTGGCGGGTGATGACGTATGTGTCCGGGTGACACGTGTCTTGAAGGCAGCTGGATCGCATATGTCTGAATGACATGTGTTAGGAAGCCAACTATGTTAAATAGCTTGAAGTGACTAAATGACGTGACAAGAGCTACATGTCAAAGGTAAGCAGTCTTTTACTCAAAACCTTTTTTATCCAACGGTCTTGCCCCACCGTGAGCCGTCACACCCGGATATTGCGGGATTTTTTTCCCCCTACGTGGACATGCCATGTGGCACCTAGGCTAGGGATAACTTGACTCATCATTTCCTATGTTGCCAGGTACAAGGTACAGTAAATGAGGTGGTATAAGTACACCAACCTCATTTGGCTTTAGGTAACTCATTTATTGCACACTTACTCTAACATTTATTATCCAGCAGTCAGACCTTAACCCATACTTACTTTCACGCCGAGTTGGGTCTTGAGATCAAACACAATACTAGGCTAGCATGTTTCTTCACTTGTGTAAGGTGTTTTGAGGACATCACTTGCTACGTCCGAATAAACCTACACACATTAGCATGGGAGCGGTTAATTGCTTTTACAACGAGAATTGTAAACGCAACACACACATGGGCACAAGTTTAGCATGAAAGATTTTCTCCGCTAACAATGATTTTTCTTGAAAAGAGAAATTACCAAGAGTTCTCACAAATAAGGGTTGCCACCTTGTATAATTAGGTTACATTCCATATACCCTAAAGTAAACTTATTTCAATTCTTATATAATAAGGGAAGATGAATTTTTATGTATATGGATATTTCAATTGATCAATACAACAGTTAATTTACAAATTGGGCCCTTCTATCGGTCAATTAACAAGTCAAAATTCAATAATTTGGTCAACATGTATCAAAATTTCGCTTATCAACAAAAACGACCCAAACATTGATGTGTCAATTTTGTAAAGAAAAAAACTTAAAAAATAATGGGGTAATTTATAAAATTTTAGTTGTTAAATCTCTACTACTTATAATGCATGCATATGTATTCTTTAAATTTAAAATGCTCAAAATTTTTGCATTGTTGATTACCTATAATATCCTCTAAACTTAAATGATTTTAAATGGCAAATAATGTTAGTGGACTATTATACCATATTGTAACATCATTTATAACTAAATTAATATTTTAAATATTGTTTAATCCTTAAACTTTTCTCATTTTTTGTTTCTAACTCATGAACATTTTTCTCGGAATAACTACAAATTGAACTCGTAAGTTTTGCATCAAAGGTCAAACGAGAATCATGATTTCGCTAGTATAATTATTTGCCGCTATACACCGTCATTTTTCTCGTATATTCATCTAGTTTTAAATAAATTATATTGACTTAAGTAAAATTATAAGTTTGTATGTTTTTAATAACTCCATAAATTCAATAAATACTCATAGAGTTTGTACCCCTTAAACTTTTTTTTTTTCTAAGAAAACAAAATATATTGTGACAACCGACAATTTCAGGTCAACATTTATCCATAAACTATAACGTTTCATTAAAAACAAGCACATGTTAAACTTTATTCATAATCGTTAGGTTATCCCGCACATAACGATAACTACCACATTAGACTAAGATTTAGTCTACACTAAACAAGCTCATAATTAGATGTTTTACGTCATGAACTATCACACTAGACTAAGATTTAGTCTACACTAAGCAAGCTCATTTAACATTCTCATAACCATTTTTAGTGATCGTATGCATTTAAACTCGTTAACTACTGAGTGAGGCAAAAGCAGTCAACTAAAGTCAACCACGGATGTGGTCAATATAGTCAAACTCCTTAGGCTCAATGCTCCGTGGAAGTACAGTGTTTCCCCGGGTCGTTATGTCCCGACGAGGTGTGGATTGTATTCAAACGGGTTTGTGATCGAGTGAATTTGGACAGAAAAGGGAATATAAGGGTTTTAATGATTACGCTAAGGAATTACACGTGAAAACAATTTAAATAAACTAACTTAACTAAAACGTGAAGTTACATTACCCTAGAACGTATTAAAAATTAAAAACGCGCGTTGATGTTAAAAATAACGTCAACGAGCAAAATAAAAAGTGAATTTGATGCTACACTAGTCCTGCGGGCATAAAATTAATTTTCCTATGATCTAAATGACAAAAGAAAATTTTAGAAAAAAGAAAATTAATTATTTGATAAAAATTCTATTTATTACGAATTAAATACTATTAAACACTAATTAAATTATAAAAAAAAAATACTAAAACCAATCTGAAAATTATAAAACTTTTTTTAACAAATACAAAAGGTTAATAAGGATTTATAAAAAATATAAAAAGTGGGGATCTAGTACAAAATAAGCAGAAAATAAGCTGATTAAGATCTAATAGACTAAATAAGCTAAACAAGAAAACTATATTAAATATTTAAGGATGCATGGTATGAATGAAACAAGACCCTAGGGCAGTTGGTTATCTGTGTGATGTGTTGTGTGTGCAAGCAAAAGGTCCCAGGTTCGATTCCTATAAACCCCAATTTTTTGCAAATATTTTTTTTTTCAATTCCACTTTTACACAACCACTTTAACAGCAAAACTAGCAAACTTTAAACAAAACAACTTTTTCAAACTTCAATAATAAGCTTAATGCAAGCAAAATAAGCCAACAGTTTGGCTTTTTGCTTGAAAATTGAAATGTTGAAATGTAAAAAGGCTAAAAATAAGCTACCAACTAATCATAAAGACAAAACAAGCAGAAATCAATTGATATGATTTTAAGAAAAGCCAAAGAAAAGAGAAAATAAGGTCAGATAAGCTAAAGTCAGGGAATAAGCCAATCCAAGCTCACTGAATACAATCAGGCCACAAGGCTCAATTAGCAGGCCACTTGCAGGCCTCAAATAAGCTTTGGAACCCAAGGAAATCTAGGAACTAGAAAGCTTGGTGAGAGGGCTTCTCAAATAGCAAAGATTTACCCTGTGGGGCCCACTAAAGTTGGGTCTGTGAAACTGTATGGGTGCAGGGCAGAGGTTGCTTAAATGGGGCAACTTTGAGCTTATGCACAGGTTTGGGGAAAAATCCTAAAAATAAACTAAAAAATAGGCAACATAGATCACCTAGCAAGGATTACTCATGTAAATTTGTGGGGCCTAATGTCAAGAATTGAACAAATAAAAAATGAGTGCGTGAAGGGGTTTGGGACCTGATGTGGTGTATGGGCTGCTGATGCAGCTTGTGGAATTGGTCAAATGGGGCAATGGGAAAACTTCAAGCTGAACTTTAAGTCGCAAAATAAGTTAAGGCGATGCAAAGTTATACTAACAACTACTTGTACAAACAAAACCAATCACTAAATCTAATCAATACTAGTCTAAAATCTAATCCTAGAAGGTGCGTTTGACACAGCAGGCTGTTGTGGCAGCAGGGCTCCAAATTGGTGGGCAAAATGGGATAGTTTGACCCACCAAAGTCTAGGAACAAGTATCTAATGCTAATATTATCTAGTTGAGACTAAAGTAAAGTTATAACAACAACTAAAATACAAAAGGCAAGAATCTGAGATATCTAATAAATAAGAACAGTTAAAATAGATGAAATTTAGAAGACAACCGTGAGAACTTAAAACTTAAATGTAACTGCAAAATTTGGACTTTAAATTAGTAGAAGTGGATAGGTGAAGGTGATTGAGTTTAAAGAAATGCTGAAAAACTACTTTTGGACATGGGTAAAGCTTATGCCAAAAACTCCCTTAGAATTTAGAACATGGATTTTTCAACTGTAAGCATATGTTTTAACCAAAATTTCTTGAACATAGGTTTTGCATTAGGCTAAAAATTACTTGATAAGCATATACAAGCATAGAATAAGTAGTTTCAATAAGCTATCTAGTGTAGGCTATTCTAGCAAAGTAAGGGCAGTCTAAGAAGCAATTCTCAACCCAAGGTTATTTGATCTATCAAGCACTCATAACTAGCACCACTAATCACTAAAAAGTACAAACAAACCGAGATAAGCACTAAATAAGCTGAGATGATAAGCAAAATAAATAAGCAGTTCTAAGTAAACAAATTCTATAGTAACAGGGAATAAAAAGAAGATTTAGACTTTTATTGAAATTTTAAGAAAAGAGTACAACTGAAATTAAGAATTTAACAATACTTTTAAAATTAAACTACAACTACTTCTACCCTAAAATTATCTACTGAGCCTCAAATGGCATACAACATAACTTACTTATAATAATAAAAAAAAAAAAACAGAACTAGGGTTCCTTTTGCCTTGTGTTTCTTCTGCTTTCATCACAGCCCTTGGATGCCTCAGTGTTAATCTCAGCCTTTCATTGCTTTTGTGGCGGGAAAATGGCATTTACAAGTTGGTCTGTTTTGCTTGTGGCAGAGGGATTAGTTTAGAAGGTAGTGGTGGAAAGTGATAAATGGCAGAGGATAATTGTGATGATGGTGTTGGGGAAGCAGGGGTAGCAGCAGGCTAGGGTTCAGGTGTGGGGGTGTGGAAGAGGTGGTGGTCAAAGGGGGAGTTGACTTGGGTAGAAATAATAAAAACGGGAGGGGGTGTTTTATTGTTTCTAGATTTATGTTTGTTATGGGCTAAAGGGAGATGGGCCAAGGGAATGGATTGGGGTAGTGTATTGGGTGGGCTTGGTTTTGGGCAATGATAATATCAAAGGGTTACTTGGTTTAGGTTAAAAACACAAGGGCCAATTATGTAAATGTTGCAAAGCTGAAGGGTTAATTCTGCCAAACTTCCAAAATTTAAACCAAGGACCATTCCTGCTAATATGTGATTCCATAAGGGTTTTTGAAATTTATTTTCCATGTTAAAACACCCAGGGACTAAATTCGCCAAATTCTGAAAGTTGAGGGCTAATTTTGCCAATTCTTGAATTTTGAACTTCAAGGACCATTTATGAAAACTTTTGATTTCGCAAGGACCATTTTTGCAATTTTCTTCAAAAATATTTTACCAGGGACTAATTTTGACATAATTGAAAGTTGGGGGACTGAAACTGCCAATTATGAAAACTTTGTTCGTTTTTCATTTGTTTTTAAACATTTTGCATCTAAAACATATAAAACACAATTTTGGAATATTTTTAGTATTTTGATGCATTATTGAGCGTTTTTGTATGTTTTTGCAGTTCAGATTGACCAAAAATGATGAGTGTTTGAGCACTCATCAATCCTTCACACTAAACTATTGCTAGTCCCTAGCAATAAACTGTTTTGAAAATTTAATGGATTTTAATCTCTTTACCAAAGGCCATCACTTTTAGAGGAGCCAAATGTATCAGTTCAAGTAAGAAATATGATCCACTTGATAACCATGTGATTTTTAGCAAACCACCAGCTGTCAACGGATTTGATTAGTCTTTACCAAAAGCCGTTTGCTTCTGGACTAGCCAACTCTTGATGGAATAGTCAACATCCTGGTAAGCTGATTACCAATTATGGTTTTCCACTGCCTTTACCATAAGCCATAATCTTGCGGGCTAGCCAACTCTTTCACTTTTTAGGATATGGCGAGTTGAGATACCATACAATTTTGGGCAAATTGTAAGCCATAAACGGATTTGATATATCTTTACCAAGAGCCGTTTGCTCCTGGATTAGCCAATCATTTTGTCGTTTAGACATGGCGGACTGATAACCACAAAATTTTTTTAACCACAAGTGAATTTTTTTTTTTTAAATTTTGGCAAAAACGAGGGTACTAGATAGTAAAATGTGATAAAATTCGCTAGAATACCCCCCCACACTTAAAATGAATATTGTCCTCAATATTCAAAGTCCCAGCTATTATGCTGACTCTTTGAACGTAAAAGGGCAACATTACAATCTAAATGTGGAAACACTATTTTTTTCACTTTATCTGTAACCACAATAGGGGTAACTCCCCCACACTTAGGGTGAAAAACCTAAGTACATGCTACTGTTTTTGTTTACCGAGTCGCTAGCTTGACTCGACCCCGAATTCATTGGTTCTTGGGGAAGCATGATATGGAAGAAACAATCTCCATCGGACTTTCATTCAAGATGTTTGGACAAACATTTGAAGCACGTGAAAGTTCCACACCGATGAGATATACAGACCCTGGCTTAAGATAGTATAAACTATAAGCGGTGATATCGGGGTCAAAGATAATGTCTTCATTCCCGAAGGAGTGAAGAACAGGAGAAGTCACCTTATAGGTGAAGAAAAGGAAGAAAACCATGATGAAAATCATGATAAGATCTTCTTCCTCGAGAGCAGGCTCATTAGCCTGAGTTTGGATTTTATCGGTTAAGCTCATTGGTTTGGACAACATATCGGGAGGGAGGGTGGGAAAATTTGTCGTAGAAATACAAACTCTCATGATTGAGACTCTATCCCCCCAATCATAGTTTTTCTTGTCATCCAAGTAATTACACTCCGGAGGAGTCATGATATGAGTGAGTTCACTGGAGAACTCATGAAGGAAATACGGAGGTGGGACATGTGCGGTACTTTGTGGGCTATGAACATGCACCTTGTCCATTATAGTCTCCGTTTCAGACTCATCACTATCAAAGATTGGATTAACTGAATTTAGAGTAAATTCATAATCGAATTCAAACAAGGGATTTGTGATAGTCGTATTGAATGTTGTGGAAACAAAGTGGTCAACATCCTCTTCTAGGTTGACGATCTCGGAACGGGGAAGTGATGCATCAATAAATTCGATTTCTTTAGGATATAAAGAATCGACATCACTATAATCACTGTCAGAATCGGAGAAAGTCTTAACAATATCATTTGGAAAGACAAGAGGAGGAGGTATATCACACACATGATCAAGAATACCCTCGGACTCACTTGGGATTGGGATAAGGTTCTCAACACTAGACTTTATGAATTCATCCGATTCCTTTTCAGGAATAGTGTCAAGATGCTCATCCCCCATTATGGGAGAGTCCGTGGAATATTCGGGTATGAGCTGAGGGAGTTGAGAAGGACTAGCACTCATGGAATTTTCAATTTCCATTTGTTCTTTTGCTAATAAATCTGTCCCACTCTCTTCTCCCCGTGTTTCCATAGATGCAGTTTCAACTGATGTCGAATCACAAGGTTTCTCAAATACCTTTGGGATTGGAACAAGGTCATCTATTTCCTCAAGAGGATTGACTTTGACTTCCTTGTCCCCCATTATCAAGATATCTGAAGGTTCCTTTGAGTTTTCTTCTTCAAATGGTTCATCCTCATCACTTTCATCCTCAAGATAAAATGAGTTAACATGAGGATTTTGTTTCCTAAGAATCAGTTCCTTAAGACAGTTTATTCCATCTTGAATGGTCTTGTTGACTTGACTTTGAGTCATAATCATTTTAGTAATCAATTCAGCTCTAGCTAACTCATCCTGAGGCAGTGGTTGAGGGTTTGTGTATTGTGAAGGCTGGTTAAAACCAAATTCATGATTGTTACAAGGAACCTGTTCATTGACAAACTGATTCCTAATTTGACAATCAGAGCTGTAGTGAGGGCCCCCACAATACTCACAACAGTAAAACTGTTGGGTCTCATGGTGTGGAAGCTGATGGAATGAATTAGTCGTGTCATGGTAGGAATAGGGATTCTGGTTATAGACAGACCCGTTTCCTGACTCTATCATACTACAACTAGGGCAATTACCACCATTATAAAGACTACCACACCATCGATAAACAAGAAGGTGAGGATGTGACATAGAAAGAATCAAAAGGTTTTAGAGGGTGAGAAATGAAGAATCAAAAAGGTAGTAGGGTAAAGGTGAATATTTTTGGTATTTTTTATAAACATTTTTATAACAAAGAAAATCTTTTTGTATTTTTGTGTTCGTTGAAAACTGATTTAAAATGTTTTCGGGAACAGTTTTGTTTTTATAATAAGAAAATATGAACAAAGGATGGTAAATATACAATGAGTGTATATCCAGATTCACTAATCTGTAAACCGTTTAGAATACGCGCACAACCTCCCCGACAGCGGCGCCAAAATTTGATTGAGGCAAAAGCAGTCAACTAAAGTCAACCACGGATGTGGTCAATATAGTCAAACTCCTTAGGCTCAATGCTCCGTGGAAGTACAGTGTTTCCCCGGGTCGTTATGTCCTAACGAGGTGTGGATTGTATTCAAACGGGTTTGTGATCGGGTGAATTTGGACAGAAAAGGGTATATAAGGGTTTGAATGATTACGCTAAGGAATTACACGTGAAAACAATTTAAATAAACTAATTTAACTAAAATGTGAAGTTACATTACCCTAGAACGTATTAAAAATTAAAAACGCGTGTTTAGGTTAAAAATAACGTCAACGCGCAAAATAAAAAGTGAATTTGATGCTACACTAGTCCTACGGGCAAAAAATTAACCTTTCCTATGATCTAAATGACAAAAGAAAATTTTAGAAAAAAGAAAATTAATTATTTGATAAAAACTCTATTTATTACGAATTAAATACTATTAAACACTAATTAAATTATAAAAAAATACTAAAACCAATCTGAAAATTATAAAACTTTTTTAACAAATACTACAGGTTAATAAGGATTTATGAAAAATATAAAAAGTGGGGATCTAGTACAAAATAAGCAGAAAATAAGATGATTAAGATCTAATAGACTAAATAAGCTAAACAAGAAAACTATATTAAATATTTAAGGATGCATGGTATGAATGAAACAAGACCCAAGGGCAGTTGGTTATCTGTGTGATGTGTTGTGTGTGCAAGCAAGAGGTCCCAGGTTCGATTCCTACAAACCCCAATTTTTTGCAAATATTTTTTTTTCAATTCCTCTTTTACACAACCACTTTAACAGCAAAACTAGCAAACTTTAAACAAAACAACTTTTTCAAACTTCAATAATAAGCTTAATGCAAGCAAAATAAGCCAACAGTTTGGCTTTTTGCTTGAAAATTGAAATGTTGAAATGTAAAAAGGCTAAAAATAAGCTACCAACTAATCATAAAGACAAAACAAGCTGGAATCAATTGATATGATTTTAAGAAAAGCCAAAGAAAAGAGAAAATAAGGTCAGATAAGCTAAAGTCAGGGAATAAGCCAATCCAAGCTCACTGAATACAATCAGGCCACAAGGCTCAATTAGCAGGCCACTTGCAGGCCTCAAATAAGCTTTGGAACCCAAGGAAAGATAGGAATTAGAAAGCTTGGTGAGAGGGCTTCTCAAATAGCCAAGATTTACCCTGTGGGGCCAACTGGTCAGGCTTGTGGGACCCACTAAAGTTGGGTCTATGAAACTGTATGGGTGCAGGGCAGAGGTTGCTTAAATAGGGCAACATTGAACTTATGCATAGGTTTGGGGAAAAATCCTAAAAATAAACTAAAAAATAGGCAACATAGATCACCTAGCAAGGATTACTCATGTAAATTTGTAGGGCCTAATGTCAAGAATTGAACAAATAAAAAATAAGTGCGTGAAGGGGTTTGGGACCTGATGTGGTGTATGGGCTGCTGATGCAGCTTGTGGAATGGGTCAAATGGGGCAAAGGGAAAACTTCAAGCTGAACTTTAAGTCGCAAAATAAGTTAAGGCGATGCAAAGTTATACTAACAACTACTTGTACAAACAAAACCAATCACTAAATCTAATCAATACTAGTCTAAAATCTAATCCTAGAGGGTGCGTTTGACACAGCAGGCTGCTGTGGCTGCAGGGCTCCAAATTGGTGGGCTAAATGGGATAGTTTGACCCACCAAAGTCTAGGAACAAGTATCTAATGCTAATATTATCTAGTTGAGACTAAAGTAAAGTTATAACAACAACTAAAATACAAAAGGCAAGAATCTGACATATCTAATAAATAAGAACAGTTAAAATAGATGAAATTTAGAAGACTACTGTGAGAACTTAAAACTTAAATTTAACTGCAAAATTTGGACTTTAAATTAGTAGAAGTGGATGGGTGAAGGTGATTGAGTTTAAAGAAATGCTGAAAAACTACTTTTGGACATTGATAAAGCTTATGCCAAACACTCCATTAGAATTTAGAACATGGATTTTTCAACTGTAAGCATAAGTTTTAACCAAAATTTCTTGAACATAGGTTTTGCATTAGGCTAAAAATTACTTGATAAGCAGATACAAGCATAGAATAAGCAGTTTCAATAAGCTATCTAGTGTAGGCTATTCTAGGAAAGTAAGGGCAGTCTAGGAAGCAATTCTCAACCCAAGGTTATCTGATCTATCAAGCACTCATAACTAGCACCACTAATCACTAAAAAGTACAAACAAACTGAGATAAGCACTAAATAAGCTGAGATGATAAGCAAAATAAATAAGCAGTTCTAAGTAAACAGATTCTATAGTAACAGGGAATAAAAAGAAGATTTAGACTTTTATTAAATTTTTAAGAAAAGAGTACAACTGAAATTAAGAATTTAACAATACTTTTAAAATTAAACTACACCTACTTCTACCCTAAAATTATCTACTGAGCCTCAAATGGCATACAACATAACTTATTTATACTAAAAAAAAAACATAACTAGGGTTCCTTTTGCCTTGTGTTTCTTCTGCTTTCATCACAGCCCTTGGATGCCTCAGTGTTAATCTCAGCCTTTCATTGCTTTTGTGGCGGGAAAATGGCATTTACAAGTTGGTCTGTTTTGCTTGTGGCAGAGGGATTAGTTTGGAAGGTAGTGGTGGAAAGTGATAAATGGCAGAGGATAATTGTGATGATGGTGTTGGGGAAGCAGGGGTAGCAGCAGGCTAGGGTTCACGTGCGGGGGTGTGGAAGAGGTGGTGGTCAAAGGGGGAGTTGACTTGGGTAGAAATAATAAAAACGGGAGCGGGTGTTTTATTGTTTCTGGATTTGTGTTTGTTATGGGATAAAGGGAGATGGGCCAAGGGAATGGATTGGGGTAGTGTATTGGGTGGGCTTGGTTTTGGGCAATGATAATATCAAAGGGTTACTTGGTTTAGGTTAAAAACACAAGGGCCAATTATGTAAATGTTGCAAAGCTGAAGGGTTAATTCTGCCAAACTTCCAAAATTTAAACCAAGGACCATTCCTGCTAATATGTGATTCCATAAGGGTTTTTGAAATTTATTTTCCAAGTTAAAACACCCAGGGACTAAATTCATCAAATTTTGAAAGTTGAGGGCTAATTTTGCCAATTCTTGAATTTTGAACTTCAAGGACCGTTTATGAAAACTTTTGATTTCCCAAGGACCATTTTTGCAATTTTCTTCAAAAATATTTTACCAGGGACTAATTTTGACAAAATTTGAAAGTTGGGGGACTGAAACTGCCAATTATGCAAACTTTGTTCGTTTTTCATTTGTTTTTAAACATTTTGCATCTAAAACATATAAAACACAATTTTGGAATATTTTTAGTATTTTGATGCATTATTGAGTGTTTTTGTATGTTTTTGCGGTTCAGATTGACAAAAAATGATGAGTGTTTGAGCACTCATCAACTACGCATTTCTTTCTTACTCATATCATTTTACATGCAAGCATGCACAAAAACCCAAAACCATGCACCTCCCTTACTTACACATTTAAACACTTATACATTTTTAAAATTTAGTCTTTTCCCTCCCATTTTATTTACCTAAAAACCGGCCCCCTTATACCCCCTCCCCTTTTACTTCTTTTTACTACAAACTAACACCTTTATCTTATTTACTAAATATATTCTTAACTCAAATACTTACATCACCCACGTTTTCATCCAAGACAAACCCTCCTTTTGCTTGTTATCACTTCACATACCACCCTCATCATCTCCTCATGTCTTATGCATGTTGTTGTTCTTCCCCATATTCATTTCTTGCACTCAACTTTTTCACTATAAATAGGACCATTCTCCCCTCATTTTACAAAAAAAAAAAAAAAAAAAAAAAAAAAAAAAAAAAAAACTTCTTTTTCTTTCAATTCTCAGATGGCTTTAAGGAAAAAAATATCAAGGTTCATGGGTTATTAAGAATAACAAGGGTTTTGGGTTGCATTTCTAGGGTTTTCTAAGCTTTCGAATTGATACTAGTGCACTTCTCGACCCTCATACACTCCACAAATTCGTGTAAGTACTTCATGAAACCCATTTAATATTATTTAGCATATTATGCATTGTTTTCATATCAGCTTTGTAGATTTGTTGTGTTAAAAATCGATTTAAACTTTGTTTCAAAATATACCAAATGTGTCCATAAAATGGGTCACCTTATGAATGAGTTTTAACTATGATAATGAACTCTTTTGGTAAATTTCTTTTAACCACAAGGTACCTCTATGTCTTAGGAAGATTTTTACGTAAATTTCATGGTCAACGGAGTTTTTTGGTATTTTAAAATAAATGCGCAAAAACATGTGTCAAACATCACTAGATGTTTGAACCTGCGACTTATAACAGACTTTTAGAGGACTTACACTTGGAACATATGAGTGTAATTGTAGTGGTGAGAAAGGTAAGACATAGACCTAAGTCTGAGAATTCGTTCCATTGAAATCCCTTAAGAAACGAAGAAGTAAGGCCATGTTTTCTTGAAAGTTAACACATAAAACTACGTTCTAGGCTTTGAATGACCAAAACCCCTTTAGAATTGAGTGACTTACACCTGTTTGAAGTCTAGGAACACTTTCTAACAGTAACTTATTTTGAAAACGTAAAACTAAATACTTAGTTTACTCTCCTTCTTAAGTGATTTTCACTTGTAAAACTTATAAAACCGTTTCAAGTCTATATGGGTGATATAACTTCTCAAAACTCATATACAGATAGATCATATCATTGTGATCTTAGGCGTCTTATTGATTCAGGTCACGGTTAGGTCACACCGTTTACTACAAGCTTGTTTTACTAACTCTCGTTGCTATAACTCGCTAAGGTGAGTTTCATAGCCCCTACTTTACTTGTTTTGAACTACTATTGGGTGAGAATATATGCTCAATTATTTTTATGGTCACATGCACTATAAATATTTATGTATTGCCTAAGTTACCCATCATTCCACTAAGGCCCTGCCCAAAATCATGAACCGTAATTTACGTGACTAAGGCCCAACCCAAAATCATGAACCGTAATTTACGTGAGTAAGTGCGAATGTTGTGAATAGATCTATTAGGTTGACACCCCCTGTCCGGGTAGTAGTCCTACTTGACTAGTAAGGAAATCTGTGATGCTTTAACCACTTCATCATCCACTACTGTTGACCAAAGCATCATCACACTTGTAGTATTGCTCATTAAGACACAAATACGTGATATAATGACCAGATTCAAGCATACATGAATGAATATGCGCCTAAAAATTTGTGGAAATTTCTGATTCATAACCTTCGGATGCAAATATTATGCTCTCAAATCGTTTTGTTACAATTGATGACAACACATAAGGTGTCATGTCTAAAGAAAACGGGAACATAAGCTTTTCTTATCAAAGAGTGTTCAAGAAATTGGTTTTGGATCTAGGGTTTATATCAAGAAATTAAGTATTTGAGTTTGAGTAATTGTTTTTATCAATCGATTGAGAGGATTTGTTTGGAAAGCATTTACAAACACTCTATCATGTTTAATTTGTGGATAACAACATTTTTTTTGGGTCAAATCTTGATATGAGGTTGCATTTTGGCGGTGGTCGTAGTAAGTTGGTGGTGGTGGCCGGAGGTTGGTGGTTATTTATAATAAGACATAATAAAGAGAAAACAGGAAACGTGTCATGAGTAGTCCAATTGCATGGTAACCCATGTGTAAAAAAAGTGAACTCGTTGAATGATCATGGCACTTTCAAAATTAACTCTTATTAATATGTTTAAAAGTTGTTAAATAATAATTTAAAAAAAATCACAATTTTAATAAAAGCGTAACTGTTATACTCCGTACTATATTGCTAGAGTACTTGTAAAATATAATATCTTTATATTTTAGAAAAGTGTTTTAATTGGTTGAATGCTAAAACGAATAATATAATTTTGAAATATCTCGAATTGTATGCTACACAATGATTATAAGACGGAATTGTATGCTACACCATGATTATAAAACGGTGATAAATATTTTACTATTGATAGTTTGTTGTACATATTATGTATGTCTTGTGTTTTTTTATAATTTACTCAAACATAGTCTCATAGTCCAAAACAGAAGCATTCCTCCTATTCCTATGACGATACCAATAGCATAAATAAAAAACCAAACTTAAAAAGAAGTAAACGATACGAAAATCTTTTCCTAAAATCACCCAAAACTTACCATGCACACACATAACAAATTTTTTTACTAAACCCTAATAAGATACCCCCAATCTCTACCAGCTGGACACGTGGCATCAGCCACCACTCTTCCTTCCATCTTCCATATATATATTTTCCTTTTATTTTTTTAACATATTTTTCTATCCTCCTCTTCTCCAAGCAAACAATCTCATCTCATTCTCTCTCTCTCTCTCCCTCTCTCATCTTTCAATCATCAAACTGCTTATTTTCTGCTTATTCATAATGAAAAGGAACCCTTTACCACTTCCTTCAGAAGTTGAAGTCGAAGCTATTGAAACTCTACTAAGTTTACCAAACTTAATAAAGAAATATGAATTATTAAGCCAATATAGTTTCACTTGGGGTATTAAAAAGAAAAGATCTGTTTTGGTTAATCGGAAAGTGACGTCATCCTCTGTGGTTCTTGATGCTGATAAAAGCCCTTCAACTCCTTTGTGCTTTGTGAATAGTGACGGTGGTAGTGACTGTTTTGATAAGGCTAACAAACCGTTGCCTTGTTTATCTTTCAAGAAAATATTAAAGAGAAAGGTATGAATATTATTTCTTGAGTTTTGTGAAATTTTCAAATATGGGTTTTGTTTGGATTGGGATTTTGGTATCTGGGTATGTTTTAGATTTGTTTAATTTTGATGTTTTTGATGATTCTTGATTTTATGCTACTATGTCTCTGTTTTTTTTAATGTTCTTGATGCTTTGATATGATTTCTTTACTTAATATTGAATTTTGGTATTGAGTATTGGATTGGAAGTTTGACATGTTGATTGTGGATTATCATCAATTATTTTTTATATTTTGTCCTATCAATATTGAAATTATTTTTTGGTTTTTTTATTCAAGATTTACCTTTTTCTTGATTTTTGAATATTAATGTTTTGCCCTAATTTATGTAACAGTTAGTAGATGATTTGAAGGTGAAATTAAATGGAATGCAAGAAGAAAACGATAAACTCAAAAGGGTATGTAATCTCATAACTTTGACTTTTATTGACTTTTCCTTTGAAATAGTTCCTTCCTAATATTGGTTAATTAATTCTTAATTTATGGAAACAGGATATTGCATCAATGGTACAGAAGAAGCAAGAACTTCAAGCTCAAAATCTGGAATTAAAAGCGAAAAAACAAAAGGTACTAGCTACGGAGTATTTTATTTTGTAAGTTTAAGTTTTAAGCCTACTTTGATTATTTATGAACTTTATTTAATTAGGTATATTTCTAATTGAATTGCAGATAAGTTATACAAAAAACATGGAGGATATGCTGTTATGGAATAATCCTATGAAAGTGAATCTTGATCAACATGTTCAACAACGTTATCATCATCAACAACAAATTTCCATGTTTGCCCCTCAAACACAACAACAACAACAACGTCAACAATATATGGTAGATCCAAACACTGGCAAAGTGATGACAATGTCATGCTCTAGTAACATTGACACAGGTGGTAGTAGATTTGGTTTGTTCAATCAGATAGAGCCACGTGTCCAGAGAGAGACTTATGATTTCATGTCTAAATCTCAACCATTGGATCATGGTAAATACATGGTAATAGATAATGATCTAAGGGCTAGAAATTGTGCAGCTGCTAGAAAGAGAAGGATGTTAAGAATGAAAGAGAACAAAAACTCTTTGTTAAACATGAGATTATCAAGAGGGAGTAGATGATGGTAGGTTTGACTTTAGTGTAAAGTCAACCTTGATACAGGGTGGTTTGGTAAAATTAGCTTAAGGATGGTTAAATTTACTAGAACTTAATTTTTGGCTATTCTTTGGTTTAGGGTTGAGGTTGTGATGATCCATTGGTAAATTAGAACATAATTCGGTTTAATATATTGGAGTAGTTTTGAATATTGGAGCAAATTCTTTTTGTTATTTAGATGTTCTTGTGTCATCATGTCTTTTTGTTTTTACTATATTTGCATTCATAAATGTTGTGCTATTTTCGATAGAATCTCCCTAGATAAAAGAAATGTTTTTGTTTTCTTTAGTTACATCATAGAAAAGTTGGTTGTATTAAGATGACTCAATGGTTGCAGCCATAGGGGTATGCAAAGTGTCAACAACTAGGTTTCGATAGTCGGGTGGCAATGACACAATAGGATTTTGTGTGACATTGGTCTTTTATAGAAGTTGCAGTGTAGATGTTTCTAAAAACTATTTGTATGTTAAGTACTACACTGATCCGGATGAAGAATGTGAACGAAAGATTACACATTTACAGGGAGAAATTAAAAAGGCTAATTAGTGTTCTTAAATGTATGTTTTCTGGGACTTTTGTATTTAAAAGTTTTATAATAATCATACTCTTAAAATAAACTGGTGTAACTGGTTTTTTTATTGGTTCATACATAATGTTTGTGTTATATGACAAACTTTAGGCTTTTAAACCAACACACGTACTCATAAAACTTTATAGTACAAAAGGTTTAAGTGTTAACCAACGCACATGAATAAAGATCCTAGCTATAGTGTTGACTGTTTCTTAACCTTGAAAACCATTTGAAGCTTTGAACCATGTCGTTGATGTTTTTGACTTTTTGGACAATTTAAATGCTTTGACTTGATTTTGGAAGAGGCCAAAACCCATTGGGCCTTAGGTTTGTACTGGTTTGTACAAAAGTGAATAACCAGTTAACCACACATTTAGCGTTGATAAACATTTACGGAGTAAGACTATACGGCTTTCATTCACTCTTTTTATAAAAAACATGTTACTAATACTACACAAATACCCGCGCAAAATGACGGGTATAACGACAAACAACTATAATTGCTAACTTGTAGTTCTTGTATAACCCTTGATGCAACAACAATTTATTATTATTATTATTATTATTATTATTATTATTATTATTATTATTATTATAAACATCACTTTATTAGAAGCTTATAGGGTTTACAAGAAATTAGTGAGGAGCCGAGAAACAATCTGAACCCCACTCCTCTAACTATTATTATTATTATTATTATTATTATTATTATTATTATTATTATTATAAACAAGCTCTGTGATTGGTTGGCATGTATAAATAGATCCTCATTTATTAGTGTGTTTATATTTTTAAATTGATAGTAACTTGCCACATTTAAAAAGTAATGTCATGTAAATTTGTTTTGTAAGGTATATTACGCATTAGACATTACTCAAAATTTTTAAAAAATTTATGTTTAAAGATTAAAATACATATATCATAAGTAGTTAAGATAGAAGCAACATATCGGTTAATGTTTTTGATCGTAATATATAAATTGATTTAAAGCTTGCTATTGACACAATAAAGATAGACAACAACAATACATTTTCCCTGATATCTAGGAGCAACAACTTTTAGGAAGGTTAGACCGTGACGTTAGCTTCATTGCGCATTTTAGATATGGATCCACGTGTTGTGGAATTTACCCTTTTAGAACCAACATTTTTTTTTTTTTTTTTTTTTTTTTTTTTTGAACAAAGATTAATTTCATTACATTTCAAACCTCACAAAGGAGGAAGATACGATATAACAAATTACATCGAAACATAACCTCACAAACGGAGGAAGATAACAACATAACAAGTTACATCACAAGACATACACCATATAGTTGTAACAGCCTATAACATCACCTTTCAAATGGTGGGGGGAATCACCTGAGTGAGCTTTGACTGAAAACAACCATATAAGGGTGTAGCTTGACAAAAGTACACTAAGTACATAATACATACAAAGATGCTAAAACAAGGCATCCATAAAGGAGCCTAACAAAATCCTAACAGATCTAAACCAAATCCCTACGCAGCAGCAAGCCGACGATGACGGACCACAACAGATCTGAGCAGAAGCAGTAGTGGCAGCAGCGACAAACCTCAGCATCGAAGGAAATGACAGATCTAACAAGCAAAATTAACTCGTTGCATAATGGGAGACAAGAATGTCTTTTAGCTCTAAAATGGCATAATCTTTCGTATATGATAGAATGTAATATGGTTCACAATGACTCAATCAAATTTACATTATACTTATATACTAAAAGGCAGTGAGAAACACTGTAGCTACAGTGGTTATAACAGTAAATATGTGAGTACGGGTACTGTAGCACTGATATTGTAGCAACGTTTTTTTTTTTTTTTTTTTTTTTTTTTTTACTTTTTTAATTTTTGACCCTGAGGTTATATATTTAACAAAAATAGTACCTCAGGTTAAATTATAATTTCAAAGATAATCCTAAAGGACTAACTTTGCAACATATCGATCCCGTTAAAAATTACTGTTCATTCGTTAAAAAACACTGTTCACCAATTTTTTTTTTTTTTTTTCTACACCACCTCTGGTTAATTTTTAATTTCAAGAGTACTTGCGGTTATAGATCTTTTGCAAATTTAGTACTTAATAACAAAAATAATTTTTTTCAATCGTTTTATTTCGAGGTTAGATTAATCACAACATTTCCGCAGCAACGCGCGGGTACCCCCGCTCGTTAGAGCTAATTCTCAAAATGGTACAATATCTCCGCCAACTTATTAAAAAGATACAAAACTAACATGTTTTCCCAATTTGATCACGTGCGAACGTGTGAATGTGCGATTTCATTAGTTTTTTTACACGTGTCCAGACAAATAGGACTATACCAATCATTTGTTGGCCCACATACCTGACCATCAGTACACTCCCTCACCCACGCAGATGTGCGAACGGCGGTTGTGCGATTTCCGACGAATGTGTGAAAGTTAAAAAAAAAATACCATTGGAAACAAGTAAAATCTTCGTAAGGTACTTCAAATGTTTTTTATTTGATTTATTTTTTAGATTATTTGTAATTTATTTTCTGATATTTATCACTTTTATCAGCAAATCCACACACAGACGCACTCGAATCAAAACGTAAATTCTTTCAATCTTTTGATAATTTAATCATACTATGAAATGGTAAGTTTTTCTCTTAATTTGTTGTCGTTTAGGTTTATTTGTCTAATATTATTGTTGTTTTAAAATTAATTTTTAGTCGATTAGCTTATTTTTTGGGCTTATTTGTGTAAATTGGTTGTCGTTTATGGGCTTATTTGAATTTGAAAATATCTTAAGTTTGGTGAGGACTTTGGTGAGGACTTGAATGATTATGGTTGTTGACCACCTGTCCTTGCTCTTTCACATTGTTGGGTCGTATAATCAATGACTAAAATTCATACCATTATTGCTTGTTATTTGTTTGCTTCTAATAAGCACATTCAAACACATTAGCTGTTTAAATAAGCCCAAACTTAAAACACCCCTTCTTTAGCTGTTGAAATAAGCCCAAACTTAAAACACCCCTGATTTAGTTGTAATAAGGTTATTGCTTGTTATTAGTTATATACGCCTTCATTTTTTGGCTTCTGTTTATGTGTTTTAGGCTATTAGCTTTAGCTATATGTATGGAACAATAATGCATTTAGTTAGTTTATTGCTCATTTGGTGATTTACAATTGTTTGAGCTCATTATTATTTATAATGCCTTTTCATCAGTCAATTATCTCAATTTTCATTTAGCCTAAATTAATGCTCAAATCTGCGTCCATTAGCTTAATCTTAGTATAATATAGCTTATATATTAGTTTGCATCATTATCTCAGTTCATTCTAGCTTAAATCATTCATAATCTAAAATTAGCTTTGCACTTAGGGGTGTTTGGCAGATAGGTGAATACTGTTAGTAAGTAAGTTTGATATAGTAAAATTGGTTCTAGTAGTTTACAATAGGTATATATAGGCAGGTTATATCATTAAAACCAGTGGACACTTAGATAAAAGTCAAATTCACTTGCATCTTATATGTCTACATTAAAAAGCTCAAATTAGTTAGCATAATCAGTACACTAGGACTAGTAGTTTTTAATTCAGCATTAATAAGTTTTATTATAGCTTATTATCTCATATTCATTCATTTAGGAGTAATTTAAATTCACTTAAGTTAAAGTTTAGTAAAAAAGAAAAAGTCAAAAAATTTACCAATCAGTTTTCCATAAGGTTTTGTTCTTGATTCTTAATTCACTCAAATTTAGTTGGTTTACTCTGAGATTTTGTATTGTTCAAGTTTGGTTGCTGAGCTTACTGGATCACATTTTTCCAAAATGTTATATCAGCTTTAATCAGCTTGTTCATAAGCTCATAAAGCACTGTCTGGTCATTTTAGTGCCCTGCACCAAGCTGTTTTGTCCCATAAGTCTGTTTTCATAAGTCCATAACTAGGTTATCACTTGAGCTTTTGGTTTGAATTTTGGCTTGTTGAATAGCTCTTAGGATATGTGCTTTGTTTGATCTCTCTAGCTTAATTGATCAGCTTATTGTGCTCTACAATTTTGCCCTAAGGACTGTTTGCTTTGCTTATTATCAGTTGAGTTTAGTGATTCATTTGAGCTTAGCAGCTCGTTGCTAGCTTGTGATTAGTTGGATTTAGCTTGATTTTGTTGCTCTTATATAGTATAAGCTTAGTTGCACCCTAGGATTAGCTTGTTGGACTGTTAGAATAGCTTTAGCTTTTAGAATTTCCATTTTACTTTTAAACTAAACTATTGGGTAATTTGGCTTATTTTGAGCTAATTTTAGTTTTTCAAAATTAAAGTTTTCACAACTAAGTTCTTTGGGGGTCATGTTTACTATTTGCCTCCATGTTAGTGTTATTATATGTGTTTGGTTAAATTCACTGAATTGCTTCTCTTTGTGGTATTGTTTGTTATAAATCACTCTTTTGTTTATTTATATAGGAATATGCTGCCAAGGTTCACATTCGAAGCAAACTGCATTACTTTCAATTGATTAAAGACAGATTATCCGAAAATCGTCGTACATTGTTTCAGTCAACATGCTTTGGTCCATGGTTGGATTTAAACTACTTTGAGAGCAAAGATAGTCTTATACATTACATGCATCAAAAAAATAAGTCTTCATTTTGGACGCTGTCAATTTCACCTCATAACTGGTTTTAAATTTGGATTGCCTAGTTTCTATAAGTTTAGAAGTGGTGATATCATATTTCGTGACCGTGTATTTCCTCAGAAGGTATGGGAGAATTTAAAAACCATAGATCTTCTATGTTTGATTGAGGATGAAGAGCTTTTTACAAAACTATCTGATGAAGACGCGGGCCGAGTTTGTCTTTTGTTATCACTTCAAGTCATATTTATGGGGCGTGACCTGTTATCTGTGGTGGATGATATATATCTTAGGATGGTTGAGAAATTTCAAAACTAGAATGACTTTCCTTGGGGGAACACATTTGGAGACAGTTGTACGATGCCATTCGAAATATCAACTCAAAACGGAAGTTGGAATATTCTTTGGCTGGGTTTGTTTTATGTTTCAAGGTCAGAATTATTACACAAATTATTCTATTAAATTATTTTGTTACTATTAGTTCTTTTAACATATTTTGTTTTTTCAGATATGGATTTTAGAGGTTTCTACCCAGAGCTTGCGTTGGTGGAGTAAGGACCTCGATGTTATCCCAAGAGCACTTTCATGGTCTAAGAAGGTGCCTTTCCAAGAATGGGAGTCTTTCGGGCAGCTTTTCCCCGAGGCAAGTGTTCATTTTGTGATATCCATTTCTACTAGTTGAGTATGATTATGGTTAACGCTTATCCCACTTTCTGTTTGTATTTTTTTTGTTAGGCGAAAGAAACAACCCATGATCTATATCCTATGAGAGCTGAGGCTCATTCAGAATAGTACACCAAAGGCATTAGGTTTTCTACTAGTATGGACCGAGACCTGCGCCTGTTGTTAACCATAGAGGGCTTTTTGAAAATTGGTTGCGTAAACGAGCAGAACTTTGTGCGAAAATGCATGCTATGGACAATGAAGTTCCAGCGCCACAGTCTTGTGATACTCTTTAGGATCGTGTTAGGACATTGCAGGGTATATGTAATGGTTTGTTGATGTTACCTACAGAGGTCAATAGTTTGAGAGCATGGGTCTACAACTTGAAACCATTATTCAGGTTTTTTTATACCCTTAACTATATGTCTCTTGTTTTGATGAGGTGTTTGGTCACTGATTCGTTATTCAAATTTTTAGTCACTGATTCATGTAATTGATCTTTTGTATTACCCAGTATATTAAGAGAAAAATAAAGGTTGGACATAGGCAAGACATATTGCACAAAGTTGATGAGAAAGAGCACAAAGAACCAGAAAAAGTAATTATCATTTAATTTTTCTTTAGATGAATATCACAAGAGGTTGAGATAGTTAGCTGAATTGCTTACATTAGTTAGCTGAATTGCTTACATTTTACTTAATATATTTACAGGATATGGTGGCCAATGATGATAAAATACTGATCTTGGTGATGAGTATTGCACAAATTTAAATCAAAATTTTCTAGATTTGTTTGAGTCAGTGATGCGTGGGATTGTGCCTACGCAAAAGGTTTTACCTCGCGAGTGATCTCGAGAAGTTTGCAATCCCCACCAGGCAGTGTACCTGACCGATGTAGTATAGTGTAGTGGCAAGTACCGGGGGATTGATCGTTCTATTTGGGGAATAGTGTTCGTTAGGATCAAAACTTAATTAAACTAGTTCTAGAGATGAGTGATGATTCTTTTTGTATTTTTATGGTTTATGGAAAGCAAGTAAAAATCTCGGGTATTAAAAGAGTGGGCGAAATTAGTTGCTAGTCAACTAACCCAAATAACTACAAATTCAATAAAAATAAAAGAACAAGAAAGTAAATATGAGGAAAAACAATAATGAGAGAAACATGTTTACTTAGATTTCACTACTCTCTAGCTATCTTTCATTAATTGAATAGTTTGTTACAATTGCGTGGATGACAGGTTATATTCCTTAATACCATTCATGGGACCGTATACGATCTTCCCCAACTCTATAAGCTTCTACCTCTTCCTATGTCGAGCCGACAACTAGCTCCTAACATGGCATCCTTAGTAGTCACTCATGCATTAAATACAACCATTAAAAGCGTAGTACACATCCGATTAATAATAATAATAATAATAATAATAATAATAATAATAATAATAATAATAATAATAATAATAATAATAATAATAATAATAATAATAATAATAATAATAATAATAATAATAATAATATGAACAAATTGGGAGATCCTGCGGTCCACTGTTCTAGTGAAGTGGGCGTGAAGTTCAGACATAATTTGGTGTGTGATATACTTGTTGATATATGTTCTACGGTTGGGATCATGGTGCGTAAGGAGGCTCTTATGGGGTTCCTTTCGGAAGATGGGAAGGAACTACGACCTGCAGACTTGTTATTATTTAATTGGCTTTAAGGTAAAGATGCATGCTTGGATGTGAATGGTATCTCTCCATTTGCTGGTATTGGGGCAACTTCATGGGCTCTTGGGGTAGCCTTGCACATTGATGTGGAGAAGAAAAAGAGAAAGTATGCTTCGAAATGTGAGGACAACGGATACACGTTCATACCATTTGCTTTTTCTACGTTCGGGGAATTTGATACGGAGGCTTTAGACACACTTTCACGTACTAAGTCTATTGCCATTAGCCACTCAAATAATGCTAAGAGTGGTGTTTTTATTTTTTCATAGAATAAACTTTTGTATTCAGAAAGGGGTAGGAGCACAGCTTGTGTCTAGACTCTCATCCAATTTCATGTAAATTTTTAGGGCAAATGATTAAAAAAATATTATACTTGCCATGGTTTCGTCTTCAGGGTAGCGAACAAATTTTTTTACTTTTGAGGGTACTTTTCTTTTAAATTCATCATTTTTAGGGTGTTTTGCGAAATTTCTGAACTTTTTTTGCCCCTCTTCGTTAATAGAAATGAGCAAGAATGTCACAAAATACCCTAAAGAGGATTAATTTGAAGAGAAAAAAAAAAAAAAAAAAAAAAAACTCAAAAGTAAAAATTTGTTCGCTACTCTGAAGACGAACAATGGCAAGTATAATACTTTTTTGAATAATTTACCCAAATTTTTATGGTTCTAATAAAGTGATAGTTAATAACAATAATAATAATAATAATAATAATAATAAAACTCGTCCACGTCTCTACTATATAACACACAATAAACTATATGGAAATGTAAAATGAAAAAATGTTGATCTTTTATTTATTGTTTGTTTTAATGGCACGAAGTTGATATGTAAACGTTTTGATCCTAATGCATCAATGTTGAGATCATTGTCGGCCACCGCTATAAATAGAGTGCTCTTGCCAATATTTCCTCTTACTCCATCTAAAGAATACATGTTCTCTTTCAAACTAAATAGAAAACAGTTTCTTGTGCGCCTTATCTTGCGATGACTATCAATAAAGCTCAGGGCATAAAATTCCAAATATTGGTGTCTATTTGAGTGACTCTTTTTTCTCGCATGGCATACTTTATGTTACGTTGTCTAGATGGATATCACGTAAAACTATAAAGGTATTAGTGAAACTTGTCCAAATTATGAAGAGGTTAGATGCCTCGCCACTAGGTTAATTTGCGGCGGTTATCCAACTTCAAACTAAGAAATTAGAAAATGAGGAAAAACAATTGATCAAACTTATACCTTTTAGAATTTAACAAAATCTTGTAACTATGTTAATGGATTTAACTGACTCGTCAACATTGGATTTTCTAACATAACCACAAAGTCACATTTAATCCACGGAAATAGACCAACTAAATACATCCATAGTCCATACCATATGTAAAGCAGATTTCACAATTTTTAACATTCCCAAATCAAAATACAATGTTAGAACTTCACGAAGTCTGAATTCCAACAGCAGAGATTCAAAACAATGATTGTGCAGGCAGTACAAACAAAGTAAACAACATTAACGCTGCTGAACCAGTAATTCGTTGCAATACTTCTTGAAATTCAAACATTCGTCCACAAGATAATCACTGTCAGAGTGAGCAACTTCATGAATATCGAGCAAAAGAAATACACAGATAGTAATAAGGTTCAGAGAACTTACAAGATTCTCTCGGCCATTTGTGTCATATCCCATCTAGGACTCCATGGATAATCTTGCAAATTAGCTGACTTGACCGGTACATTATTTGAGACAAAGTGCTTCAAAACAAAGATAAAAAACAATTCAGAATAGCACCTAATTAAACCAGCAATCTAAAGGGTTTTTATAGAGTATTGACATGCTACCTGCGAACTTTGAAGCATCAGAATCGGTTGTTGCCTTGGGAACTGAAGTGGAAGAGTAAAATGCACCTATATACCATATAATTTGATTTTACGCATTTTTTAGAAACTTCAATTAGTCTTAACGGTTAATGCTAGAATTGCACACATGAAGTAACTAACATACCAGAAATGTAAACACGCCGGAGCATGCTAAAAATGTGGCCTTCCTGCAAAATACCTGGCAAACCAAATATAACATTAATAGGATGTAATTTAAAGAAACAACTTATTCAAACGTAAAATGTAAAAGTTCACATACTGGATCAGCTTCTACTGGCCTTCCAAAGGGTATAGCCAATGCTGTAATAAACTTCCTTCGAACTTCAATTGATAAAACGGCATCTCTTATCTGCAGATGAACACATTAGAATTTGTAAAAACACGTGTGTCTAAGAGAATAATTTGAACCCCTAAATATCAAAGGATTCTGGTTCTACTAACCTGTGATTCAAGTAACTCCTCTAAAGTGGGAAGATACTCAGCCATGCACCTTTAACAAATACAATAATATTTAGCATAACATTAGACGACTAAATTTAGAATAATGAAAGAAAAGGAATAGAAAATAAGACAACAGCACTTACATCCCATCCAACCAAGGTGGAAGCCTGAATTCATCAATGGAAAATAAAGTCTTCAATTCAGGTGAAGATATCAATTTTAAACGAGGAGCTGAAGCCATTGCCAAATACTTTCTACTCACAGGATATATAACCTGTATTGTCCGAAAAAGAAAATATATCTTTAACAATTTATATATGCATCAATATTTCTTGACAGATTATATACTTAGTAACAAACTTGTATGCATGTAATATCTAATTGAAAAACATAATAAAGATTACCTGCAAGTATATCTTCTGCTGGTGACGCCAGGTGGACCCTGCGACCAATCTGTTTAAATCCATATCTAGCAAAGGAACTGCAAGTTTCACCTCCTCTGGCTACACTACAGTTCAATGGCACATACACCACTAACATCATTATGAAATAACTAGTAAACTGGTTAGAGGTGGCAAAATGGGCGAATTAGGTGTCGTATCAAAACGGGTAGGTATAATGCATAATTTATGTACTGATCAAGACGGGTAATGAGTCAGGTTCGGTTGACCCTTGAACAGCTTTTGTGCAGTTTAAGAAAACATTTTAAAGAACTAAGGTATTCACTATGATCACAGTAGTAAATTGTTGAACACAAGAATACAAGATTTTTTATGCATTAAAATTAGACATTGGGTGACTTTGTACCCGTTTGACTCATTCAAAGCATTTGATTTAGCTAAACTTTTTATTTGACCCGTTGAGATAAAGCGCAACCCAAATCGACCCACTGGTAGAAATCACCACCTTTAATATTGCTGTTTGAGCTTACAGAATTTAATATGTGAGAGATTCAACAATCAAATGCAAGTACAAATAAATCATACAAAAATACCTTGTCAACACCAGAACTCATATACATTTCAATTCCCTGGACAATGATTATATACAATTAGTAAAGAATATTATTTAATGGCTAAAAACCAATCATTAACAATGTGATCTACTATGGTTTCAGTTCTAAAAGCAAAGTGAGGTACAAATCATTACAGCTCCAGCTTATTACATGTCATGAAGAGTACATTCAAATTTTTTGATACTATAACAGAATTACTCATTCTAGAGCAAAACCATCAACAAAAAATCCTCTTAGAACTTAGAAGTTGCTAGAGATAAACAATTTGAGCCTTAGTTTATTACTTATGAATCTCATGTAGACTGTAGAGTGATGAGATCAAGCAAGGGTATCGACAAAGCGTCATATAGACAAGCAATAGTTCTATAATGGTTTGATAGGTTCTCATATAAATAACATTCAACCACACACGAAATAACTAGGTCTTCAAGATAAGCAATGGATACATAGCTGGTGGCTTAGTGGTGTGATGCGGCTGTTTTTTCATGTGTTGAAGTCGTATGTTGTGGGCTTGGGATTCTCTTTTAGGCTTTTTGTCATTTTTGGTTGTTTACTTGTTTGGTTATGTTATTTGGCAGATTTGAAAGTTTAGCCGTTCTGGCTTGTATACAGAACTCGTGATGTAATTAGCTTTGCTTTTAACATATTTCCCGGGGTGTCTTTCTGTTTTTCCAACAAAAAAAAAAAGCTGTGGGCTATCATTTGCATCTCGACTTATAGTCCAGGGCTCCAGGTATACCAACTATAAGGTGAGGGGCATGCTGACTCTTAGTAATGCCAGATTGATTTCACTAGGAGCAACTTGGACATAAAAGATATGCAAGGATTAGTAACAAAATTACTCGTTTTGTTGTTTCTTTATGTATGTATAATGTATCAGCAAAATCCGCCATACAAGAAATTTGGATGCATGTATGAATAAACTTATACATTCGTGCATAAATAGGCTATGCATGTCAACATTTTTGAAAGGTATCACATAATACGAAAAAATGAAATTTCTGGTAATGGCATCTAGAACTTTCTAAAGTACTGCGGTAAGGTCGTGACCATAGAAGGAGGGTTTGTTAACATCCACATTGTAAATTGTGGACTTCTAACTATCCTAGTATACAACTTTTGTTTGAGGTATAGGTTAACCAGTCTCAGACAACTAGCAAAAAGTACTTCCATTGAGTCCTATTCTATATCTCCCCCAAACTAGAGAACTATTTGCAGCCACTCACATATGAAACTAGTTTCAAGTTTTAACAAAGAGAACAAAACATCTAACATCTCGCTAACAGAAATCAAACTTAAATCAATTTCTCTTTGTATCAAACTTGATCCAAATACTAACATATAAACAATTTACCTGCCGAGAATAGATGGTGTTGATTTCAAACTTCAGTCTTTCATCATCAACTTCCCCAACACGTTTTTTCTGGTACTCCATGTACAAACTCCTGCAACATAAACACAACCGTCTCAATATCCTAAAATCCCAATATTCATAAGATAATCACTCCAACCAAGCTTGATAAGTCTAAAAATAAAAAAAATACCTAAGTTCATGAATTAGAGACAATAGCCTAGTAGGGTCTTTACAATTCCAATCAGATAAACTGTTCTTTGATGTCATATCTCCTTCTCCGCCATCATTATACGGTCGAAAACTTTCATCTTCAGGTCCAAATATAAGATCAGGTGCCAACAACGGATATTGTGCATTGTATATAACATCCCCTGTAATTTCAAACACCAAAATCTGAATCTAATTTTCTAATGAATGCACGCAAATGTGATCTGGTTGCTTAAAATACCAAAATACGGATTCTTTTTCTCTGACTTGGTTTCGTACAAACAGCCATTAAAAGATGGTATGGTAACCAATTTAGTTCATTTCGTTTACAATTATACATAAATTCCTAAATATAAATATAACATTGTTATACACAATTTAACATCTCAAAATAATAATCATCATTCCTGAAACGTATGTTGCTATTCCAAGTGGGTGCTTGGGATTACCTTAAACCAGATTATTCATTTGCAGAAATATTTAAGAAAAAAGCACGTCTAAACCTGTCTTCGAAACTCAGGGTGTGTTTAGTTGTAGAAACAAAAGTAAATTTCCCAAAATGATTTTCTTAGAAAAAGGAAGGGATTTTTAGAACTAAAATACCCTCCCTAGAAAAAACACAATAACATGTTATTGGTACCACAAAATACCCCACCAAAACTACCCACACACTCACAAACAAAAACAAAAAAAAAAACAAAAAACAAAAGGGACGAGTGATTGCACCCACATAGTGTACCAATAACACATAATGTGTTGTTCGTCCCTTGTTGGTACCTAAACAACTGCCCACACCAAGCACTCTTATCTCTAAAAAAAGTAGTAGTGCAAAATTAGAAAATGTATATTTTAAAAAGTGAAAAGGGCAAGGCAAGTGTGTTAAAAATTGAAAGATGAACTTTTCAGAAAATTTACTAGTAATACTAAACAATACAATTATTTGCATTTTGCAATTAAATAATCTGAATCCTTAAAGAGATAAAAAAAAAAAAAAAAAAAAAAAAAAAAAAAAAAAAAAAAAAAATGAAAAAGTGAGCTGACATTTAATATAATCGAGACAAAAGGGTATAGCCAAAGTAAAGCGATCAAGTAAGGAAGTGTTTTTTGAACCAGACCACATCTGCTCAACCTGCATCAATCAATCAATCAATCAAACAATTCAATTAATTAAAATGAAAAGTCAATTAAGTGAACCTAGGGTTAATATTTATATACCTTGATTGAGAATGGTGAATGAGTGACAAGGTAATTGAGCTGTGCGTAGATGATCGGAGGCATGTTGTCCACTGCCATGGTGGTTAGTATGTCAATTGATTGTGGGGGTGGCGGTTTACTCAGACCGGAGAGAGAGAGAGGGTTCAACCTTTCGGATTTGATTTATTTCAACGTTCTGAGAGGATCACAATTTTCAAACATGTGTTAATAACTAACAAAAGTTTAGGGTGCGTTTGGTATGCTGGGAGGAATGACAATGAGTATTAGTTTGATAGTACTCAACTATGAAAGTTTCATTTCTCACTCTCTAGCCATATATGAAGTATGGAAAATAATGGACTTTCATAGTTATAGTTGTGAGTCCAGACACCCTAAACAAACACCAACTATCACTTTCATAGTGATAGTTGATTTCCAGAAATGGGTACCAAACGCACCCTAAAATCTCATACACTCAATTCAACCTCATTTCTTTTTTTAAAAATTACATATCTCAACAATCATAGTACATCTTAAAAAAAATTGCTATATTCACAATAGATTTATAAAATTCTATCCTTGATAACCAATTGTGAAAAATAAGAAACACGAAAGAGAAGCAAAATGATCACGGGGCTTTGTGATCCACTGGGGTGAAACTTATTAAGTTAAGCGAGCCTAGGTGAGAGTAGTATCGGGTTGGGTGACCAACCGGGAAGTCCTCACTTGGGGACCATAAGCTCTAATGATATCAACCAGCTACCTTAGAAGCCTGAGCTCAACCATGTGATGTCTTGATCCAAAGAGAAGTCTGGCCCAACCATGTGATGTCTTGATCCAAAGAGAAGCAAAATGATAGGATCACTATACATGTCAAATTATTTTGAATATATAATTTTATAAACTCTTTATGAATGTAACATTATTCAATTATTAATCTACGTAAATTACACAATCGCTATGAACATTTAATTATTTTTCATTAGAGGTGCACTTTCATATACTTTTGTAAAACTTTTTTTCTTGGTTTTTTACGATACGGTATTTTGTTTGATATATCACATGTGATATAATACTTATATATGAATTCGAACAATCAATATGTTGTTACCAAATGGGCATAAGTATTTGTGTAGAACTCCAAATGATTCATCGTTTTTTGGCAGTGTTGCAAAACAAGGCCTACAAGGCCGATTAATCAACGATTAGGTGCTACAAGGCCACCAACCTTTTCGATTTGTGTAAATCGGTCAACCGTGGTCAACGACGGTTAATGACGGTCAACGGTAGTCAAGCTTGCCCGAAACCTTCAAACCTTGCTATAAATACCCAAAACTCGCCGTAATTGTTTAATAAGTTATACTCGTTGTTTATATCTAGAGTAAATTACACCGTTGGTCCCTATACTTGGCTCAGATTTCATACGACATCCAAAAGCGCTGACTTTTTTTCTTTTTGATCCAAAATCAAGTTTTTATTACGCCGCGAGTCCAAAATCTTGACGGTCGTTAGATTTCGCAGTTATCTCCTTCCTCACGTGCATGTCACCCGAGGGCACTTTCGTCCGAATATTTTATTTTGTCCCCTTCCTCTGTCTCACCCTCTGTCATGTTACTGTAGCCACTTGACCTTTTTGTACTTTTTTTCATCTTTCGTCCATTTTGTTTTAACTCTTTTTTTCATTGTACTTTATTTCACTGACTTTTTATTATTGTAAAATTATTTCGTATTTGTTATAAATATGAAATACACAGTTGACACACATACTCGTTTCTAAAACTTCTTTTTTAAAATCTCATACGCAATTTCTACATTATGAATTCACCCTCAAATAACGAATGGGAACAATTATTTGATATTGATGATTCAGATCTACAACTAACTCCCGTCCTACGTCCTTGCCAACAGGCACGTAAGTGACACAACAAGCACTACCCAAAACGCCGATGTTGATAATTTAAAAGAAAATAAGCCTGTTAGGATAATACCCGGTCCTGCGGGTATTTTTCAAGCAGCCAAGCTCCGTAAAACAAGTGGATATTCACCAAGGTAGGGTTGAGTCTGTATTGTCAACACAAGAATATATTAAGAAAATTGTTGAGGATGTGGGCGAGGATGAGTGTTGGGGGATCGATTACACGGTAAGGTGGTTAAACCTTCGTTCTTTGTGTATGAGATATGTTTGTGTGAATATGATTAGGTATGCGGAATCTACTTAACCACACTTAGAAGATTTATGTTTATTGTTATGGAAATGGAATAGTTAACACCAAACGATTCAATATTATTAAAAAGAAATAATACGAGTGATCTTTAGCTTATCGCTAGGGTTACAAAGACCTTGAATCTTATGTTTGTTCTTTCTATTGTCTGTGTTTGAGAGTGGTGTATGGCATTGTCTCTCTTATCTACATATCTAAGATTTTCCTTTTATAGTCCAAGGAAATATCTTTTACAAATTACATGACTCAACAAATAACTAGCTTATGACTAATCACTATTCTAGCTTAGTCATACAAGATACATCATGTATCTAAGATAAACAACTCACTTGGAGTGTTCAATTTGATGACTAGAACTAAGATATTATCTTTTTATGCAAGTGTTGAATAAGTCGGTCTTATCTACACAGCTGTTTGTTATGAGTCATAGCTGCACAGTCATAGCAGCAGCAGAATCAAGAAGTAGTATGATTCAGCAGCAGAATCAAGCAGCAGTATTCATCAGCAGTAGGATTCAGCAGCAGAATCACCTTCAGTGGAAACTCGCTTTGATTCTTCTGATATTTAATTCCTAACAATCCTCCCCTAAACATGTGAATCACATTCAAACATGTTTTCCTGAATTAAATGAGGACTTTGTGAAGATCTTTCAAACACTTCATTGTCAGAGTAGTTGATCTGAACTTTCTTCTCTTCTGAGTGAATGAACTTATCTTTCTCTGGAACTTATCTGCTTTCTGATCTTTCAACAAGTAATGAACAAACGTAGTGAACTGAAATTGAATCTTTTCAACTTTTGACCTAGATAGAACTTTCTCCTTTGAAATGCTTCATCCTTTCTGAATACAACATTTAAGAATGTTCTTGTCATTTTCAACCTCTATGTCATCATCTTGTATGATCTTGTCTTTTCTTTTGGTTAATCTTCCTTAAACTGGGCTTGTATTTCCTCCCCTGAGATTCAAATATCATCTTATATTGATATCCTCCCCTTGTTTGAAAGATTTTCTCACAATCATAACATCATTATCTGATCTAGCATTTTTCCATGTTTTCAGACAATTTGTACATGAAGCCATCAATTCCTTAAGAGTTTAAGATTCTGTCCTCATCACTTCTAGGTGTGTTAACTCCTATGAGAGGTGATTCAATGGACGTTTTTGACTCATGGTCCATCTGATGATGGTTTTTTAAAGTCATCTTTTGAAAATCCTTTTAAGAAACTTTGGCCTTAGCAGTATGTATATGATTTTATTATGAAAAATCATACTGCTTACAACCATTTTGAAGGGATTAAGTGTGTAACAGACACTTAATCAAAATTTCGGTTTAAAGCAACCTCTGGTTGTGTGAGAACCAATGTTTTCAGTTATAAATAACCGCCTGTGTATAGATAAACCTATTCAAAAGGCTTTCTTTACAGGGTTTCCAGCTCGTGGCATTTGTTACCTCTAACACAAGTGTTAGATTCACTGTTGCTCGCTGTTCTTTCTATCAGATATCCGTAGATTAGTCACATTATACTTAAAAGTATAAAATGATAGAAAGTAAGTTGTATCAGTGATTAACTGATCAACTAATTTGTCAATTCAAAGTGAAATATCATAATCAGATTTCAAGAAAGAAGTTTTAAGGAGTTTTGAAGTCCCAAACCTTTTCTATCATGAACCTATTATATCAGCAGCAATGATCAGCAGATTTCACTTGAAATAACCTTTCAGCTTAAATATTCATACCTGAAATTGTTAGTCTAAAACCAAATAAACAAAGTACAAAGTACTTGTCTTGAATTAGAATAATCATAGAACTAACTGTATGAATAACTTCAAATATTGTTAATAGTAGACTTAGATAACAAAGTTAGATGCATTAACAAAATCTATATACAAAAACACATTATATTGAAAAATTTAAAGATTAAGCATTCCTATACTTGCTATCAAGTACTGAAATCTACCAACATCAAAAGCTTTGGTAAGAAGATCTGCAAAGTTTTGTTCTGAAGCAATTTTCATTACTTGAATTAACCTTTTCTCATTGCAATCTCTTATAAAATGATGTCTTATTTCAATGTGTTTTGTTTTAGAATGTTGCACTGGATTTTTAATAATGCAAATTGTACTACTATTATCAATATATATAATAGTATGTAAGAAATTGTACCCATAATCAAGAAGTTGGTTTTGAAGCCATAGAACTTGACCACAGCAACTTGCAGCAGCTACATATTCAGCTTCAGTTGTTGAATTTGCCACAATTGTTTGCTTCTTACACTGCCATGAGATAAGTCTGCATCCAAGGAATTGAGATCCTCCGGTTGTTGACTTTCTGTCCAAGCTAGCACCAGCATAGTCACTGTCTGAGAATGCTATCAAATCAAAAGGTGATTCTCTAGAATACCATAAACCCAACCTTGGTTGACCTTTGAGATATCTAAAAATTCTTTTGACTGGTGTTAAATGAGAAACCTTTGGAGTTACTTGAAATCTTGCACAAGCACAAACAGAGAACATGATATCAGGTCTTGATGATGTAAGATACATCAAAGAACCTATCATAGATATGTATGTATGTACATCCACATTTTCTCCATCTGCATCTTTAAGAAGTGGCTTCTCAGGATCCATTGGTGTGCTTGCTATTTTTGAATCAGCAAATTGAAATTTTCTAAGTATCTCTGCAACATATTTGTCTTGACTAATAAATATGCCTTCAGATGATTGCTTAACTTGCAGACCCAAAAAGAATGTAAGTTCTCCCATAGAACTCATCTGAAACTTATCTTTCATAAGTTTTTCAAAATCTAAACACATCTCCTTCCTTGTAGATCCAAAGATAATGTCATCCACATACACCTGTACTAACATAAGATCTTTCTTGTGCTGTTTGATGAAAAGTGTCTGATCAATCTTTCCTCTTTGAAATCCATTCTCTAATAAATAGGAAGCTAATGTTGCATACCAAGCTCTTGGTGCCTGATGTAGGCCATATAGAGCTTTAACTACCTTGTACACTTTGTCTGGATGGTCAGGATCAGTGAAGCCTGGAGGTTGTGTAACATACACCTCTTCTTCAATTGAACCATATAAAAATGCACTCTTGACATCCATTTGGTAAACTGTGAAGTTCATAAATGAAGCATAAGCTAAGAAAAGCCTAATTGCCTCAATTCGAGCTACTGGAGCATAAACCTCATCATAGTCTATCCCTTCTTCTTGTGTGTACCCTTGTGCTACTAATCTAGCCTTATTCTTAATCACTATGCCTCTTTCATCCCTTTTATTCCTAAAAACCCATCTAGTGCCAATTACTCTAACACCATTAGGTAAATCAACTAGCACCCAAACCTTTTGAATCTTAAACTGAAGAAGCTCCTCTTGCATAGCCTCTAACCAGCTTGAATTCTCTAGGGCTTTATGAATATTCTTTGGTTCATCTTGTGATAGAAAACATACAAACAAACAAGAGTTTGAAGACTCATGTTGCTTTGAAGCATAAAGGGCATCAAGAATCCCTTTTTGATCTGAAGACATCAATTGTTGTCTTGTCTTCACACCAGATTGTACATCTCCAATCACATTTTCTAGGGAGTGGACTTTGTGAATTCGTGTTTGTGGAGTGGAAGGAACTTGATAATCAGATGGAATATTGCTCAAATCCACCTCATCTTCTGAAAAGTCTGATTTTGTTTCTTCTGAAGGACTATCAGCAGAGACAATTTGCTTATCAGCAGGAATTGTTTGATCATCAGCGGGAACATTTTGCTCATCAGCAGGAACATTTTGCTGTTCTTCTGTTCTTCCTTCTCTGATTTTATCTTCAACATCTTCTTTAGCTTTGCCAGAAGAAGATTCTCCATTGGTTGAAGTTGATTCCACATTGGTATTTGACCATATTGGCATCATCACATAATCTTGATGTGTCTTCTTATCTAACCTTGCCTCATCTGTTGCTTGTGAACCTGAAAAATCATTAGTTTCTGCAACAACAGGCACATAATTCATTGAATGGGTTAGAGTTTCAAGATCAAATAGCCATTTTGGTCCTTGACCTTCTACATTAGACTTGTTCTCTAAGAACTCTATATGTAGACTCTCGTCTACTCTCTTAGTTCTTATGTTGTATACTCTAAAAGCTTTGCTATTGAGAGAATATCCAACAAAGAAACCTTCATCTGCTTTACCATCAAATTTTCTCAAATGGTCTAAGGTATTCAGAATTGTCACATGACATCCAAAAGGTCTAAGAAATCCTATTGCAGGAGTTCTACCTCTAAAAAGCTCATATGATGTCTTATTGTGAGGCTGTACTATTAAAACTCTGTTCTGAACATAACAAGCAGTGTTGACTGCTTCAGCCCAAAAAGTTATAGGCAACTTTGAATCAGCTAACATAGTTCTAGCAGCTTCTATTAGTGTTCTATTCTTTCTTTCAGCTACTCCATTCTGTTGAGGAGTTCTAGCAACACTAAATTCTCTTTTAATACCTTTTTCTTTGCAGAAATCATCCATAACTCTATTTTTGAATTCTGTTCCATTATCACATCTAATGACTTTTACTCTTTTGCTTACTAGGTTTTCTATCTGTGTAATGAAAGTCTTAAGGATGTTTGATGTCTCATCCTTAGTACCTAAAAAGAATACCCATGTAATTCTACTATAGTCATCAGTAACAACTAGACAAAATCTCTTATGCATTATACTACTTACTGAAACAGGTCCAAATAAGTCCATATGAAGCATAAACAATGATTGATTGATAGAGTTAAAAATCTTGGGCTTACAAGTGACTTTGTGTTGTTTGCCTTTAAGACAAGCAATGCATGTTTGATCATTTTCAAAACTTTTTTGAGGTAAACCTCTTACCATACCATTCTTAACAATCTTATTTATGGTTTTGAAGTTAATATGACCAAGTCTCCTATGACATAACATAGATTCATCTAATGTGGCTTTTGCAACAAGACAAGTTAAAGCATCTTTAGAAACAATGTTATTCATATCAACACTGTACATATTGCCCTTCCTAGGAATTTTAAGAAGTACTTGACTTTCATCAGGCATCTTAAAATCAGGAGAAAGTACAAGACATTCAGTCTCAGTAAAAAGAACATTATTCTTTCTGTCACACATTTGTGAGACACTAAAGAGATTATACTTAAGCTCTTGTACATAAAACACATCTTCAAAATCTAATTTACTGGTTTTGATAGTACCTTTACCAGTAATCTTTCCACCAATTCCTCCTCCAAAGGTAACATATCCACCATCAATTGATTGAAAGTTGGAAAGATAAGACATGTTGCCTGTCATGTGCCTTGAACACCCACTATCTGAATATCCTTGATCTTCATGATCTGTTGGTGAATATCCCTGCACAAAATAAAAGAATTAGTTTTCTTTGGGGATCCAAGCCAACACTGACTTGGATCTGCCTCTTGCATCAATGAAATGTAATCTCTTGAGGACTGTTGATGCAACATTGGATTTAAGAATCCAACATGCTGAGGCCTTAACAGCATTTTCCCTGTTTCCCTTAGCAGCAGTATGCTTAGCAGAAGAAACTGCTAGCTTTGTAGTTGTACCCTTTGGTCTCCAAACTTGTTTTTGGACCACTGCTTTTGTTTGAATGGGCCTTTGAACAATATTAGATGCATGTTTGAAAGTTGTTTTTGCACCCTTAATTGTTGATTTTGGGTAAACAATCATATATGGTTTTTCAGCAGAAACCATTTTCCTTTCAGCAGGAACAGTTTTTGTGACTGTTTTGGGTTTTGATCTTTTAGAATTAGAGTGAAAATGAGATTTAGGTGTTTGCCTTTTGTAGTTCACTCTATTACTTTCATACCCAGATACCCATTGGTTACAGAAAGCTGCAAGATGGTCAAAACTACCACAAATGAAACAAGCTTTATTGTGAAAAGCAAAGTCATCACCTAGTTGGTAAGACTTGAGATTATTCCAATTTCTTTGGTTACCTCTGGGCTTGTTTGTGGTTCTATATTGTTCACAATATCTAACTGGTTGCCTAACATGTTTTTCATTAGTCTTAGGCCTATCAGTATTGTGTTTGACTATCTTAGGAACTCTTGTTCTTGCTTTCTTAACCACTTCAGGTTTAGACATAACCTGTTTATTTACAAAGGACACCTTGTCCTGAAAAAGTAATGTTTTACATGAACATTTACTTTCTTTCTTAGGCTCATCAGCTACTATGTTAGAGTTTGGTTGAACTCCATATTGTAACTCAGGTAGCTGAAATTCAGGCAATCCTGAATGTTCTAGGTCAATCCCTGGGGGTTTTGGGATACCTCTATAAGGGGGTGGGGCTGCATTATATCCTAATCCTGACTTAACTTTATTATTCACTTGACTGTCTATTATTTTGTTTACATTTTTAGAAGCATGTTCAAGCTTCTCTTTAGTCAATTGAATGTTTTCTTTCTCAGTCTTAACCCTATCCAATGCTTCTTTTAAAGCCTCAATGATTTGATCTTTAAATTGATTATCATTTTCAAGTAAAGTTTTAGCATCAGTAAAGGTAAGTTCATTCCTTTTATAGTGTAGGATTTGCCTCTCTGCAGATTCTAAACCACTTTTATAATTGAAACAATCTAGATCAGATTTGGCGTATCGAACCTTTTGGTCATCATACTGTTTAATTAAGATTTTTAAGTCTTTAAGAGCAGTACAAGTATTTGAACAGGTTTTATGATCATGTACCTCAGGTGCAGTAAATGCCATAAGAGCCATCTGTGAAGAACCCATTTCTTCATCATCCATGAAGCTCCAATCAAAACCTAACCCATCAATTGCTACCATAGCTTTTGGTTCAGACATCTCCCCTGTATTGGATTTTCTTCCAACATCTCTATTTCTGCTATCTTGCTGTCTTGGCCTTCTACATTCTCTTGAGAAGTGTCCCATCTTGTGACAGTTGTAGCATTCTATCTTTGACTTGTCATAACCAGCAGGATCATTGCTACTGATTGTGATCTTCTTCCCCGTCCTTTGATAGAATTTCTTAACTCTCATGCTAAGAAGAGAAATTTGCCATTTTAGATCCATTTCCTCCAGATCATCATCATTGATCTCTTGAAGGTCTTCATGAGTTAACATGGATCCATTATGTTTGCTTGTGAAGAAAGCACAACATGTTTTCTCATCCAAAATTCCAAAAGTACTGCTTGATGAACTTGCAGCACTTGCAACATCATGAACTTTTTCATTAGTAACTGGAACTGAATTACTAGGAGATGACATAAATGCCATGTTCCCAGTGCTTGAACTAGTACCTCCAGTTTTCTTCAAATCTTGCTCAACAATCTTAAAGTTACTATACAGATCCATAAGATCCATGGTGTCAATGTCTGACTTGTTCTTCCAGACAACAACATGCATAGCCCATTCTTCAGGTAAGCTTCTCAGAAATTTTGAGTTTAAATCTTCTTGAGGTATTTCAACTCCAAGAATAGCAAGTTGACTCACAATATTCTGTAGCCTGTTGAACATATGGTCTAAAGATTCATGGTTGGTTGATGTGAAATTTTCAAACTGTTGCTTAAGAAGAGTCTTCTGGGTCTTCTTGGTGGCTTCATTCCCACCATATCTTGCAATAATGGCCTCAAATAGTGACTTTGCATCTTTGAATTTGCTGAAGTTTATAAGTTGATCATTTGGAATGGTCATCATCAGCATGCTTCTGGCCTTTAGGTCATTCTTCTTCTTAATTCTGTCTTCTGCAGTTTGTGGCTTGGTTTGCAGCTTATCAACTTCCTTACCATCAATTGTTGATGTAGTGGTTGTAGGCTTGTAAGAATCTCCATCTTCAATGATTTCCCACAGTGCATAATCTTGCACTTGAAAATATTGTTCTATTCTTAACCTCCACATCTCAAACTCATTCTGTTTGAGCATTGGTAACTTAGCAGCAACATTTGTTTGAATAGACTCAACATCCATTTCTAACTTCTTCTTCTAAAACAAAAATATCAACCTGTAGTCTCTGATACCACTTGTTGAAGGAGGGTCGATTACACGGTAAGGTGGTTAAACCTTCGTTCTTTGTGTATGAGATATGTTTGTGTGAATATGATTAAGTATGCGGAATCTACTTAACCACACTTAGAAGATTTATGTTTATTGTTATGGAAATGGAATAGTTAACACCAAACGATTCAATATTATTAAAAAGAAATAATACGAGTGATCTTTAGCTTATCACTAGGGTTACAAAGACCTTGAATCTTATGTTTGTTCTTTCTATTGTCTATGTATGAGAGTGGTGTATGGCATTGTCTCTCTTATCTACATATCTAAGATTTTCCTTTTATAGTCCAAGGAAATATCTTTTACAAATTACATGACTCAACAAATAACTAGCTTATGACTAATCACTATTCTAGCTTAGTCATACAAGATACATCATGTATCTAAGATAAACAACTCACTTGGAGTGTTCAATTTGATGACTAGAACTAAGATATTATCTTTTTATGCAAGTGTTGAATAAGTCGGTCTTATCTACACAGCTGTTTGTTATGAGTCATAGCTACACAGTCATAGCAGCAGCAGAATCAAGCAGTAGTATGATTCAGCAGCAGAATCAAGCAGCAGTATGATTCAGCAGTAGGATTCAGCAGCAGAATCACCTTCAGTGGAAACTCGCTTTGATTCTTCTGATATTTAATTCCTAACAATGAGGACTTTAATCGTGGTCCATGGCTTAGCGCGATTGAGTATGTGAAAAATAATGGTGGCATTGTGAGTGGGTGTTTAGGATATATAAATAAGAATCTCAATAAGGGGAAACTTGAACAAGTTATTGCAATAGTCAAGTCTTGTACTTCGAAAGTGCTTGGCGATCTTACGGTTACTCTTAAAGACCTCTCAGGTATAATAGGTGGTTGAATACATCACAAAATCGTTGATGAGGTGGGGGGGGGGGGGGACCAAGTTATGGAAAGGATATTACTGTTGGAGCTGTTTTGATTCTTGCTAATGTCTCAGTTTTTTCGCCTAAATCTTCAATACATTACCTTAACATTACAATATGAAACGTGGTTAAGGTTTTCCATAAGGATACATTTGTTGGTAATGGCATTGGTAACTCTGACGAAATGATAGAAAACCTTAATTGTGCTTGGATTTCTGCTATGAAATAAGGCATAAGTTTAGGGACCAATGGTGTACTTTACTATTTTGTTACTGGTTACTATGTTACAATAAGTAACTCTTAATGTCTGGTTTAATTATTTTTTTTCTTTTTTTTTTATATTTTTTTGTACTTTAGTACTTTAATTTAAGTTTGTTGGTCAATATCATTTCTGTGTACATTAAGTCTTGTATCTACAAAATAACTTGACACGTGTAGTGATCCTACCATTCTTTCTCACTCTAAACAAAATATGGTGTTTGTTTTTCTTTTTGATTGGCTTTGTGCCAACTTGAAATGTTGAAGATAATTAAACTTTCAAGTTGATTGCTACTTAATTTCTAATTGGACAAAGTCAATCAAAGAGAACATTAACACTTGAATTCTAATTCAATAAAACAACAACTACACAATATACATTGTCATTCAACATCTGATTAATATTGTTGTTCCTCTTGGGGAAGTTTGCGTATTCGGTTAGCCCACATCTTCTTCCAAGTGTATTTAGTTTTTTCGCTTAGTTGCTTTTTCATTAGCAGCTTTTTCCTCTAACTTTTTCACAATTTTGTTTTCTTAAAAAGGGTGTATAAAGATTAAACTATGCAAGGTATGTATGAGAAGTTCCTAGGGCACAGTGGTATAGTGTGTGTGTGGTGAGCTGTGTGGCTGGGGTTCGAATCCCACCATGAATATTTTTTAAATTTATGATTATTTTGTTTATGTTTTGAAAAAGTGTATAACAGGTATAAACTAGAAGCTTGTGAAGATATTTTTTCAGAATTTAAAAAGTTTTGTTGCATAAGTTTCAACTTTGACTACAAGTTTCGTTTGCATGAGATGATATGAAAGTGTTGATCTATTGTTCCATATTAAAATAACTCAAAATAAACATTTCAGTGCAATAATAACACAAAAGAAACATTTCATTCAACAAAAAATGTTCATGTAATAACAACACAAAAATAAACATAATAAAAACTTGAAAAAATTACAAACTAAACTTGGGGGATTTTTCCGGATCAAATGACAAGTGTAACTTGTCATAATCCAAATCCAGAAACTCATCATCGGATGAGTCTTCCTTTTCCTCACAAGCAAGTTCCTATTTATAACCATAACGTTAGGTAATTGAAGGTTTTTTTTTTTTTACCTTGGAAAAGACACACGCATTCATGATATATTCACTCAAGTAGTATAGGGACTAACGGTGTAATTTACTATAATGAGAAAAAGGAGCGTAGGTTAAATAGAAATTGAGGAAAACTAGAAGGGGGGTTGAATAGTTTGCCGATTAAAATCTTTTTAACTTGTTAAGTTAGCTTTGAAACTTTCCGTTTGATCAAAGATATATTCACAAACACAATATATAACATGCAAGTAAATGAAAGAAACGATCAAACCACAACACGAGTATTTATCGTGGTTCGGCTACAAGGACTCTTTTTCCTTGCCCTACGTCCACGCCCCGAGTATCCAACTCGAGAGTTTCTTTCACTAGTCAACAAGCTCCTTTCACCGGCGGAGAAAACCTTACACGTCGCTTATACTTTTACCGACACAAAGCTAAATGTCGAGTTCTTTTACAAGGGCACAACCACTCCCGTTAGTTCTTTTACTAGGGTACAACAACTCCCAACACTCTTTGTATTTTGAGGACTAAAATACTAACCGATCACTACTGAAAATACACAATCAAATGAAGTGTAAACTACACAAGTCTACACAATGCTAAGCTAACAAGTCTTGCAACGTTGTGTTGAATACTTGTTACTTTTAGTAAGCTCGTGAATCTCTTTGCTACAAAAAGAAACTTCACATATGAAATGTTAAGAGGTTAGATGAAAGAATGAATGCGTGTAGGGGTGATCATCGGTCGGAAACCGGACCGGACCGGCCAAGACCGGACCGGACCGAAGACCGAGAACCGGAAAACCATAGACCGAGACCGGACCGAATATGGTCGGTCCGGTCTCGGTCCGGTCTCGGTCCGGTCGGTCTTCGGTCGGTCCGGTCCAATTAGGCAAGTTTTTTCGGGTTTTTGGTCGGTCCGGACCGGACCGGACCGGACCGACAGGACCGAGACCGAATTTGGCAAAAAGCTTAGACCGAGGACCGGACCGAATGTGGTCGGTCCGGTCCGGTCGGTCTCGGTCCGGTCGGTTTTGTCGGTCGGTCCGGTCCGGCCGGTCCGTTTGCTCAGCCCTAAATGCGTGTGTAAAATGTAATGTCAAGTGATGAGCCAAATTTTAACTTGTGGCTCAATATTTATAGCCAAAACCTTCTGCAGGTCTGGCGGATCAGGCGGACCCCTGAGAAGGGTTCCGCCCGTGTACCTCCAGGGTACCGCCAGGCTTGCAGTTAGTTTTTGCAATAACTCTTCAAACCAAACAAGGTCTTGTCTCATAACTCCTAGCAACCAAACAATGTCACATCTCATAATACCAAGTCAAATACAAAGCTTGCAAGCAACAACAAAGTTAGTCAAACACATTTCTTTCCATAAATGCATAATGACAAAACTTGCCATAAATGTGATGTGACACTTTCTAATTTAAGAAATAAACTTGTGTTGTGTTTTATGAAATGTAAAATGTAGCAAAAGTCTAGTTTATGCAAGTCTTAAAAACTAAGATTATGTTTTGCTTAGAAACTAAAGTTTACATTTTGTCGTTAACAAAACTTAGCGAAGATCGTAAAATATAAATAACGTTTTTAGGTGATATTTGTATTAACAATCTCCCCCTTTTTGTTGATGACAAAACATAAACTTTGTTTTTAAGTAACACGCAAAATCTTGGTTTTCAAGACTTAAAAAAAATTATATTAACCTTGTTTTACTTAAGAGACGAAAAGCATATCAAGTATTTGAAGGGTTAATATATCTCTCCCCCTTTTTGTCGAAACAAAAAGAAGAGTAGCGAAGCGGAATAATACCAATGCTCCCCCTTGGTCGATACTCCCCCTAAATGGAGTGCCAAGATGGGAAACATGGATTTTGAGACCTACAAAAAAATTGGTTAGTTGGTGATATATATAGTCATGCTTGTAGTTACCACACACATTGCAACCACATTGACAAACCAAAGATGGATCAACCAACAATGCACAAAAGTAAGTAGAAAGAAATGTCATTCCAAGTAAAATTTTGAATTATAAAAGTCAAAAGACAAGAAATGTGGACTTATTCTTCTACTTGTACACAAAAACTAAAAAATAACCAAAAAAATAAAATAAAATCCTACATTCCTAGAGTGGGTCAAATGGCCTTCATAGGTTGCCTAGGATTTGTTGGGGTGGGAAAGTGCATCCAAACGTTCTATAACGTGTTGGAAGGCAAAACGGGTTTCATTTTGGAATTGGTTAAGCAATGTTTTGATGGTTTCACCCATTTGCTCACAATTTGAGCAAGCATGGGGATGAGTTGGTTGAAATGGGTTGGTTTTGGTTTCTTGGTTTGAAGGTTGGTTGGTTTTTGGTTCTTGGGTGGAGGATGGATTTGGTATTGAGTCAAGCAAGGTGGTTTGAAATTCCATTACTTGATGAAGGTGATTCTCAACCATGCTTTGGATTTCCTCATATGAGGGAAAGAAGGTCTCAAAGGTTTGGGTTTGAGAATGTGGGGGATTTGGGTGATCATTGTTTTCAAAGTTTGGTTCTCCATATAGAGGACCATGGATGTCATGGTAGATGGGGTGAAACAATAATGGTTTAGGTGGATGGTACACTTGTTGTGGTGGTTGAATGTGGTTGAAAAGGTTATCTTGGTCAAGGATTGACCTTGGTGATTCATTTGCAAAAGGTGGTGGTTGTGTAGGTCTTGGTGGAAGATCATTAAGATCTTGGACAAATGGGTGTGGTGATGTGGGAGGAGACCCAAATAGTTCCATTGGCTCAATTTTGGGTAATGGTGATGGTGATGAAGTTTTGGATGGTTGAGTCAGAGCACTTGGTGGAGTTGGGTCAATAGGTGATTTAGTTGGTGGTAGAGTGAGCTCATTTGGTTCATTGGATGATGGTGATGGAGATGCAAGGTTCAAAAAGTGTTCATTTTTTATGGGTGATGTGAATTCATCCGACGATGAGGAGCTTAGGTTGATGGGTTGATTGGACCATAGTGGTTTAACACTAATCCGGGCGGTTTTCCGGATGGGTCTTGATGGTTGAGAGGTGTTTGTTGACTTAGTCATGGTGAAAAATGGTTTATAAGTTTCAGAAATTGTGTTGAGGAAGGTGTGATTTGATGATGTTTAGGATGGCTTAATTTATAGTGTTGATGAATTATGGAAAGGAGTGTTTGGATTTGATGTTAGTCCATACAAAAATTGAGGTTTCTAATGATTTTGAAAACTTATTGTGGGTTGTCATATCATGGAAGTCAATCCAATGAAAATGGTGAAGTGAGAAGACAAGTTTTGCACTAAATGTTTGGTGGTTTTGGTGGATTTGTGGTAGTATAAATTTCAGGGATTTCAAGGATCCCTTAAAAGGGTTCCTTCCTTTATGTTTGAGGGGTCCTTGAGGTTGTTATAGTTAAATTTGAATTTTAGCGGGAATTGGTTTTGGTTAAGTTCATGGAAGAAGGAGTATCATATTATGCTAAACACATTGCAAGTAATGGGTTTCTACCTAAAAGGATTGGATTTTGGTGTTTCAATGTTGAATTGGCGAAAAAGAAAACAAAAAATCTGCAGGTTGCAGACGGCACCCTCAGAATACACAGGCGGAACCCATCTGGGGGTTCCGCCTGGTCCGTTGGGCAAATTCTGGGATTCCCAGAAATTGTACTGGCGGAACCCAAATTTGGGTACCGCCAGATCCGCCAGGGGTGAAAAAAGTGGCAGTCCACGTTTTTGACCCGCGAGACGATTTTCAAAATTTTCGAAAACTCCTAAAATCAAAGAGATAAGGCATTTCTGGTTGGTCAATGCAAAAAATAGACACGTAAACATGCATTTCATAGGACTTTGACCTTGTGGTCGAGAATTTCACTATACTTAGTGAAAATATTATAAACTTGAAAATTTGACAACTTGCCAAAAGTTGTCTCCCTGCATCATTGTTAGTTGAAACATGTTTCAAATAGTATCAAACATCCTACCAACACATAAATTCAAGAGAACCATTGTTTACATAACCAAATTGTTTAAATAGCACCTTGTGCCAAACACTCCTAACACACCCGCACTAATTGACGGTCAATCTTCTTCATCATTTTTCCAAGGAATCTCCCGATGTTTTTGAACATCCCCTTTGTTTGCTTGAACTCCTCCGACTCATTTGGAATATCCGGAAGTTGAGAAAGGTATTCTAGAGGTGGGAGCCTAGAGTTTGGCAAATTGTCATCTTCACTCATTGAGGAAGAAGATGATGAGGTAGGAGGATGTGGGCGTTTTCCTTGGGCTTTGTAAACTCTCTTATCACTAAGTGGAACAAAGGTGTGTGGAATGAGAGTGTAGTCAAGACGAAGACCATTTGAAGTTGGTGGAATGGGTGAGATGAACCTAAAGAGACGGGTCAAGAGCATTCCATATGGCATAGCCGTTGTGCCATGCACGGGAATGTCGGCCATTCTCTTGGCCATGTAGTAGGCAAGGTTGAAGGGTTGCCTAACGGACAAGGAGTAGAGCATGTAGCAAAGGCAAAGGTTGATATGGTCACGGTTCCCTATTGTGCTAATGACATTGGCTCTAAGGACTTTCTCCCATTTCTTGAATTGGGGTTTGAGTTCGTTCATTTCCATTCCATATGGGTCCTTATCGACCTCATTCCCCGAACGGTTTCTCCTAGTGGTGGTGGTCCTAACAAAGAGGTGGTCACGGAGAACGTCTTTTGAGACAAGAGGTGTGTCATAAGGGTGGATACGGTCTTGAAGGTTGTCAAGAGTTGAGAGGGAGTGCAAGTCGGAATAGAGGCAAGTACCACGGTTTGGAACACCTAGAATTTGAGCAAACTCCTCAAGAGTGAAGGAGTATTGATGACCACTAACTCTAAAGTTGATAGACATATGACCATAATCATCCGTTGAGAGGACGCATGATGCATAGAACTCTAGAATGAACCTAGGACAAATAGGCTCGTCGATATTCAAAAGACACTCAAAGTTGATTGTGGCAAAATCGGCGTAAAGGTTTGTGCCTTCTAGGAAAGATGGGTCTATGGTTCTACCCTCATGGACATAGTGTTTTTCTAGGGTTTTGAAAATGTTTACTTGATTTGCGGTAAGGCCTTTGATTTTGTGGTGTTTTGGTAGGTACTTAATGGTGTCCTTGTGGTCGTAGTGGGTTAGAGGAGGCATGATGATTCCTAGAACAACAAAATTTCACATTTTAGTTTACGTAAACCACTATTATAATGTGGAAGTTCTAGTGTGTGCCTATATGAAAACAATGTGGAGGTGCGGTTATCTTGACTCATTTTGATGCTTCAAAATCGTTTTGTGCAAGTTTTGTTATAAAACAAAAGATAACCCAAACGCTCCTAGTTCAATGTAGCTTCGTTTGAATGTACCCGAAAATACATATTGGTTATGTATTCCCTTTAGCATTCAAGAGACATTATGCAAGTGATGTTTTAAACATAACGTTTTGATTTTGTATTCTCAATGTGAGACGAAAAAATATTTGTCCTACTTATGAGAAATTTTTGGAAAGATTTGACATGGGGTGTTTTAGCAAACATGTTTATACTAATTAAAGATGCAATTCCTAACTATGGGAAACATGATTAGTTTTATTAAACACCTAATCTAATGCATGAGTTTTTCAAGTTAGTGCATAACCCCAAGTTTTTGTTTTTGTGCAAGAAATAGAATTCCTAGACTCAGATCAGGATTGTAATCATGTTTAGAATACTTACAATGATGATTGATTTGCAATGTAAATGAATGGAGGACCAAGAATTCGTAGGTGTGGATGAGTGGTGAAGTGAATAGTAGCAGCCTTGAAGTGGTGGTATGAGATAATGGGTATTTGGTTTAATATAAACAAAGAAAATGATTCTGCAGGTCGACGGACACGGCCGAACCCTGGGTTGGGTTCCGTCCGTTATGGCTGAGGGTTCCACCGACCCTGCTGAGAAAAATGGTTTTGGATTTGTTTTGATTTTTGTGATTTTTGTCTAATGTCCAGAACTACAATGTAGGTTCCATGAGTCCTAAGCCTAGCCTAAGAAGATTAAAAGGTTCACGCTTAAGAGGTTTTGTGAGAATGTCGGCTATGTTATCTTCGGAAGAAACTTTCTCAATTGAGATATTTCCTTTTTGGACGTTGTCACGAAGGAAATGATGACGGATTTCAATATGTTTGGTACGAGCATGTTGAACCGGGTTTTTGCTAAGATCAATGGCACTTTTGTTGTCACAAAGAATTGTGATGTCGTTGAGTTGAATTCCGTAGTCGACAAGAGCTTGCTTCATCCAAAGAGCTTGTTGACATGCCTTTCCGGCCGAAACATACTCGGCTTCCGTTGTTGAGAGAGCAAGAGCCGTTTGCTTCTTAGAGAACCATGAGGTGAGACAATGTCCAACAAAAGTACAAATACCACTTGTGCTTTTTCTATCAACATAGTCACCGGCATGATCCGAGTCGGCATACACTATGTTGTCTATTCCCGTTCCTTTAGGATACCATAAACCTAAATGTGTAGTGCCCTTAATATACCTAAAAATCCTTTTAACGGCTTCGAGATGGGTAGTTTTAGGATCTTCTTGAAAACGAGCACATAGAAAAACACTAAACATAATGTCGGGTCTACTAGCCGTTAGGTAAAGTAGACTACCAATCATACCTCTATATTTAGTGCTATCTACGGATTCACTTTCCTCATCCTTGGTGAGTTTAGTTTCCGTGGACATGGGAGTTTTGATAGGTTTTGAATCTCCTAGTCCAAATTTCTTAAGCATCTCCTTAATATATTTAGATTGGTTAAAGAAGATACCATCTTCTAGTTGTTTGATTTTGAGTCCTAAGAAAAAGTTGAGTTCTCCCATCATACTCATTTCAAACTCGTCATGCATGATTTTTGAGAAATCCACACATAATTCTTGACAAGTTGATCCGAATATAATGTCATCAACATAGATTTGGACTATGATAATATGTGAATGTTTCTTCTTAGTGAAGAGAGTATTATCAACTAAGCCCATGGTATACTTATGGTCAACTAGGAATGTTTTAAGTCGATCATACCATGCTTTTGGAGCTTTGATAGAACTTGTGCACACGTCATCTTCTAAGTTCTAAAGACCGTTTTGGACTCCATGTTGTTTAGACATTGATCTAGGATAAACTATAAGCACAATGATAATAATAAGCACAGCGGAATAACATAAAGATTATTATTATTATTATCAACAAGGTTCTTCATCATTATCTCTAACATATATTAATAATTTACAGCCCCAATCCTACTTGATCAAGGTAGAACGACCTTGAGGCTATACTAAACTAATCAACTAAACCAACACTAACCCTAGGCGTTTTCTAAATCCCTACGCCTAGGTTCCTACACACACACCCCTTTGGTGTTTACATCTTTGTACGTGCTTTTAAACTAATGACCTTATGTCTCTTTATATACTAGAGACATCTAGGGTTTACAAGAGGAATCATAATACAATTAGGAAACTAAATATTCTTCTAGAATCTTCCAAATCCTCCATCTTTTTGTAGTTTCCCTTCTTGTCACTTCAAGCCCTTCATGTTTCATTCTTCTTGTTTTGTATCATCAAATCAATAAATATAATTCCCAACAATCTTCCCCTATTTGATGATGACAAAACAAACACCTTCTTGTACGAACTTCCCTAGACGAAGTAGAAAAGTTGAGATAACTAAATCTCGCCATGAATAAAACAAGTCTTGTCTTCCCCTTAAGCCATGCCATGCCACTCCAAATCTCTTCCAACATCTCTTCCCCTTTTTGTTATCAACAAATAGGGAACATATAAGCAATAAAAACTTCCCCTTGAGTGGTGCATGTACATCAAATGATTAAAACACATGATAAAATACTTCCCCTGAAATTAATGTGCTAACCATCTTCATGATTCTTCAAATCTGTAAGCTTCTTGTAATGATCACTGATGAAGAAAATGAAGTATAACGAATTTGATGAAGAAGTAGAATTTCCCAAACTTGTGTCTTAAATCTTTACTATCCACGTAACTCCATACTTATACCCAACCATAAATATAAGTAGACCGCAATCCCTTGACAAAATCCTCAACTAATATGAGACACTGAGCACTACAATGTTACTCCTTTAAGTGATAGCCAATGTGCGCATAGAGCATCATAAGAAAAATCACACATTGCTAGATTCATCAAGCTATATAATAAGAACACAAACCCGAATAATTCCACTTCATCTTCAAATAAGTGATAAACAATCTCCTTCGTAATCAATTATTCCAATAAGAATCAAATACGAGCCTTTTAAAACCTTTAAGAACATAAACTTCTTCCTATGTGTGTAAATCAAATAACCATTCTGTGTGTGTAAACTAATATCAATCAAACTCATTGCGACTTCCACGCAACAGTACTTTGAATAGACGAGCAGTACTTTGAGAAGTCGAGCAGTACTTTGGAGAAGTACTTTGAAGAAGTACTTTGAATGAACGAGCAGTACTTTCAATGAGAAGTACTTTCAATGAGCAGTACTTTGAAGAATATTACCTTGGAGCAGTACGTTGAAGAAGTACGTTGAAGAAGTACTTTGAAGAAGTACTTTGAAGAAGTACTTTGAAGCAGTACTTTCAAGAAGTACTTTGAACATACAAGCAGCACCTTAAACATAGCAGTACGTTGAAGCAATGGAGCAGTACTTTGAAATAATTCGAGCAGTACTTTGAAATAACTTCAAAGATATACCCACTTGTAGCTTGAACATACTGATCAATCATCAACAACTTAAATCTTTTACGTCAGGTTCATCACCAATTATTGGTATAAAAACTGAATCCTTCATGTACGTATTAGGGTTCATTATTGGTTTAATAACCAATTCACCAAGGCTAATACATAAAACCCAATCATGCACATCAGCAGTATTGAATGGTTTAGAGTTTTTAAAACAAAAACACCATCAGGTACTTGAACCAGTAATCTCCATGAACAAAGCAATTAAATCTGGTTCAAACCAACTTTCGAACACGTGTAATCGACACCAAGCAGCAAATAACCAACCTCCACAATGATTTAACAAGAAAGGAACCAAATTCAAGAATTTGAATCATGAAAACCCTAAAAAATTCGAAACTTTCACCTGTTGCAGCAGCAAACTTCGACAATTTATATCTTTTTACTGAGAGTTCAGATCGAAGATCCCTCTGGTGGAACTCTTCCTTGATATGTTGAGAATCTCCAGTAAAAATTTCAGCCCGATCCAACGGTTAACGAGGGAGATATCGCTGTTTGAAAATAGCCCTACAGAAAGGTTACGAAAATTATATCAGTTACGAATTTTTACCTTTTCTTCGAAAAACCTTGTAGATCCCTAGATCGTGAGCCCCCTTGCTCTGATCGAAAAACCTTCTGTGAAGGAGCTAAAATTCAATCTTTTGTCAGTCTCTCAGATTTGTGATAAGAAGTACCCTGTGTTATTCTTTGATACAGAATGTCTCATACTTTCTCCTGATTTCAAGTTAGAAGACAGAAATTTGGTGTTACTGAGAGCACCAAGAACTAATGATGTGTACAGCATAGATTTGAAGAATGTAAATTCTGCTGAAAAAGCAACATGTTTGATTGCAAGAGCATCTATGGAGGAAGCACATCAATGGCACAGAAGATTGGGACATGTAATTTCAAGAATATCAATAAGCTGGTCAGAGGAAATTTAGTTAGAGGTTTACCTTCTAAGACATTCAAGAATGATCACACATGTCTTGCTTGTAAGAAGGGTAAACAGCACAAAGCCTCTTGTAAGAAGATTGATGAGAAGACTATTAGAGAGCCTTTGGAATTGCTGCACATGGACTTGTTTGGACCTGTTTCAGTTGTCAGTCTGAACAAGAAGAAGTACTGTTTGGTTGTAACAGATGACTGCAGTAGATTTAGCTGGGTCTTTTTCTTATGTTTTAAAGATTAAACTTTTGATGCTATTCATGACCTAATTATAGCATTATAAAATCAGTTAAGGCTCAAGGTAAGAGGCATTAGATGTGATAATGGGACTGAGTTCAAGAATCAGCTTATGGATGAATTTTGTGCCAAGAAAGGAATTTAAAGAGAATTCAGTATTGCTAGAACTCCTCAACAAAATGGAGTTGCAGAAAGAAAGAATAGAACTCTTATAGAAGCAGCAAGGACTATGCTTGCAGACTCTCAACTACCTGTTCCATTCTGGGCTGAAGCTGTAAGTGCTGCTTGTTATATATTGAATAGAGTATCAGTGACTAAACCTCAAATGAAGACACCCTATGAGTTACTCATGGGAAAGAAGCCAAGCATAAAGTTTATGAAACCTTTTGGATGTCCCCTCACCATCTTAAATACTGCTGATAATTTGGGAAAATTTGATGGGAAGTCAGATGAAGGATATTTATTGGGATATTGTACAAATAGCAAAGGATTCAGAGTGTACAATAGGGCTACCAAGAAGGTTCAAGAATGTCTTCATGTTAATTTTTTTGGAAGAACAAGAGAATTCTAAAGGTAAAGGTCCTGATTGGATGTTTGATCTTGATTTAATGTCTTCATCAATGAATTATGTGCCTGTAAGGGAAGAAAATCAAGTTACTCCCACTGAAGAAGAAGCACAATACATTGTTCATGATGTTAATTTAAGATCTGAAGATGAGCCAAAAGATAATGCCAATGATGAGCAGCAAGGTACTTCTCAACCTAACAGTACTGTTGATCCTCAAAGTACTGTTCCACCACAAATACCAGTATCTGCAGAAGATCAGGCTATTCAAGAAGAACTCTCTAGGATGCTTTTTCAAGAAACAATGGCTAAGTTGTATGATGATGAACAAAGGAGAGCTTATGAAGCAGAAAAGAAGAAGGCAAAAGAAACAGCCAGTACTTTAACCCAAAGTACTGTCAATCCTTTTAAAAGTACTTTTCAGCCATTGAATACTACAAATTGGATAAATACTGATGATGTTCATGATCCTAATTTACCTGACTTAGAAGATACTGCTGATCCAAACACAATTACTCTAGAAGACACTGATGATGAATTGGATCAAGAAGGCATTTTCTCAGATTCTAATGAAGATCCAGATATCACTAATTTGGAAGATAATCTTGAAGTTCCACCAACTCCAACTCTCAGAATTCATAAAACTCATCCTGCTACTAATATTATTGGACCCTCCTCATCAGGGGTGCTCACAAGGACTAAGGCTAAGAATATGTCTTAACAACATACTTCTTTACTTAGTTTTATCTACAAGCAAAACAAGGTGAATCACAAGGATCAGAAGGTGTGTTTATTTGCTTGTTTTCTATCTCAGGAAGAGCCCAAGAATATCAAACAAGCACTAGCCAAAGAAAACTGGGTGGAAGCTATGCAAGAAGAACTTCTACAGTTTAAACTTCAAGAAGTTTGGGTATTATGTGATCTACCTGATGGAAAGAAACTTATTGGAACTAAATGGGTTTTCAGAGTAAAAAGAGATGAAAGAGGAAATGTGATTAAGAACAAGGCAAGGTTAGTGGCTCAAGGATATAGACAAGAAGAAGGAGTAGACTATGATGAAGTTTTTGCTCCTGTGGCAAGACTTGAAGCCATTAGGCTATTTTTGGCTTTTGCATCTTATATGGGATTCCCTGTATATAATATGGATGTTAAAAGTGCTTTTCTATATGGCAAAATCACAGAAGAAGTTTATGCCAAACAGCCTCCTGGTTTTGAAGATCCTGCACATCCAAACAAAGTTTACAAGGTAATAAAAGCTCTTTATGGTCTGCATCAAGCTCCAAGAGCTTGGTATGAAAGGCTTTCCAACTTTCTACTGGAACATGGTTATAGAAGAGGAGCTATTGACAAAACTTTGTTTATTAAGAGAGATAAGAAGGATATTATGCTTGTTCAAGTATATGTAGATGATATTATTTTTGGTGCTACCAAGCAATCTATGGTGAAGGAATTTGAATATCTTATGCAGAAAGAATTTCAGATGAGTTCCATGGGAGAATTAACATTTTTCTTAGGCCTTCAAGTACAACAGTCAAGCAGGGGGATTTATATTTGTCAAGATAAGTATGTTGCAGATATTCTTAAGAGATTCACTTTTACAACTGTTAGGCCTACATCTACACCAGTGGATACTAACAAACCTTTGGGAAAAGATGAAGATGGAGAAGATGTTGATGTCACATTATACAGGTCTATGATTGGATGTCTTATGTATTTAACTGCATCAAGACCTGATATTACTTTTGCTGTGAGCTTATGTGCAAGACATCAGGTTAATCCAAAAGTATCTCATTTGAATGCTGTCAAGAGGATTTTCAGGTATCTTAGGCAACAACCTAAGCTAGGATTATGGTATCCTAGGGATTCACCTTTCCATCTCCATGCCTTCTCAGATAGTGATTATGCTGGAGATAACTATGACAGACGGTCCACAACTGGAGGATGCCAGTACCTTGGAAGCAGATTAGTGTCATGGCAATGTAAGAAGCAAACAATTGCAGCAACTTCTTCCACAGAAGCAGAGTATGTAGCTGCTGCAAGTTGTTGTGCACAAGTACTTTGGTTGCAGAATCAGCTTTTGGATTATGGATTCAATTTCAAGAATACTCCTATCAATATTGATAATGAGAGTACCATCTGTATTGTTAAGAATCCAGTCTATCATTCCAAGACCAAGCACATTCAGATTAGACATCACTTCATAAGAGATTGCTATGAACAAAGGCTTATCAATGTGGTTAAAGTTCATACTGATGATAATGTAGCAGATCTACTCACAAAAGGCTTTGATGTTTCAAGATTTACTTTCTTAGTTGTGAGTATTAGCATGATTAATATGTAAGCTATTTTTTAGGGGAGGCATAAGTAGTTATTAGTTAGTCATTATTTGAGGTGAGGCTACATGTATCATTCCAAAGTAAGAATTTTATTCATGATTCAGAAGTACAACCACAATCTTACTTTCAAGTACAAGACACAGATACCACAAATACAACAAACACAACACAAACACAAGATTACATCCACCTACTACCAAGCTCCACATCCTACTCCATAGGCCTTTTACCCTTGCCCTCATAGCTTGGTTTTCCCTTTTGAGCAGTCCTTCTCTTGTCATCAAAAGAAGTCTGTTTTCTTGGGCAGGCCAGGCCAAGTACCTGTTTGGGAGGTCTTTCTTTTATTGGATCAGGCCACTTCATATTCTGGATAGCTGTTTCTAGGGCCTGAGTCAATGCATGTGGAAGCTCTTTAGCCAAAGTTGAACTAGAACCAACTTTCTTTTTGGGCTTTTTGATGGTAGTACTGCCTGCATCAGTTATGGTAGAGTTGGCTGCACTCCTTGTTGATGAAGCTTCTTGGTGTCCCATCCATTGCACATGAGGAGGAAAATAATCTGTCCATCCTGGATCTTCAAACTCAGAAGCAGAGTAGTACCTTATCTCTGAGTCTGTGGTACCTTCTGAGTCTGAAGAGATGTTAACAATGGGTATGTCACTCATTCTGCTTACTTGTTTGTGTTTAGAGAAGATTTGGTGTTTCCAAAGTATTGGTGAAGTTGCTTTTATAAGCAAGATGAAGGTTAATGGGTATTTAATGAAGTGTATTGAAGTTCACTTATCCTGGTTGTTTTGGAATTTAATTTGGTACTAGTCTTTAATGAAGTGTTGACTTTCTACGATATTTTGGTCAAATGGTCAATCTTTGAGATTTTTAATGGGAAAGTACTTTGGTTTGAGTTTCTGGGGAAAGTACTTCTCCATTCTTTATAGAAAGTACTGCTTGGTGTAATTAAAAGGGTTCGCTGACGTGTCAGATACTGTTCCAACGGTCAGATTTGCGGCTAACAACCTTTCGAAAGATATGGGATATTTACTTCCAAAAATAACGGTAAAGTCATTAATTCACCGTGATTTTTTGTAATTTTATCCGTATATAACCCTCATATCTTTTCCTTTTATTCACCTTACACGTTCATATAAACTCATACCTACTTTTCAATCGCTCATCACTTTTCGTACTCTAACCCTAATCATCATGGCTCATCGACCAACCAACACCAAACACAACATGATTGCAAACCTTGAGAAAACCCAAGCAAACATTGATTTTCATGGAATTATTGATTTTCTCACTGGTACAAACATTTGTTACTCCATTCTTGTTAACCCGGAGATTATTGGACCCTGGATTCAAGCTTTTTGGGATACAGCTCAGTCACATGTTGAAGATGGAGAGGATGTTATTATTGCTACAGTTGCTGGGAGAGCTATACGTGTTACAGAAGCTTCAATTAGGGAGGTTTTGCCATTTGATGATGAAGGAGGCTCTGTTTTATTTGGGAAACAAGAAGTTTGGAATACACTCAGAGATATTGGGTATGAAGGTTCTTTGACTAAGCTTACTTTTCAAAAGGCTATGGTTAGTCCTCATTGGAAATTTCTTATTCATGTTTTGCTACATTGTTTAAGTCCAAAGAGTACTGCTTGGGATCAATTCAGTCATTCCATAGCTTCTGCTTTTGTTGGTCTTATTACCAATCAACCTTTTAACTTTTCATACATGATTCTTGAGGGTATGCTTACTCATATTAAGGTTGGCAAACCGTTTCTTATGTATCCTAGGTTTGTTCAATTGCTTTTAGAAAATCCATTAGATGGTGTACCCAAACCTCAGGATTATGTACCTACCAATAGGATGCCACCTAAAGTTTTCACTTTTATGTCACATAAGGGAGTAAATTTTTCGGGTAGGAATACACCTCTTAATGCTTATATGTTAGAGGTAGCTCAAGCTGTTAGGAATGAAGAAGACAATAGTGGTTCTGCACACTCTGATGATGCTGCTCCATGTGATTCTGCTGAGCATTCTGCTTCAGTACATACTCCCACACCATCTATTGTTTCTCCTCAACATGATGTTTCAGATGAAAGAACTCCCTCAGTTACAGCCTCTTTGGATAAATCTGTTTCTGCTCAAGATACTTCTCCACAAAGTACTGATCCACAAGGTACTGCTTCAGAGGATTCCATAGTACCTAATCCCAATGATTATACTTTCACAGGTGGGCTTCAAACACCTGGAGAAGATGAGGGAATTCAAAGTACTGAGGGTCATTCTAATTTGGCTAAGGAATTGGAGAAGCTCAAGTCCACTGTTCATACTCAAGCTGCAGAAATCAAACAGTTAAGGAAGAAGTTCAGAAGATTGAAGAAATTTGTCTGGCCTCTTATTAAGCATTTTAGGCTTTTTGTGAAAGAAAAGAAGCAGTCTCAGAAGCAACAGTCTAAACAGAAAAAGTCTAAGTCTAAGAGGAGGCATAGGAAATCATCATTTACCAAATTGGGGAGGAATCAAGATGAGAATTTGAATAAAGATGATGTTTCAGAAGATGCTCATTTGTGGAAATATCCAGAAAGTCCAAAGAATCTTATACCAGAAAGCTATGTTGAAGAGGATATGAATATTACACAAGAAGATGAGAATATTGAGCAAGAGAAAGAGAATGAGCAAAAAGAGAATGAGCAAGAGATTGTTAAGCTGGATGAAGATGCACAGAACATTCAAAGTGCTGGTGTTCAAAGTACTGCTGCAGAAAACATAAGTCTGCAAGGTACTGCTGAGCAAGGTACTTCTTCCAGAAATATTGATGAAAGTGAAGTCACTGCAGCTGGACCTTCTACAATGAATTATGTAGATGAAGCTGGTCCTTCTACTTTTATACACCAAGAAGAAGAAAGAGTACATACTGCTAGTGATGATGAAACAATTGGTCAGGTTATGATGAATTTAAGAAGACCTACTGGAGGAATACATATATCTGAGCCTGCACAAAAGGATGATGAAAGTACTTCTGAATCAGAGAAACTAGATCCAAAAGATAAAGGGAAAGGTATAATGGTTCAGAAAGATACTAAGAAGAAGAAGAAGAAATTTTCTATTGCTCAGATTAGAGAATTAGAGATTGCAGAAGATTTAGAGCTTGCTAGAAAGCAACAAGCTGAATATGATGCTGAGTATTTGGAAGAAGTCAGCAGGCCAATTACAAAGAAGCCAATGACCAAAGCTCAGGAAAGAAACTGGATGATACAGTTCTTGAGAAAGAAGGGATACAAGCATTTGCACTTGAAAAGGTATCCTGAAGTGAAAGCTCTGTGGGATAAAGTACAAGAAGATATCAGAAGAGAAGTAGAAAACTTTGTACCTATGGAAGTTGATAGAAAGAAGAAATTAGAAGATATAAGGAAGGAACAAGCTGAGTAAAGGAGATTGAAAAGGAAGAAATTAGCTGAAGATGATCAACTGACAAAAAGGCTGAAGTTAGTTTATGATGATACAGTTGATGAACTCAGAAATTATTTAAGAGTTGTTGATTTTGAGAACAAAAGGATTGATGATTCTGAAAAGAAGTCCAAGATAATCACATTTTCTGTGGTTGAATCTAAAGAGGGAAATTATTTTATGATCCACAGAGAAGATGAAAGCTTCACAACATTTTATATGTTATGGGATTTGTTGCGTTGTATCACAAGAGCAGATCTTTATGACTTGTATGTGCAAGTGCATACTTATTATTCAGTGAATGAAGCTTCAGAAGTGGGATTAGTTCTGCTTGGAGATTTATTTACCATCTGGGATACTGAAGAAACAAGTGTTGATCCTCTCTGGAATGATCAAGAGAATTGGGAAATAACAAGATGGAGATTCTTTGAGTCATCAGGAGTTCAAACACTAGAGATGGAAGATGGTACCATGATTCACATGTTGGCTGAGAGGAGATATCCATTGATCAGAGAAATAATGCTCAGAATGCTGGATCATGGAATGGAACTTGAAGAGGAATCTGAGGCAGCTTTGGATGTTATCAAGCTATTTATCAGATGGGTTAAGTCTGAAGAATAATATTGCATAATACTGGTATGATTTGTTTTGTAAAGTTAAAGTATTTTTCTAAGTACTGCAAAAACAAACAGTACTTTATCAAAGTACTGTTTGCTGATATAAACCAGTATAAGTTCTTTAAAATAAAAATAAATGTTTTAGATGTTTAAAAGAAAAGGAAAGAGGATTTGAAAAGAAACACATGGTGTTAGTATTTATACTACACAACAAATGGTAATCAACTCACCATGTTTAACAAACAAGAAAGAGTTTGACTCATCATGAGGGTACGGCTCTGATGTGATAATCAAATCCGTTGATGGTTGATAATTTATCAAAAACTAGGTTATCAACTCACCATACATCCAAGTGATCAAGAGTTGGCTAGTCCATAGCAAACGGCTAATGGTAAAGACATATCAAATCCGTTGATAGCTGATGATTTGCTAAAAATCATAATTTTCAATGATTCACCTCTCACAGGAGTTAACACACCTGGAAGTGATGAGAATAGTATGAAACTTTTAAGATTTGATGATCTTTGTACCTAAATGTTGCTGAGTTGCTGAAAAGATGCTGTGGAAGATATGATGCTGATGAAGAGTACTTTGACAGATGACAGATAGAAGAAAAGGAATAAAGAAACAATCTTAATGTATGATTAAAGATTTGAAGATTTTAGATAACAAAGAAACTTGAAATCAAGCAAGTAGAGTTCAAGTTAGGGGTGGATTGTTGGGATATGAAATATCAAAGTACTTCTGGATGTCAAAGTACTGCTGCATGAAGAATAAAGTCAAAGTACTGCTGAAGAATAAAGTCAAAGTACTGCTGATATTGAAGAATGCTTAAAGTACTTCGAAGGAAACAAGGACTGATATGCAATATTAGATAAGGATTAATGTGTAATATTAGATGAATATTCTAGAATTAGTTAGGGATAATTACTTGTCGTTCAAGGATTATATGTTGTAAACCGACTTAAGGTTATCTATATAAAGAGCCTTAAGAGGTATTGGTCGATAGAAGTTATATAAGTTTTACAAGTTAGATACGTTTAGAAGTCGATCAAAGTTAAATAGTTAGGGATTGTTAGTGAATCTGTGTAACAAAGTAGGTTCAAAGTTTGGTTAATATAAAAGTTCTTCTTAAGCTTTGTGTTAGTAGATTCCGCATACTTTACAAGGTCAAACAGTGTTTCAATATTAATAGTGTTGAGTTTACTCAATATTGTTAAACCTTTACAAGCTACAAAGTAGTTTGATCAGAGTATATCGATCCAACAAGCTTGCTTAAGTCCGTAAAGAGCCTTTTTAAGTTTGTAAACATGATTTGGTTTTTCAAAATCGATGAAGCCCGGTGGTTGAGCAACATACACTTCTTCATTAATGACAACGTTTAGAAATGCACTTTTGACGTCCATTTGAAAAAGTTTAAAATTGTGTGCACATGCATATGCAAGTAAGATTCTAATTGACTCGAGCCTAGCAACCGGAGCAAAAGTTTTATCGTAGTCAATGCCTTCTTGTTGGTTATATCCTTGTGCAACTAACCTAACTTTGTTTCTAGACACAGTTCCATTTTCATCTATTTTATTTCGAAATACCCATTTTGTTCCAATTATAATTTGACTCTTTGGTTGAGGAACTAATGTCCATACATCATTCCTAACAAATTGGTTTAACTCTTCTTGCATTGCAATTACCCAAGATTCATCTTTAGTGGCTTCATTAATATTTTTGGGTTCAATAGTTGACACGAAACAAAAATAGTTGCTTTCATTTTGAACTTTTGACCTTAGTGTTCTTTCATTAATGTTGCCAATAACACCATCTAATGGATGACTTTTAGATTCTTTGATATTGACAAGTTCTTTGTTAAAAAATTCATCTTCTTTGTCATCACTTAAAATTTCTTGATTTTCTGTTGCTTGGCTTTCAACTAAGTCATCATCTACCAAAGGTGATGTCTTAGAGGGAGGTGGACTCTCGTCAAATGTTATGTTCAACGATTCCTCGACTCTTAAGGTTTCTTTGTTCAAAACAATGTATGCTTTACTATTTTGTGAATATCCAAGAAATACACCTTCATAAGACTTTGGGTCAAATTTGGTGAGATAATCCTTGGTGTTAAGAATGAAACATTTACTCCCAAACACTCTAAAGTATCCTAATGTAGGCTTTTTACCTTTATATAGTTCATAAGGAGTTTTATTCAAAAATGGTCTAATTAAGACTCGATTTAAAATGTATGTTGATGTGTCAACGGCATTACACCAAAACTTTTGTGGAATGTTTTGTTCATTAAGCATTGTTCTACACATCTCTTGCAATGTCCGGTTTTTACGTTCTACTACACCATTAGATTGAGGAGTACGTGGAGCCGAAAAGTTATGAGTTATTCCATTATTATCACAAAAATTACCAAATTGAAATTCATTATCAAATTCACGACCGTGATCCGTTCTAATAGACACAATATTAGACCCTACTTGATTTTGAATTTTCTTACTTAGAATTTCAAATTTATCAAAAGCTTCATTTTTACTTTTCAAAAATTTTGTCCAAGTATATCTTGAGGAATCATCAACTATGACCAAAGTGTAGAAGTTACCTCCATAACTTTGTGTAGCCGACGGACCAAATAAATCCATATGTAAAAGTTCTAGACACCTAGATGTAGAAACCAAGTTTTTAGCCTTATGGCTACCATGGACTTGTTTACCGACTTTGCAAGCATCACAAAAGTGTTGGTCATATTTCAACTTAGGTAGGTTTCGAACTAAGTCTTTGGAGGAGAGGTTTTGGATTAGTCTCATGTTAGCGTGTCCTAAACGTCTATGCCATAAATTTGAAGATTCATCTAATGAGGTAAGACAAAGTTTGTCTCTAGATGTTGAATCCAACTTCATGACGTATACGTTGTTCTTAAGGACACCTTTGGCTACGGTTATACCATCTTTAAGAATTTTACTGCCGTTTTCACTAAAAAGAACATTATACTTATTACGACAAAGTTGACTAATACTAAAAAGATTAAATCCTAGGTTATCAACATGAGCAACATCATCTATAGAAAGGGAGTCATGAGAGATTGTACCTTTTCCGATGATTTTGATCTTAGCATTACTACTAAACGTAACATTACCTCCATCACATTTGTGATATGTTGAGAAGAGGCTTTTATTACCCGTCATGTGCCTTGAACAACCGCTATCTTTAATCCATTCATCCGGTTCCAAACAAACTTTGAGGCACACCTATTTTATGAAAAACACTCAAACATTTGGTCCCCAATTTCTCATGGGTCCATTTTGGTTAAACATGCCATTAATTTGTTCCAAGTATGAAAATAGAGCATAAGGGTTCCATGGCATGTGGTTTTGAGTTTGGTAATGTCTAGGAGTGTTTTGGTTCCAAACATGTTGGTAGTTTGGTCGAGCGTTGAAGTTGCTCTTTGGAAAGGGACGTTTGAGAATTGGAGTCTTAGGTCTTGGTTGAGTAGTTTTAGCTCTAAATTCATTTTTATTAAATCCTACTTTAGTTTTAAACACATGTTTTATTCCATTTTTGTATGTAACTTTAACAAATTTTGAACGATCCGAAGTGGATGGAGTTACTGCTGCAGCAGACCTGGTGGAACCTTCGGGACCAACGGGCGGAACCCTATTTTGGGTTCCGTCTGATCATCAGGTTGTTGTAACAGTTCCTATTTTGGGTTCCGTCTGATCATCAGGTTGTTGTAACAGTTTTGTTTGTTTCATGTGCATTCTTTTCTTATTTCGTTTGACTCTTAACGGTTTCTACTTTCCTGAACCCTAGACCTGTTTTATCAAAGGGTGACTTTTGAAGTTTCATAATTTCATCCGCACACGAAATGCTCTTATCGAACTTTTTGAACTTTGTGGTTTGTTTGATTAGATCATTTTGAGAAATTTTAAGTTTCTCAACTTCAAGTTTAAGTTCTTCACATGATTTGCATGATGTGTCAATACCTTTACCCTTTTCTAATCTCTTATCTTTTTCTTTTAACTCATAAACTTCATTTTCTAAAAACTCCTTTTTAGTTTTCAAAAATTTATTTTTGTTTATGATTTTTAAGCTTAACTCACAAAGTTTGTTATATTCATTTTGTAAAGTATCATCACCAATAGAGGAGTAAGATGAGTCGGAGAGTACCTCATTTGAGTTGTGAGCCATGAGAGCAATATCATCATTCTTTGGCTCATCATCATCTCCTTCATAGTCACTCCAAGCACCACCCACAAAAGCTTGTTGAGGTTTGCTCTTGGGTGGTTTTGGATATTCTCCTACAAGATGACTTGTGTCTCCACACCTATAACATTTTCTTTCAACTTTTCCTTTTCGATCATCACGATCTTTCCGGAAGGTTTTCTTGTCATCTTTAGGTTGCCTTACAAACTTTCCTCGCCTACGAAAGAACTTCTTGAAGTCTCTCACAGCCATAGCATATTCCTTATCATCACTATCCGTAGTAGATTCTTCATCATCACTTGATTGGACTCTAGCTTTCAAGGCAATGGACTTAACTTTTTCTTTCTTGCCTCTAACTAGTTCCGAATCTTTTTCCATTACCATTTCGTGAACTTTGAGGTTTCCAATTAGCTCATCAAGTGACATGCTTGAAAGATCTTTGGATTCTTAAATTGCCGTCACTTTTGCTCTCCACTTCGGATGGAGTGCTCTAAGAAATTTCCTGACAAAGTTCTTACTACAAAAAGATTCGTCAAGTGCTTTAAGTGAAATAATAATAGTATTAAATCTAGCAAAAGCATTATCAATAATCTCATCTTCTGAAATAACAAATTGTTCATATTGCTGAACAAGAAGATCAATTTTGTTATCTTTAACTTGTGAGTTTCCTTGATGAGTGACAATTAAAGATTGCCAAATATCTTTGGCGGTTTTACACAAAAAGACTCTTTCATATTCTTTCTTAGGCAAAGCATTATAAAGCATCATTTTAGCTTCATTATTTTTACCTATTAATTTCTTTTGATCATCATCTTTGATGTTAGTAACTACATTATCACCATTAATAATTATATACCACAAATCTATATCTTTAGATTTCACGTAAGTTTCAAAACGGTTTTTCCAATATATAAAACCATTTGCTTCAAAGAGTGGTGGTCTTTGCATAGATTGCCATTCTTTGTAATTTTCAAAATCCATGGATCGTTTCAAGTTTTAAAACACAATATATTTTAAAAGCTTGAGTAACGTAGCTCTTGATGCCAATTGTGGAAAACTAGAAGGGGGGTTGAATAGTTTGCCGATTAAAATCTTTTTAACTTGTTAAGTTAGCTTTGAAACTTTCTGTTTGATCAAAGATATATTCACAAACACAATATATAACATGCAAGTAAATGAAAGAAACGATCAAACCACAACACGAGTATTTATCGTGGTTTGGCTACAAGGACTCTTTTTCCTTGCCCTACGTCCACGCCCCGAGTATCCAACTCGAGAGTTTCTTTCACTAGTCAACAAGCTCCTTTCACCGGCGGAGAAAACCTTACACGTCGCTTATACTTTTACCGACACAAAGCTAAATGTCGAGTTCTTTTACAAGGGCACAACCACTCCCGTTAGTTCTTTTACTAGGGTACAACAACTCCCAACACTCTTTGTATTTTGAGGACTAAAATACTAACCGATCACTACTGAAAATACACAATCAAATGAAGTGTAAACTACACAAGTCTACACAATGCTAAGCTAACAAGTCTTGCAACGTTGTGTTGAATACTTGTTACTTTTAGTAAGCTCGTGAATCTCTTTGCTACAAAAAGAAACTTCACATATGAAATTTTAAGAGGTTAGATGAAAGAATGAATGCGTGTGTAAAATGTAATGTCAAGTGATGAGCCAAATTTTAACTTGTGGCTCAATATTTATAGCCAAAACCTTCTGCAGGTCTGGCGGATCAGGCGGACCCCTGAGAAGGGTTCCGCCCGTGTACCTCCAAGGTACCGCCAGGCTTGCAGTTGGTTTTTGCAATAACTCTTCAAACCAAACAAGGTCTTGTCTCATAACTCCTAGCAACCAAACAATGTCACATCTCATAATACCAAGTCAAATACAAAGCTTGCAAGCAACAACAAAGTTAGTCAAACACATTTCTTTCCATAAATGCATAATGATAAAACTTGCCATAAATGTGATGTGACAATTTCTAATTTAAGAAATAAACTTGTGTTGTGTTTTATGAAATGTAAAATGTAGCAAAAGTCTAGTTTATGCAAGTCTTAAAAACTAAGATTATGTTTTGCTTAGAAACTAAAGTTTACATTTTGTCGTTAACAAAACTTAGCGAAGATCGTAAAATATAAATAACGTTTTTAGGCGATATTTGTACTAACAGAAATTTATTACACTTTTTATATTCCCAAATTATACGTATCACTTATCACTTATTAACCTAACAAGTATTTACTCAACAAACAAACACACACCCTTTTCCAATTATCTCATTCAATGGCTGCTTCTTCAAAAAATATGGATTTTAGTAAGATGGTGGTAAACGATGATATGGTTGACTATGTCATGAGTAAATATGGCAACAAATGGTATCATAACGAGGAAATGTTTGAGGTGATTCTAGAAGACGTGTGGCAAAGGGAGAACAATCAACATAATGTTGCTAATGGTTAGTGTATACGTATCTTTTTATGATTATTTTTATTATTTTAATTATGTGTTTATTAAATGTGGGCACTTCATGTTTGTGCACGTCTTTGTAGATAAAGGATTAGAAACTCTTGAAGCCATATCTAAACTTGGGAAGAGGATATCAAAGCTTGAAGTCATGTTTGGTAGTCTAAAGGAGGTCAAAGAGGCAAGAATGGCAATGGAGGCAGAGACCATTGCTAAACTTGATGAAGCTTTTGGAATGGGCAAAAAGGCAAAGGAACCACATAAACAAAATGAGGTCATAGTTATTGATTATGATTCTAGCCTTGAGTTTTATGAGGAAAAACCTTCTACTTCTTTGGTAAACAAAAGACCTCCTAAAACATGGGGAAAAAAATTCCAGTCAGTTGTTTCAAAAAAATAAGGGTTCCACTTCTAAACCTAAGATGGTCTCATGGTATTTGCCAACTAAGCATTCATCATGTTCTAACTCAAGTGGTGATTCAAGTTCTTCTGATGAGAGTTATGATGCAAAAGGCCATGTTCAAGTGAAGAAATGATCCTTGTCAAAGGTTTCAAGACCAAGACCCCCAAGAATAACGAATTGCATTCTAGGCCTTCCAGCTATTGGTCAGAAAAGTTTAGGAAAAACAAAAGCTATAGATGATCCTCAAGCGTTGAAGTTGGGGGAAAAAATGTTATCTATTTTTAATTCTAGACGTTGATGTTTTTGGAACAATATTTTATGTATTTTGTATTTCTACTTCGTTAATGTTTAATGTTAATGTTAATGTTATTGAACACATATGTTGTGTATTTTGTTTGTGTTAGTTCATAGCCATAAATTAATGTTGACTTGTTATTTTAATGGGATACAATTAGTAAAGAACATGGACAAATTTAACTTGAAAAGAAAACAACATAGTTTAACAACATTACAAGTACTTAAAAGAGTTCAAACATAAAGGTACTTAAAAAGGAGATAAACAAAAGATAACAAAGGTAATCATCACAAGGTTACTACATCAATCCTCCATGTCTTGAAGCTTCTTGATAAAAGTGGTCAAATCATGAAGACGCGCAAGCTTCTGTGCAACACATAGCATCAACCTTGACCCCTCCAAAAGGTCTTCATGTTGCATCCTTCGGAGATCAGTAATGGATTCATGAGGTGAATAAGAACCACAGAGCAGCTGCAACTCCTTAATAAGTTTGGCTCTTACATTCATCCACTGACTAACCTCTATGACTTTCCCATTAAGCACATGTTGATCATTAAATGTGGCTTTAAACTCTCTTTGATAGTGCACCAACATCATTTCTTTCACTAATCTTGAATTGGCCTTTTCTGCTAATTCATCACAAATAGGTAGACTCGTAGTCATGATAATATTAGTGTGTGGTTTTTAAACTCTCGGTTTATTTTTTCAAGGTAGTATATGTTTATTATGAAGACAAGCATTACTTAAAAATGAGATAAGTAAAGAAGGTAAATGAGTAATTATTCATCGAGACACTCAAAGTAAAAAGTTAGTAAAACTAAAAAGTTAGTAATCATGGCATTAGCTTCCCCAAGCAACCTATCATATCAATATGGCACAAGTTGATAAATTTACAACATTGGTCCCTGAAATGTATACAACTATAGTTTGGGAAAACCCATTTACTCCTACTCAAAAACAAAAGATAGTAACTTTATGGAACAAACAAAAGAGTTATTATTAACTGTTGTACATTACATATACCAACTTATCATTATATGAGATATAAAACAAGAACTGAAAATTCCATAACAAAACCCAAATGCTTTGGTTTATCATTATAGTGTTGCCATATTATACTAACACACTCATCTTTGTACAAACCACTCTCACTTGTTTTCAAAGGTTGTACATCTTCATAAACGTAAACTTCTCTTCTTAACTCTTGGAGTGTTTCAGTTGGCAATTGCATATTTGGTGGAGCATTTGGCCCATACCTCTCATATATCTTTGGAAAAATTACCTCTCTGAGTACCTTTATTGACCATTCCCATTCTTCACGGCTACGCTTTAACTTAAGACTTTTACCATTGGACATTATACAAAATAAGTGTTTCAGATATGTTGAAACAAGTTCTGAAAATGGGGAAGAAAATGAGATGAATATGACACAAAGACAGAGAAGGAAGTTAAAAAAAGAGGTGTAAACTGAGATTAAGTGAGGGATATTGTTGCAAATATATAGACACGTGTGTTCCAAATTTGTGGTGCGGGTTACTCATGTTTAATACTACCTTCGACCTTTTTTTAGAACATATCTATCTAGAAGATTGTACAGTTATCACTTGTTGCATGGATAGTCGCAACTTTATATTTCATTACAAATACCATAAAAAAACCTACATGCTAAAACAGCTAAAACTAAACATATAGATAATATTTCATTACCAAGTCAAAATACATCAAAGTTAGTTAATAAGTTCATAATATATACACAAAAAACTGCGAATAATAAGCTGAAAACATAAGAAATAAGTAAAAGTATCACAAAATAACTGGTGACCCACAACCTAAATGCTACATTCTTTGGAGCATCGACTTGAATGTTTCCATTATGTCGATATACACCCTGGTTGTGTCGACTTGTTTCATGATAACCCGGCAGTGTTGCAGCTCATCTCTGATCATCAACCTCTCAAATGCATGCTCAGGTCAGCAATCTCTGAGTGTGACAGCAGTTCCATTTCAGCAATGTAGTCTTGACGTTTTCCAGAGTCTGCTAAAATGTTGGAACACTGGGTCACCAGATCTGCTCGACAATTCTCTCCAGTTTAACTAAGATTTGGTCTTTCAATCTGAAAGAACCATATGATTTTGCAACTCATCAAGTAGATTGCAAGCTCTAACCCTTTTTTGGTGCCATTTTCTTTATTGTTGATGATTGGATGTAGGGTTTGGTTGTTTAGGTTTAAATGAGAGTAAGAGTATTAGATACTTTTTGTGTCAAATGTATGTGATGGTTTCAACTGTGTGGCAAACGAAAAGGTTAACACTTATATAAAGGAAACAGAAAATCCCTCTTAATACACGACGATTACAATAAATCTTCTGACACTACATAGAGGTATGAACTTGATATCTATGGCTATACTAATTTGATATGACCATTGTACATCATTACATTATGTGTACTATTTCATCCTTAGTCCATAAGTTATAAACAAACTAAAATTTTACAAGTATAGTATCAAACTGACATGTGTATATTTTAACAGTGTTGCGAGTGAAATACTTTGGACTAGCGGTGCAATTTACAAAAAATATCAAGTATCCACCTTTGCAATCTAACCTATCTAGTTTCTAGTAGTGTACACGTGGCAAACTTTTGTGGTCTTTCTTAAAAGACTAGTGTTGACTATAATACCACTTGGGGAAGCTTCTTGGTGAAGCCTTGCAGAATTTGCAGGTCACAGAGCTACGTGCGCGTCTTGTCAAACAGTGTACTTTAAAAAATATATATTAAAATATATTAGAGTGTGTACTATTCGTATAGTTTATACTTTGTTAATGTATTTGTTTTTTAGAATACGTACGGGGTTTTTGTTGATCAATTCTTGTCACAACTTGCAACATGCAATTTACAACTTAATGTATCTTCTTTATTGAATTTTCAGGTAACACTGTACATGTTATTTAAGACACTAGCAGGACAACATAAATGAAAATTATGATCAATGATTGTTATTGAAAATACAAAATACATATTAATCTGTATAATAATCTGAATCTGAATCACTCTCATATAAATTCATACCAATCTCAAGCAACATCAAGTGATGATCTCTCACTTTCTTCAATGCTATTTCCTTTAGTTTCCCTTGCCTCCTGTGCTAGTACTTCTCTTAATGCCTCTTCATCTAATTTGAGTTGCTATTCTTGTTCCTCGGTAGAAAATCCTTCACCATTGCCATTTCCATAAAGTTCAGTGTCATATTCATAATAAATCTGTTGATAAATCTCTTCCTCTTGTGTTTCATCAAATTTTTCTTCCACTACCACCTCTTTTAAAGATATTGTATCCTCTACCACCACCACCTCTTTTAAAGATTGTGTTTCCTCTACCATCACCACATCTTTTGATGAATCTGCTTGCATAAAAGGTTTAAACAAAGTATTAGATTTGTAAGTAACTTAGATTTTTAAAATCAATTATAGAAACACAAGAAATTGTTTACCTTTAGACATTAGAGAAGGAATAATATTGGTTTCAAAAACTACGAATATATGTGTGATAGTATAACACCCCCCAAAATCTATCAATACAGCGGAAGACTTAAAATGTCAGCGGAAGACTTTTGGGGTATTATATTGTGGATCTTTCGTCACAATTATAGAAAACGATTCAAGTGATCGTTTTAAGTTTTATTTAAAATACCAAATATTCATAATTCCAAGAGAATTCGTTATTTAACAACAAGTTTTATTTAAAGAGAAATAAACGTTTCTTTATTTTCCCACTTCGTGCCGTTGCCATCCATTCCTTTTAGTTACCTGAGATAAACATGCTAAAAGTCAACAAAAGTTGAGTGAAATTCATATGTTTAAAATTTAGAGTTTGAACACAAGAGATAGATGTTTATTGTAATATCGATACAAATAAACAAGTTAGAAATCACATTCATTATTGCATTAAGCTCATGACACTCAATGATTCAACAGACATCAATATTTTCATAATAATGATGTAAAATATATATAGCCCCCAAGATAGGTATTTGCCAGTAACCTATTATATTCAAATAACGTGCATTTGGTGACTTTCCTCTAGCAACCAAATGGGGATTGTCAATCCCTAATAGATCTATTCACAATTATTTACGTTCACCTTTCAAGTGATTAAGGTTCATGATCGAGGGACTTTTGGCAATAGCTACTTAAGCAATAATAAGATCAGGAAAAGACTTGTGTTCGGTTTTTGAGCATGTATCCCCCCCATAGAAATCAGTTAAGTGTGGGCTATGAACTCACCTTAGTAGGATAGTAGAGCAATTGTAATCTCAACGATGCAAGGCAACGGCTTCACACACAACCTATAAGATATGGCACGTTTCAGTTCTTAAGTCTCGTTTTATTGCGAATGTTTATTATTAATTATGAGTAATCGATAAAGTGCATACGTGATGTGTTACGTTGTATAAAAGTAGATAATGGTTACGTATTGTTTTATTCGTCTAAATTTAGTTATTCGTTATATACGTTTTATTCGTATTTATATATATATAAAATAAGTTATGTTTATTATTTATCGATTTAATATATATATTCAAATATATATATATATAAGTATATATAAAAAAAATATAATTATTATAAAAAAATCAATATTACTATTCAATCCTTCGTGTTTCTCAATTTTACACTTTTTACCCTTAACGGAAAACATTTACGCCATTAGTCCAAAAATTATATATATTTACATTTTTAGTCCAAATATCAAATATTTACATTCTTAGTCCAAATATCAAATATTTACAGTTTATTCCCTTTAGAAAAACAGTTTTCATACTTTTCACCCAAGTTTACAAATTTTACATTTTTAGTCCCTAACCTTCAAACATTTGCAAAAATGGTCCAAACATTTCCAAATTTAAAACTTAACATTTTTATTATTCCAATAAGCTCATAACATTTAGAAAAACTTAATTCGACAGCTTATTAGCTTAATATTAGCTTATTTCATTTAGTGGGCTTAACGAGTCCAAAATAAGGGCCCGTTAAGGTTTTATGATCCAAGGGGTTTGGGGGAACACTAGGTTTATAGAAATCCATCATTTTAAGTTATAAAAACATTTCAAAACAGCTTATTTACTCAGCTTATCGTAATAAGCTGGAATAAGCTTTTTGGGCTTTTAGGCCCACGTAAGGTTTTTTAAAGTTTCTGAAAACTAGTCCTAATAGCGATATACTTTGGGTCTCGTTAGGTGATCAAACGATGTTGTTAAGTCGTGCAATTTATCATTCTCGTTTCTATTTCAAGTAAACAATTAGGTCGTGTAAAAATAACGATGGGTCGTGTGTCGAAATCTGACATGGCGAGGCCAAAGTGTAGGCCAAAAACTCAATACGTATAACTTATAAAATTGAAAAAATAATCTAAGTCTTTTAGTAAAAACGTATAGGTCCAATGTGACTTAGAAACGTGTGATTATTTTGATGTATATGTTAATATAAGCTTAAGGTTATTATATGTACTCGTTTATGACTTATCCAAGAAATAGTACGATATATAACATATGTATGTTGTGTTCATTATTTACGTGATATTTATAGTAAGTGTTGGTGCAAAAACATAAACGTACGTATCTAAATATAGTAAGAAAATCAAGGTCTCACCTCACCTCTAGAAGGTGGAGTAAAACGTAGCGTATGGTTCAAAAGCTCCGTGGTTCACTTCACGTCTCTCCAAGGTTCAAGTAGCTCCAAGCTTGCTTCCTAAGTTCGTTTTGAGACGTGGTACACTTGAGAATCCTTTCGTCCCTTCCTAGCTCCTTCTCGTTAATATTTTAGTAGTATGGTTCGTTTAAGTGCATGTAACGACTAGGGTTGCATGGGAGGCTTATATAGGCTGTTTTTGAAAGGGTAGAAACAAGCAAAGATCACAAGAATGAAGGTTGCATGTTAGGCGAATAGTGTTACCACAAACAATGGCCAATCGAGAGTTTACATTGCCAAGATCTTGTGTGATTTGTTCCTGCTCATTCCTGACGCTTCTTACATTCACATTGTTCATTTTGTTGTCATTGGGGAGTATGGGAGGCTCGAAGGAATGTGTTGACACGTTTTTGTGTTATCTATCAAGGGTGAGTTTGGTGGTTTGCTTAGGCGTTTTCTAGGGTAGTAAATGAGAGTGAGTGAGTAATGTTTATGTCTCGTGTGGTTCTTGGGCACTAGGTAAATCAAAATGTGTAATAATAGTGATTCGTTATGTGTAGAAATCGTTAGATATTAGGGTGCGTTTGAGGGTGTCGAGGTGTGTTTGCAAAAGAAAGAAATAAAAATAAAAAGGGGTGCGTTTGGGCTTTGAGCCTAGTGGGCTGCTGGTTGTGTGTCGGCCCAAGCAAAAGAAAAGAAAGAAAGTAGTCCGTTTGGTTTGTGTGGTGTGTCCGTGGCCCATTGGGTGTTGGGGGCCCACCTGGGGTGTCTCGATTATCGTGTCGAAGTTCAAAAATATTAGTGAGCGTTCTCGGGAAGTTTCGTAGTTTCGGGGAATATATAAATAGTATACGTTATTTAGACGAAACATATTATTAAATATAAACGCGTTATATAATTATTTATCGTTCGCAATAATTATAGGCAATCTAGGTTGTGTGTAAGCATCGTTCCTGGGTAAACGGTCAATCATAGTTGTCGTAGTGGTTCAATATCAAGTCATATCATAAAAAAAAAATTTTGTTACCCGTAAAATGGTGTTAATTTATCGTAACATCGTTTTATTTATTCGTATGCATTTACTAATCGTATGGGAAATTTACGAGAGGTTACAGATAGTTTAAAAAAAAATAGTATATAAAGGTGCAATATGTTAACTCTCAAAAAGGTGAGTGAAATAAAGTACAAACAATAAAATACAAAATGGACGAAAGATGAAAAAAAAGAAAAGAAAAAAAGTACAAAAATGTCAAGTGGCTACAGTAACATGTCAGAGGGAGGTACAAAGGGGACAAAAAAAAATATTCGGACTAAAGTGCCCTCGCGTGACATGCACGTGAGGACTGAGATAACCGCGAAATCTAACGACTGTCAGGATTTTGGACTCGCGGCGTAATAAAAACTTGATTTTTGATCAAAAAGGAAAAAATCAAGATGTTTTTTAAAGAAAATCTTGCCGGTAATACCTTATATCTATTTCAAGATGTTTTTTAAAGAAAAATCTTGCCAGTAATACCTAAGTTTTCCGAAAATACCTAAAACTTGCCATAATTACAGAAAACTTGTCGAAAATGCCAATCCGATTAATCACTGATTAATCCCGCCTAGACCAATTACAAGCTACAGGGGGGTCGACCGCCCGACTATCGATTCACGATTTTTGCAACCTCGGTTTTTGGCATTAAAAAATCCACATCTTAAGCTTGCCAACCATATATCACACATAAGTTTTTTAACCATAAAATCAGTACGTTTATTTCATAGAAGATGAAGAAAAAAGAATTATATATATAATTTTTTTAAAGTCAAGATCACTTGATGTATCACATATGATATAACATCAATTTCTAAGTTCGAACACTCAATATGTTGTCGTAAAATGAGCATACTTTTTTTTTGTAGAACTCCAAATAATTCATCGTTTTTGGCATTGAAAAATATACGCCCTTAGTTTTCAACCATATATCACACATAATTTTTAACCTCTAAATCAATCCAAATTTTTATAAAAGTTGAAGAAAAATAGAAGATTTTTTTTATAGTCAAACTCACTTGATGTATCACATGATATTACATTAATTTGTAAGTTCGAACACTCAACATGCTGTCGTAAAATGAGCATAAGTATGTGTTTAGAACTCCAAAATATATTCACTAATTTTTTGAATTGAAAATAAACATCATTAGCTTTCCAACAATATATCACACATAATATTTAAACATCTAAATAAATACTCCCTCCGTCCCATTTTTATTGTCCACTATTGACTTTTTTAGTATTTTTTCTTCAACTTTGACTTTAAATATTTTTGTGGGTGTTATATAATATTTGATGCAAAATATATAAATGGATTGAGTTTTAAGTGTACTTTTCAATGGTATAATTTTTTCATCAAGTATTATATAATAAAAAAATATATTTATGGTCAAAGTTGAACCAGTTTGACTTTGACAATTCAAACTGGACAATAAAAATGGGACGGAGGGAGTATGTTTTATTTATAGAAGTTGTAAAAAAATGATAATCAAACTCGCTTGATATATCACATGTGATATGACGCTAATAATACTTATGTCATTTTACGACAACATCTTCATGCTTCGAATCTACAAAATTAGTGTTATATCACATGTGATATATTAAACGAGCATGAATATAAAAAAATCATATATTTTCTACAACTTTTATGAATAAAATGTATTGATCTGTAAGTTAAAAAGTTATGCATGATATATGGTTGGAAAGCAAGTGATTTTTATTTTTAAATGCAAATGCAAAAAACGGTGAAGCATTTGAAGTTATACACAAATACTTATACTCATTTTATAACAACATGTTGAGTGTTTGAACTTACATATTAGTGTAATATCACGTGTGATATATCATGCAAACTTCTGTAACAAGAAAACCTAAAAAATAAGAAAAAAGGTTTACTGAAAATATATGAAAGTACCTATTTATTGAAAGATAATTAAATGCTTGTCGTAATCGTGTAATTTATTTCTCCTTAATAATTGCCCATTTTTTAGAACTATTATTTTCAAAAAAAAAAATGGTGAGTGTGAATTTTAATTAGAAAATATGGTGGTGGGTGAAAGTTGATGTTTTGTTTTATTAAAAAACAAGTGCTTATGATAATTCAATCTTAATGTTTTATATCGTCTCTAAAATGACTCACCAATTGGGTAATTTTATTTACACAAATTTGCAAACCCAACCGAGTCTGACTTATTGTAAAACTCCAATCTTGACAAAAGGTAAAAGATAACGTATACTTGACAAAGCTAGCGATTAAAAATATAACGAGTACTCGATGAATACTGCAGTTCACTAAAGCCGTACCTTTTTGTGGAAAACTAAAAGGGAGGGGGGGGGGGGGGGGGGTTGAATAGTTTTATCTTTTTTAATTTTAATTACCTTTGAAAACTATATGTGTAATTGGCACTTGCAAATATAAGTAATAAGTAAAGTGCAAGTTAAAGAAAGAAACGATCAAACAACAACACGAATGTTTATAGTGGTTCGGCTACAAGGACTCTTTTTTCTAACCCTACTTCACTCCCCGAGTATCCAACTCGAGAGTTTCCTTCACTAGTCAACAAGCTCCTTTCACCGGCGGACACACGTCGCTTACACAAGATTACCGACACAAAGCTATATGTCGAGTTCTTTTACAAGGGCACAACCACTCCCGTCACACTATGTATTTTAAGGACTAAAATACTAACCGATCACTACTGAATAAATACAATCAATGGATGTATGAACAACTAGAGTTCACACGATGCTAAGCTAACAAGTCTTGCAACGTGACATTGAAACTTTGTAAGCCTTTGAATGAAGTTGTGATCTTCTTAATACAAAAGAATCTCACAAAAATGAAATATGAATGACTTAGATATAAGAAATGAGAGTATGTATTCTAATGTATGATTGTAAGTGATGAGGAAAGACTTGGATGTGGCTTGCTATTTATAAGCCAAAAGTGTCAGCATGTCACGGATACGGCGGAACCTTTTTGAGGGTTCCGTCCGTTGTCCAAATTGGTTCCGCCAGAGTCTGACAGAAAATTCCCAAGAAATCTTTCCAAATCTAACAAAGATATTCTTTAAATCTTACCATGATACTTTGAGTAACAATCTTAAAATATAAATAACTTTTTTAAACGATATTTGTATTAACATTATTTTGGTAGTGTAATTGTTTCAAAACTTTTGAGTTCAACTAAGCTCATTGGATGAGGTAGAATAAAAGCTTTTTACTCGACTTCGACTAGGCTTGAATTGAGTCAAACCTTAACATGCAACTGCTTTGAGGCTAGTAATTAGGTATTATGCCCGATAATGCTAGCGAGCGTTTCGAAAGTATTTTGACACTCTTAGGTCGACTCGATATAATTAGCTTATTAGTTGTCTCAACTCGTTTAACCCCGGTGCACAATACATCACTGTTGATGGGCCGAAAAACATAGCCCATAAGCGAACACACTTGGGCCTTACAAGTTACAACTAGGGTTTTTATATTTTGACCTAGATCTTACCATCCCTTCTTTATAAGCAAGCCGCTCTTCATCTCCATGACTAACACAAACCTCAAATCCACCAATCAAAAATTTCAGCAAAAGGTCTTAGGTAAATCTATATTATTTATTTAGCCAAATGAGGAATATGGATATACTTCTCACGACGGTCGTCTGAGAATCAAACACACTCTTTCGTAGGGTGTTGTTTGATTATTTGATGCATTCATCCACTTTTTTTCTGATGGTATTTTTCAATATATTTATTTGAGCATAATGATGATTGTTTTTTTATTCCGATTAATTCATGAACGGATTATTAAACCTCCTACTCATTCTGAATGCTCACCTCTTTTTTATACCTTTTCTTTTCTTTTAGCTTAGTTATCTTTTTGCTACAATACTACTATATAACTGGTCAGTTTGTTTATATGTCACTATTATGTTAGTAGTAGTTTTTATAGGATAAATGAACTTCTACTTATGTTTCAATGGTTTTATTTTGTGATGTGCTATGTTTAGTGTTTTGCTAAGCATAGTTCCTAGAGTAAGTTTTTCTGTTTATGATTAACCTTTATAAATAGCTGAAACACATTTTTTTAATATTGTGTTTTGATCAATTGTTGAAAAGTTTGTTTTCTTTTCTTGTATAGTGGTTTGGAATTTAGTTCATTGTGCTTGGAGCATTTGATGTCGGACGGTATCGGTTAATTGCTACAATACTAAAATTTTTCAGTTAACATGAACTTCCAGAAATGAGTTGTTAACTTGGGTATGAAATTTGACCCATTGGTTAAAGTTATCAACTTTACATGCCTTTAGGGATGAAAAATTACCCTAGATTAACTTTTTCCTTCTATGATAAAACTCTATTTTTTTTGGTGAAAAACTCATGGAAATTCATAGAAATACATTTATAGTGAATGTTAATTATAACTTCAAAGAATAAACGGTAGGTTACCCGGGGAGGGGAGGACGAGTCTTAATTTCAGATGTTTTTTTTGCCCTAACCCAAATGTGTACCTAGTAAGTTTTTAACGCTAGATCTCTAACCCTGTTAAAAAGATTGTTATGAGATTTTAGAGTCTGGTAGATTCCTTGAAACCGTATTGTTGCCCAGTGATGGAAAATCATTTTCATTGATGAGGTTTTTTGGTGTTGCCTTTTTTCATCTGTTGTACCTTTGCCATGAACTAAAATGTTTCTTTCATGAGAACTCACGTTGACACAACTGTTTTTCATGGCAAAGTTGAACGACTTATGATAAACTGCTACCATCAGAAGTAAATCCTTGTATGATTCAATATGCTATGAGATCTGAGGGCATGTTTTGCTTTGAATTCTTCATTTCTGTTTTTTACCTGATGATACTATGTTGTTTTAACTTAAGCACATTCGAAGGCTTGGCAAACACAATATATCTGAAGTTTGTTGAGCTCAAAAGTTGTGCGAGATCTAATGTTGTCTTTTTTGATTAAGTTCACTAGCTTTGTTTGCTTTGTGATTTCCAAAATTGACGAAAATTTTCATCATAGTTTTTTTTATTGGAAACCTTAGCGGCAAGCATTTATGTTTTTGTCACTGTCTCAACAATCTGGTAATCTTGTACTATTCGTTTTTTTTGGAGTCATACAACTACCTGACTTTAAAGCTGGATTGTTCGTGCAACTTTTTCTTTGTTACTGTCTTTTTACCGACCCATGACGGGATGTGCACAGAACAGGCACAAACACTGGATCAGTACACACATCCGGGCATTCAACTGCTTTGTGATGCAGCTCAACACAAGTAGAAGACCTGTAAAATCTGGTGTGTCATTGATAGCACTTTTTATTTAGTTTTTATATGATTTATTTGGCACTTTTCTGATTGTCACTTTTCATTCTACTGTTTGATGTAAGAACCTGTAATCATCTTTAGTGAATTACTACGTACTAATTTTTTTGATTCTCGTTATTCTATTTTATATCATCTCGTCAGCTACAGTATATACATTAATAATGCACCTCCAATGTTTGCTCTTTTAATTTTCATTTACTGTTTGCTATTTTAATTTGTATTTGCCAAAAAATGGATCTCTTTTAGCTAGAGGTGCAACTATTTGTTGTTCTGTAACTTTATACGTTATAGGTATGACATTCGCACTCTGCAATTCTGCATGCTTGTTATGTATGGCATGTTATCTTCATGACATTGCTACATATATACACCAAACCAATCGTCTGAAGTACACGTTAGCAATGCAACCCCTGTGGTGCTTCCTTGATGTTCTGCTAAAGATTGTGTCGAAAACCAAAATTATAGCAATATTGAAGTTTTAGTGAATATTATCACGAACTTTTCAATTAATGATAAACATTTTCAATCTGCCAAAATTGATGTCAAGCTTGTCAATTTAAAATAATTTTTTTGGATACATTTGGTTATATGTGATGTTGTTAATGTCATACCGGACCAATAATCCCAACAAATACAAAGTGACAGAATCGAATATCGGTGTGTCTGCATTCTTAAGTCATGTCACATTAGGAATATAAATATCAGCCTAGACCTTTTATTAAAAACGAAAAGTATATCACAACAATTGATTTGTAATGTGATAGAATGTTTACAAATGCTTTTATCTCTGTCATCGCTAAAAACCAAAAGAGTAAATCATGTTGTGCTCATGTTTCAAATACAACAAATTGGTACCTTATAAGTTACAAAAGGAGAACTATTATCTTTTTTTTTAAAGGCAATTATATAATTTTTTTAAAAAGTTAGCAAGATGCTAGTGTTCTTACTATTTTGGTCGTAGCTTATGATTTGGGTGATCGGGTTTTTGGTCTTCAGCGACGGTTGTCTAGCAAGAGTGGAGTTATGGTAGTTGCAAATTGTGGTAGTTTTACAATCATGGGTATTTGTCTATTCTAACATCACACATCACCACCATCTGGTGTGGTTATGCGGCCGAAACAATTTGGTTTGAGGTTTCGGTTGTTGTCAAGGCAACGGTCATGGATAGTTTGCCCATTTTTACATCATACTTTCCTGATAGTTTGCCCATTTTTACATCATACTTTCCTGTTAGAAAAGTTAAGACATATACGTCTCTCTGTTTCGGTCATCTAATGTGGATCTAACATGAGGGGTATTTTTGTTTTTTTTTGCTTGTAAAAGGACGCACTTTGTGCACTTTACTTTTATTGTTGTTGTTGTCGTCGTCGTTGTTAATTATTATTATTGTTAGTATTACTATTACTATTACTATAAAATAACCTCCTTTCTTTTCATCTTTCTTCAACCTTTATTTTCATCTTCTTCAACCTGTCAAATAATTTGTCTATATCCCAAACACAAACACAAACACATTTAAATTTAGAAACACAAACACACCACATATCTACATACACAAACACACACGAATTTACAAATAAAACATAATTCTTCACACTCGGTGATGTTTGGTTGTTTGATCCAATTTACACACACAAACACACTAGCTTAGGGGTGAGCAAACTGACCGGATGGACCGGACCAACCGACAAAACCGATCGGACCACATTCGGCCCGGTCTCGGTCTAGGGTTTTCCATAATTTCGGTCTCGGTCCGGTTCGGTCCGGTCCGGCTTAAAAACCAGACATTTAGCCTATTTGAACCGATACCGGACCGACCACATTCGATCCGGTCTCGGTCTAGGTTTTTTGCCGGATTCGGTCTCGGTCTCGGTCCGGTTTGAACCGATGAGCAGCCTTAACGTAAGCTCATATTTGTTGTATGATGCGTGGTGTTTGGATTTGGTTTGTTGAATACAAGAAGACGTGGGTGTTTGGATTTAGTTTGTTCACCACAACCATGGCCATTTCAATCAATATTTTTTGGATTGGTTACAATGATTTTATTTATTTATTTTATCTTATTTTTTTTTTTTTTTATTGAAGGGGTTTTGATATACTTATTTTCAAGTGTTTTAGTGGGTTTTAACTAATGAGATGAAAACAAAGAGTTTTTCTTATTGATTCTTTGAAAAATGTAGAGATGCTTAGATTTTCTTGATTGTTTTTTGTATAGACGAAGGTGGTAAACAATCATATTAGTTGCGTTGAATGATAAAGAAATTAAAATAGTGGTTTTTTAATAATAATAATAATAATAATAATAATAATAATAATAAAAGGCAAAAAAGAAGACAAAAATACTCCACATGTTAGATCCGCTTTAAAAGATAATAGAAAAGTGTTTGCATCGTTCGTATTCAGGGATATATAATATCTAACGTTTATTGACAGAGAGACATACATGTTCTAATTTTTCTCACACGAAAATATGGTGCGAAAATGGGTAACCATATAGATGTTGGGAGTTTTTTTTTTTTTTTTTTTTTTTTTTTTTTTTTTTTTTTTTTTTCTGGTAATCATGGTTTCTGAGAGGCTAAGTAATCTACAGAGTTTGAACTTACCGTCGCACAAACTCAAATCGGGTAAAGCCATCCGTTTCAGGAGGTTAGCGTGACCACTGGTTGTTCGTACTTAGCATGAAGTGAGCTCGTTTTCATATTTTGTTTCCATACTTTGGGTGTGCTTAACAAAAGTAGCAGTAACAATGAACAATAACATTAAGCAGTGAACAGTAATCAGCAAGCTTTTTCTCGCCTTTTCTAATGTCCTAGGCGAAGGCAATGCGGGTGAAAGCCCAATAGATCCCATTTTTTTATCGCTCCATATAGCTCACGACCCAGCATGAAGAAATATCTAATGTGTTAAACACTTAATAAATGTTTAACGCTCTTAAATGTTGCTTCATGAATCATTAAAAAAACATTAAAAAAAATAATAATGCTACTTGCAGCTTGCGTAACGATCATTATAAATTACTAACTTTCACCGTTCGTAAATACTTCAAAAGTTGTGGTCAAACATACCCATTGTTTTAGATGATTGGCATTAGTAGTTTTAAATTTTGGGTTTGTCATCTTTTAAAGTTCAAACAAAAACTTGAATTTAGATAGTCCAAAATTGTTAACCAAACCAAGTGTAACCGGGTTTCAAATTGTTCTCTTTTTTATTCTTTCGGTCTTGCTTTATTATCCGGAATGTTATTTTAACGTATAAATTAGGAATTTGGTACAAAAGACCAAGTCATGATTTCACATTGAAGATTGTAACTAAGACGGCATTTAAGGGTCCCATTTTTACTCATTCAAATGAATCCGACATATTTGACTCTCAATGTTTAAATGGTTAGGTTTCGTTTCATGCTGGCCAACTTTTAATCCAGAAATTGTCTATAAAACAAAGTCAAATGTTGATAATAGTATTATATTCAGGCGACAAATTAGTTTATAACTTAAAATGTGTGATTCATGGGCTTTTTATTGTGTCAACTATCAGGGCCGTCTCATCGATTTGGAAGGCCCGGTGCGAAATCACAAAAAATACCCCATAATTCAAGTCTTTCACTTATTTTGTATATGGTCCAAAGTTTGTCTTTTATTTTTTGTATATTGCCCGGTTCATCTTTGATAGTATTTAACAAAGATATTAAAAATTCAAAACGTTTATATATAGAACTATAAATATTAATGAATGTATACTCAATTGAGGGCCCCTTACAAAGGGAGGCCCGGTGCAATTGCACCACTTGCACATGCTAATCACCGCCACTGTCAATAGATGTTGATTATCATCAACTATGCAACTGTTTAACTATATCCAATGATGTCAAAAGTTACAATTTTGTCAAACCAATTAAGTAGTTATCTACATTTAATAAACGCTAAACGTTTAACTAGTGGCAGATGTTTTTTGTGAGAATTTAAGTTCAAATTTTACACGGATTTTAAAGAAGAGCACCTTGCAAGAAAAATATAGTAATCATGTTGTTAAAGCGGCCAGAATCTCTTTTCACGAATCGTAAAGTTATCAATGGTTTTCCAAATTTTCATCTAACAGGTGTTAATAATGTGATTAGAAATGACAAGGAGGTGCCAATGGCTTTTGTTATGTATAGTGTCATTTTCTATGTTTAAAACAAGCATGACAATATTTTAATGGAGTCTGAAATTTATTATGCTTAGTCTAATGTGTCATGTTGACATAAGAGCCTTGGTTGACTAAAACAAAATTTTGTTAATGTGTCGTACAAAATAAAGATATTTACTCACCGCCATCAACAACAAATAATGTAGAATTTGGATAACACAATTTCCTTATATTTCTTTGAATTGAATAATGCCACATGAGCTAGGAAAAAGGTACCTCTCAAGATCGTTTGAGAGCTAAGAGAGTAAGTTCAAAAGGTGCCATGACATACCCATTTTATTCATTTGGAGTTCACGGAGTATCACATTACTATAACAAACCTCGATAACTAACCCTTTCACACACAATTAACCACAACTTACTCATTATAGGCATATCACTTACAACTTTATTTTTTATTCAAATTATCAAATAAACTAAATTCATTTTACTAAAAATAAAATTACATTACAACATACTAAATTACACACAATTAAAAATAACACTAAAAAAAAAAAAAAAAACCACGATTCGGGAATAAAAATTACAACACATATTAATAAAACACCACACAAACATCTTACTCGTCATCGGTATTGAGATTTCAGAATTTCTTCATTTTTTTTGCTTGTCTCTTTCGGATGATAGCGACTTTTTCCGGGTAAGAAGTCATGTCGGGATCTAGCAGTTCATCTCCTTCATCTATAACGCCTTAACTTCCTTCTCCCTCCTCGCCTCGTAACAAGCCATTTAAACGTCGGCTTTTTGCGAGTATTTTGCTGATAATTGTCTCGAAAAATATATCCTCGAGACATTTAATGTCTATTGGATCCTCGGCATCTCATTTCGGGTAATTTTTTAAGATCTGTCAAACGTGACATACACAAACCCCTAGTATTTTATGACAGTATAACAGTTACTGTATTTTTCGAGTTGTTGCATGGTTGTTAGTATATTGTTAAATCTTTATTTATATGTATATAGTACACATATAACGTAGGTAGATTAAAATATCTTTATTTATATATAAAAAGGTAATTTATTAAATATTTAATTATTTATATACTTAATAACAATATAAACAACTACCTTTCTTTACTTTCACCTAATACACACTCATATATACATTAAAAAATATCGCACACACAAATTAACATTACTATACACCGTTGTCACTATAAGCGACTATTCTTTTAGTTTGCAAAACTGCGAAAGCTAAAATTGACTAAATTTTCGATGTATCTCTGAAGATTAATGTGTAATCAATAAAAAGATTCAATAATATGCCAACAATCATGCAACTCATTCATTTTGAAAAGATACAAGGATTTTATTTTGTGATTGTTCCTCCTGAAAGTATAACATTTTTGACGCAAAAATTACTACTGTAATTTATTCATCTATCAAAGTTTTGCGAGCTTTCTCAACATTGTACTATTAATTAATTTCACTATTAAATTCAATATTTTATTAAATTTTCAATTATGTATTAAAATATAGTCAAGAAAATTAGCTTGTAGCCTTTACTTCAATATTTGATACGCTTTTTGACCAAATATAACTGTTAGCTTGAGAGTCAACATTAACATATGCCCCATTGCTTCCTAAAGTCTTCTTTAGAATATTTAAAATTTCAATACAATTAACATATAAAGATATCCATTAAACTACAAATAACACAACTTACAAGTTTAACAAAATCATTCTCTAATGTTAGTGTTGTTTGCAATTCATGCAATAAAGATTATACATTAATTGAATCGGTTGATTTTACATGTGATAAAGAGATAGTCAACACACTCAAAAAGAAAGGACGACTATCATTCATAACTCTCCTCCCGTGTTAAAATAAAATTTCAAAACAAAAACAAATGCAGGTAATATTCAGTTTTAACATGTGTAAAAAAACATGTCCTAGGTTGCTGAAGTTTCATTTATATCTATTCATTTTTTATTTCCAAAAATATTCAATCAATATGAATTACTTATATGTCACTCATAAAATATTCTCGCAAACCTCAAAAGAAAAATATTTGTTAGCGGTTGAAAAAAAGTTTAGGGTCCGCTTGGTTCAAAGTGGGGAAAAGGAAAGGGAAAGGGAAAGAAATGCAAAGGGATAAGTGAGGTGGGTAATCAATACCTTACCTCCCAATTTAGTCTATAATGATTGATTACCCACTACGAAGTAATCAATACCTTTCCCCTTACTAACCAAGCACAAACATTGTTTGATGTGGGCCCATCATTATTCCTTTATCCATTCCCCACCCCCACTTAACCCCTCACCAAGCACTCCCTTAGTTCTTCTAAATAAAGAGAATAATAGTAATTGTTTATGAAACTTTTTGTTTGGATGAAAAATTATATAAGACCCTTTCAATAAACAAGATACAATGATTTCCAAACACGTATATAAGAGTTTGGTTGGTTGGTTGCTAATGAGAGACTCTAGGGATGTGATTATTTTATTATATAGTTATGAGTTTTTATGAATAATTATGATTGGTTGATATTTTCGGAAAAAATAAATATAATTTTAAAAACATGAATACAACAACACTTGATTGTGATTGGTTTATTTAATTTATTAGAATGACTTGTAGTAAAAATCATTTTTTTTAACCACAACTTTATAAGTTGTACTAGTGATTCACAAATTCCTTTAGTTAATTCATAACCCATTGATCATTAATTCGTAAGTAACACAATAAGTGAAAAAAACTTAATACTAGTAAAAGACACTAAACTAGCAAGCTACATATATCCACATCTTCTATGATAGGAAACTAGAAACAAGATTTAAATTATGTAACATTACTCATGTGAAATTTATCCATTACAAAATGTGCTATCTAAATGTGTTTAAGCTGAGTTGAGTTGAACATTATCAAGTTTGGAACTCACCTCGACTACAAAACTTGAGCTTGATCAAATATTAACTTTGAAGCTCGATGAAATTCACGAGCTTTACAAGTCAAATATCCAAGTAATCGAGCTCGACTCAAATTATACTTGAGCAATTCAAGTTCAGATCGAATAGAATCAAATAAACTACCATTATTCTAAATAAGCCAATATTTAGTCATTTGCAATATTTATTGACTCAGTTATGCCTCTAATAGTCTAATATTGCTACTGCTTCATGCTTGAGCCGCATTACGCGGGTTGAGTTGAACATTACTCATGTGAAATTTATCCATTACGAAATGTGCTATCTAAATGTGTTTAAGCTGAGTTGAGTTGAACATTATCAAGTTTGGAACTCACCTCGACTACAAAACTTGAGCTTGATCAAATATTAACTTTGAAGCTTGATGAAATTCACGAGCTTTACAAGTCAAATATCCAAGTAATCGAGCTCGACTCAAATTATACTTGAGCAATTCAAGTTCAAATCGAATAGAATCAAATAAACTACCATTATTCTAAATAAGCCAATATTTAGTCATTTGTAATATTTATTGACTCAGTTATGCCTCTAATAGTCTAATATTGCTACTGCTTCATGCTTGAGCCGCATTACGCGGGCTGAATTAAGGTGCATGATTTATATGTTGAAATGCAGTAGCAGGGTATTCGTATGATGCAGCGGCGAGTATTCTGTAATTAAAACAATTGATGATCAATGTATTTTAGTGGAAAAATATCTTTAACAAAATACAGTTTTTTTTGTTTTTGCGGATTAATTTGGTGACAATTTCAAAGAACGTCGTGGTTGATTATGGAGTGAACTTTTCAAAATAAAACTTATTAAATTAAACATATATGAAAGAACTTGGAGAGTTTTAAGTACAACGTCAAATGCTTATTAAACACTAGCAGGATACCCGCGCATTGCAGCGGCGGGTATCTGAAATTAAATTTTTCGGTGAATCATGTATTTTAGTTTATTACGTTCTTTTTGACAATAAATTTATGGATATCAAGAATTTCGTTTAGGCTGTGCCCGTTTAGGCTCGAGCCTGTTTGGCCCGCACCCGTTCGGGCTCAAGCCTATTTGGCCCGTTGACCGTTCGGGCATGAATATTTGTATAATGTGCTTTATTATTTGTATTAGTGACATTTAATGTAGGAATTGTGCTTAATTTGATTGTACAATATGCTTGATAATTTTTATTTGTGATGTAAGGGGTGTTTTAATAATTGTATTAATTGACCAATTAATTGATTGACTACATTAAATTATCATTAATGTTGTGTTTTTTTAATATGTGCATTAAAGTGGTGTACACTATGCTATTTGTCTTGTAAGTCTGAAAATTATGTGCATTAAAGTGGTGTACATGCATCTTTCCTATTAAAGAAATGTTTTTGATCTTAAACATTTTAAGACTTCTAAATATAGATATCCTAAATACATTATAAGGTAGTATAAATATATGCTAAATTTTGAAATATAAATAATATAGTAGTACTTTATAAATGAAGTATATAATAAAAGTATATTACAATAACAAAAATAACAGTATAAGTTTTAGAACTTATAATAGAGTATTAACTTAAATTCAATTAGGCTGCATGCATAAGGAGACCACGATCGACACCCACGATCGATCCCAGTCGATCGTGGCTCCTGTGAGATCTCGGTCGAGCAACGAAAAAGAAACAAATAGGTCGAGATCACGATCGACAATATTACAAACTAATTTGTTTTGCTTTTGACAATTAGCCGTTAGGCTTGAATAAAAAAAAAATCTTTTAAATACCTTATAAATACACAACATAAAACACACTCTAATTCACAAACCTCATTTCAAACATTCTCTATATTCAATCACACCATGAATTCTTTCGAGATCTTTTTTGCCAATTCGTCTTCGGATGACGAAAATGAAGTTAATACCGAGTTTTTGATGTTTGCGGAAGATTGTTGGGAGGCTTATCAAGCATCACAACCTAAAGAAACACGAAACCAAATTACCAGGGATCGTTTGGGTGCTCATAACCGTTTAGTGACTGCTTACTTCTGCGCTAACCCAACATACGGCGAAGAACAATTCCATGATCGTTTCCGAATGAGCCGAAGACTATTCACACGAATTGTTCGAGAGGTAACCGATCATTCACCTTATTTCTAACAAACTCCTAGTTGTGCGGGCTTACTTGGTATTTCTCCATTGATGAAAGTTACTTCGTCAATTCGTCAATTGGCATACGGAGTGAATCCTGATATGCTAGACGAGTATGTGCAAATGGGTGGGTCAACAATTCGTGAGTGTCTCTATAAATTTTGTAAGGTCATCATGGAGTTATATGGTACAGCGTCTTGGACATATAATGTACACATGCATCATATTACATAATATGATAATTCAAGACGAAGGGCGGGCGATATCTCCCGAATTCTTTCCAGCGAAGCAGCATCGTTCTTATGACCCTTTAAGAACGCATGAGGAATCGCTGGAAATTACCAGGGAGATATGCAACAAAACAACTCATCTTAACATCAAAGCCGATTTGGTGAAAGACATTTGGCATCATCATAATCCAAACTAGTTTTGTCGTTTTAATGTAATTTGAATAAGTGTTGTAATGTTTTTTTTTTTTTTTTTTTTTTTTTTTTTTTTTTTTTTTATTTTAATTAATATGTAACGTTTTAATTATTAATGAAATTTGAGTTTGTGTTAAAAAAAATAAAAAACTGAACTAGGTCGCCCTTATTGGGGCACTGAATCGCCTGCAGGTCGCTGGAGAGAGAAATCTTACACGAGAGAAAAAAGTAAAGGGATTGAATCCCCTTAGTGTGTGGGTAGCCTTACAAACAACATATGTGATGCAATAATTATGAATGAATTAAATTAGTTGCATTAAATTTTTATGTAAAAAGTCAAACTAGTTGTGAAACTTTTGCTAGTTTTTCATTAAAAAATGTAAGGTTGAAAACTAGGAAGGTGAATTTTGTAATTTCTTTTTCTTCTTTCTTAAAAAGATTAGCAAGATGAACCTTAATGATTTTGTGATTTTTTTCCCTTTTAAAAAAAAAGATTATCCCCATTTTTTTTTTTTTTTTTTTTGTAAATATCAAAACCTTGCTAATTTTACGAGTAGTTTTGCTTTGTGAATATAAATTGAATATTTAATGAATCATGTTTATAAAGTAGATTATTTTTGTCATGTTGTCCATAAACAATTACAATGAGTTAAAAAAAAAAAAAAAGTATACTAGTAGTATTTGTTAAGTGAGAACACATTATTTAGTATTTTACTGGAAAACAAGCAAAGGAGGCCCCTCAAAAAGAGAAAAAATCTCTAGATAGACAGAAGTACACACACATACACATTGAATAATTCTAAAGACAGAGAAACATTAGAAAAGAAGAATAGTCAAACCCCAAGCCTTTAATCTCTCTCATTTCCTGAAAATAACCAAATCTTAAATTCCACAACAAACCCACTTCACATCTTGATCCATATTCCAATGTTCACAACCCAATTCTGTTAAATTTATATAAAAAATAAAAAAATGGGTGGTGTTTGTACTGGTGGGACATTGAAGAGGGATGAGTTTGGTGGTGATGGGCGGACTAGTGTTGGGTTTTCTGGTAAGCTGAAATCTGTTAAAAGCTTTGGACAAAAGAAGGTTAGTAATAAGAAGGATGATGGTTATGATGATGGTTTGTCATCTAGCTATGGTTATGGTGATGGTGGGGGTGGTGGTGGTTATGATGATGAGGCTTATCATAGAAGGATGACCTCATATGATTCTGGTGAATTGTTTTTTTCTATTTCCAGGGAGTTGAAGCCTTCTACTCCTGCAAGGGTTAACAAGGTATTTTGTTACATATTTTTTGGTTATATATTTATGATTGTTATAATTTGGTTTTAAGCGAAATTGGGAAAAAAAAAAAAAAAAAAAAAAAATTATGCGAATTTTTGTTTTTCGAGATTTGGTGAAGCCAAAGAAGGCTGAAATTGTAGTATGATATGTTTTTATTTGTGTGGATAATATGGGCAATATTCAATCTCAGTTGTGCCTGCAATAATGGGATACACGACTATATCAAAGTCCTTTAAGCTACACGTCTAACGACTGGCCCAAAGTTGCAGCCGTGGTTGAACTTGGGTTTCCAATTGAGAATTACCACTAGGGTAACCCTGGGTTATGTAGATGTTAATTTAGTGTATGACTATGTATGTTGAAATTTATGGTGAGGCTAATTTGGCTGATGAGTGTTAAGAAGTAAAAAGAGACCAAACAACATTCTTAGCTAAAAAGGTATGAATTTTGAAGGTTCTGTAAATTGTACTAATGACGTTTTTTGTTTTGGATTACGATAGGTGCCTCACGTGAGTACATTTCTTGGGAAAGCTGGTAGTGTTGGTCTTGAAGTTCTAGACACGTTAGGCAGCAGCATGACGAATTTGAATGCGCATAGTGGATTTGTATCTAATATGGCTTCAAGAGGAAATAAAGTATCTATTTTGGCATTTGAAGTAGCTAATACCATTGTCAAAGGGTCCAATTTGATGCAGTCGCTTTCTGAAGAAAACATACAGATTCTTAAGAAGGAGATTTTACATTCCGAAGGTGTTCAGCTTTTAGTTTCTACAGATACAAAGGAGTTGTTACGTATTGCAGCTTCTGACAAAAGGTAAGCTGCCATTTCTCTCTGGTTTTTTCAAATCAATTTTATACTCGTGTCATGACATTGCTTGTTGTTTTGCAGAGAGGAGCTTGAGGTATTCTCTCGAGAGGTTGTTCGGTTTGGAGATATGTGTAAAGATCCACAATGGCATAATTTGGATCGTTTCTTTGCCAGGTAATGCTGATACTTTATGCTACCTGTTCATCAATCTTGTGTTACATTTGTGATTGTGGAACTTGATTTTGATTGTCGATTTGATCAGATTGGATTTGGAACTGGTAACTAGTACACAACTTAGAGAGGAGGCTGAAATCACTATGCAAGACCTCACCAATCTTGCTCAATATACGTCTGTAAGTTACCTCCATTGTCATCCTGTCCTGTGTTTGAGTAATATTGTTTCCATTTTTCCCTTGTTAAGTCTATCTTTAGACTAACTATGTAAGTTTTTCTTCAATTAAATGAACATTGAAACATCTTTGCTGTGCTGCAGGAATTATACCATGAATATCATGCTTTAGATAGATTTGAACAAGATTACAGACGTAAGCTTGAGGAAGTGGAAGCCTTGCATCTTCCTCGAAAAGGTTAGACACAAGTATACTAGTTTCTTTAAGTAGAAGGGTATTTGCTAAAGTATTTTGACTAGTTCTAGTCTGAGTGTTGGAATTTGAAGTTTCCTATAGGCAATTATAACATGCCCAAAGTTTATTATGGATGGCGTGTTTGTGCAAGATGCATCATACATACATTAGATATGTGGCGATACAGGAACTTTGCTTGTTTTGTACTTGTTTAGCAGTAAATAACCAGTGCTGTTTTTTACATGCTATAATTCTTTAAGGGGTTTGTTAATAATCTTGTTGCCTTAAACTACAAACTTCTACTAATTGTCAAAGATTGATTCAAGAGCTTTCTTAAACAATCAGTTTTCTATCTGCCTTTGTGGTCATGCTCTTTGATTCATTTAGTTGCTTCGTGTAATCCACTTTTCGTTTGCTCGTTGCTTTTGCCTGCGGTCATAGATTTTCTAGTTGTTTGCTACCTTTGTTGCCATTTGGGTAAGAGAGGGTTGATTATATTTATCTTTTGTTCACATGTGGTTCCTGTTTTCATTGTAGGAGAGAGTCTCACTATCTTACATAGTGATTTAAAGCATCAAAGAAAACTGGTGCGGAACTTGAAAAAGAAATCTCTCTGGTCTAAAAGTTTGGAAGAGGTATTGTATCAAGCTATTCAAATAACTTCTAGTCAGATATAAATTACATTTGAAGTGGCGATGAAAAATTCATAGCCATTCCTGCTAATTTTTTTATCTTTGTGTTTTAATGAGCAACCTTTTCAATTGTGCCATATCCATTTTAGGTTGTGGAGAAGCTTGTAGATGTTGTCACCTTCATCCATCAAGCAATAGTGGAGGCTTTTGAAGAGAATGGTACTCAAAACCTGTTATGAATATTTATATTGCTAGATTTGAAAAACAAATGTTTGAATAAACAGTACTTTATATCAATCATCAGCTTGCTTATAAATACAAAGGGTAGGTACAAAGACTTTTATTTTGGCCATTCCCTTGTAGCAAGATAATTTGACCATATCTTCGTTTCATTTTGACCATTTTACCTATTATTCTGTCAAAACAGACTTTTTTTTGACTCAGTTGGCTTTAATGAACCTTAGAACACCATTTTAATGTTTTTTAAATACAAAAAAGTTGAGTTTTTTCTTCATTGGCTGGAAATAGGACAAGTGAGCAAAGAATTGTCGGAACATAATACAGAAATATGAAGAGGAAATAAATAATTTGTATTATAAAGTGCGCAAAACCTATTTCTGTCACCAAGTATTCAGGTCAAATATTTTCCTTTTCCAAAAAAGAAGAAAAGTAAGCTTTTTATCTTACAAGCTGTTCTATTTTGGTTTTCCTATAGTGCAAACTCCAGTGATGAATAGCAAGGAGGGTCGTAAAAAACCTGATACGCTAGGTGCTGCAGGTCTTGCTTTACACTATGCAAACTTAGTCACTCAGATGGACAACATTGTAAGCCGACCTTCCATTTCTTTCTAATAACTTCTTCTACATCATTATAGCACTTCAATAAACGTATTATGTGTCTTTGAATTTTCCAGGCATCTCGCCCCATTTCATTACCTCCTAATATGAGGGACAATTTATATAATGGCTTACCAGCAAATGTCAAGTCAGCTCTACGTTCTCGCTTACAAGCATTCGACTCCAAAGAAGTGGTATGCCTTATCTTCCATTCTTCTCTATTAATGAGCAAACAAATTTCCCATCACCCAATCCTAAAAGAAAATTTTCCCTTATTTCAGATGACAATGCCTCAAATAAAAGCAGAAATGGAAAAAACCCTTCAGTGGCTTGTTCCAGTCGCTACCGATACTACCAAGTATGTTTTTGCAGCAAGATATATCATTGACACCGATCCTTAAATCAACTGGTTCATGTTACATATAATTTTCTAATATTTTATATTGGTGTTTGCAGAGCACATCAAGGTTTTGGATGGGTCGGTGAGTGGGCAAACACAGGGTAAGTAAACTAGAAGCATCTTCATGTCTATCAGGTTACCTAATACTATTTTTGTTCAGAAATTTAATGTATCTATTTTAACAAACAGTAACGAGTTTGGGAAGAAGACAGCAGGCAGCAACAATATTATTCGGCTGCAGACGCTTTATCATGCTGATAAACAAAAGATGGATAGATACATACTGGATTTAATTATTTGGCTTCACCGTTTAATAAGTCTAGTCAGATTCAGAGACAAGGTTCCTAAATATGCTCCAACTCAGTCTCCACCTACTATTAATAACGGTCTGATCATGCGTTCAGATCCATCTCAATTGAAAGCAGATGGTAAACCTCAACGGGTTCAGATCTCAATGGAAGATAAGAATCTTCTAGAAAAAGTTATGAAACGGCGAATGTTGGTTCCTGGAATAAGTAAAAGTCAAGAATTTGTGATGGTTAAGAAGAAAAGAGCGAGTGTTTTTGCATCGAGTCGAAGCATGGGAAGCTCTCCCAGAAGGGAAACTGCATACAGAAATGCCGACATGTTAGATGTATTGGATGGTTTAGGTCCAAATTTCTAAGCTATTAGTACATATTCTCGATGCCGTCGACCAGCAAGGCAAGGAAGTAACTGGGATATATACAATGCTGATATGTTGGAACGGTCGAGTATAACATTTTGAGCTATTGGTACAAATCTGATGCCATTGTTTCATTATAATATGTATATATATGATATGATATATGTCTCTTACATGAGGCGGGTGTAGGGAAGTATAAGAGATTATATGCTAAGAATGCCGAGTATTTTGTATTATTTTTTCATCTTCTGGTGCACACAAATGATTCAGTTCATGTTCTCATTTTTGTTGGGTTGATAGGGATTAGGGAACATTGATAAAGATTAATTATCTATTTAAATAAATTACCTTCTGATAGTAATGTAACTGTCTATTTTACCTCCCGGATACCAACACTCCGGTGAGATTGAGTATCGCTGTTGTCTGTTTACATCGATCAAGAAGAAAGAAAAGTAACAGAATCTCTAATGACACTTATTATTGTTGTTTGAGCATCTTCTACGAAGGTTCATAGACAAGGTCTCTATGTTTATGAAGTTTAACCCGAAGCTCTTTCATTAAATTTCATAGACAAGGTCTAAGGTCACATGGTGAAGAAAAACAACTATAGTAGGCTTGATAAAGTTTGTAAGTGAAGAGAAAAATAACTATAGTAGGCTTTGATATATTCAAACTTTTTGAATAACTATAGAGATGGCAACGGGATTCGGGACGGGTTTATATCTAAACCCGTATCCGCCCAATTACTCGCCGGATACCTGATTAATATTATTCTATCGGTTGTTTCCTCGAGGATATCGGTTTTTCCCAATTGAATATTATATGAACAAAATGGTATTAAGATCAAGTCACACTAAAATCCACCGAAAAAAAAAAGAGAAAAAAGAAAAACACCTTTGATATATTCAAACTTTTTAAAAGTTAAAGAAAATGAATATCGTATCAAACGATTTAACGCTTTTGAATAATTCATGTACAAAATAAATGGCGTTATGTAATAGAGATACTTATATAAAAAATATAATGGAAGAAAGTATATATATAATGTATATATATTCTAGTTAGTTATAATATCAATAAACCGGGTATTGATTCGGATAAACGGATACAGGTACATGTAATCGGGCGGGTATTACTAGAACCCGTCACCGAACCCGTATCCGACTATTTATTATTTTTTTATCAGTACCCGAAACCCGACCCAAACCCAATCAGGTTTCAGTTTTTCCCGTCGGTTTCGGGTGCTTTTGCCATCCTTAAGAGATGCTTCTAAGCAAATGGCACAAAGCCATTTTAGAGCAAAAGATTGGAACATTGAGTTGTCAACACCATTTAAAGAAATCAACCTTGGTAACCATAGCTTTGGTTAGCAAAATTCTTTTAGAAACATACTTTAAAAACGTTTCACTTTTAGTAATTAGATTCAGAATACAAAAAGCTTAAAAGTTAAAACCATTGCAATTTTTTTTTTTTTTTTTTTTTAAATAAAAATTTACTAAGGATCAGATGGTTTAAGAGTAGAGGTGCCTAATTGTCGTAACAGGCTTTAGGCAGAACACCCCATTTCGCATATTTAAATGCGAGCATTGACCGCTCATCATATCCCGTTAAAACGTGCCTGAAGGATCATATTTTTTAAGTTAACCCCATGCTCTTATTTTATAGCAACCCACCACCTATCACTTCTACTCTACCTTCGATATGGGATAAAACCATACATAAATTTGACATTTAGTTAGCTGAGTGTTTTTAGTAATATTTGCACACGTACTCAACATCTTCATGAACAGCTATTGGGATTTACGGATCGTTATTAATTAATGGTTTCATCGTCTTAGTTATCATATCCAGCTGGTTATCAGTTTGACCTAGCATGACCTTGTAGGTTACTTGTGATCAGTGGCGGAAGTAGGACCAAACGTGATCGGGTGTACAATTATTTTAAAATCCTAGTATAAAAGATAAAATGAACAAAAAGTGTGATTTTGATTGAACGCTTAAGTTTAATAAAAGTTGAGTTTATTTTTTACCTACTAATTGTGATAGTGTAGAAGTTCATGGTTTCCTCATATCAGCAAAGTTGATTTTCTTGTCACTCACATGCCCAATTATTTGTCTAACTAACCAAGTGTCGAAGTTCATGGTTTCCTCATATCAAGAAACTTGATGCTGCCAACCAAGGCGTCACATATCAAGCAATCTGGCATCATCTTATGGCACTGATTCTAAACCGTTCTTGACAAAGTCAAGCATTCCGACACATTTTTATCTATACAAACGACACATATCCAAATGCCTTGCAAATATAAAGCATACTAACAGAATATTAAAAAGCGCATAAACAATACTGAGGTGCCAAACATTTTTTGATAATAGATATCCTACAATTGCTTAAGGATCTATGCAGCCTCCCTTCCTCTTTTCATTTGGGAAACACTCACCGCGACTGCAACATATATTTTGTCCATGGTTGCCTCAGTGAACATGAAAAGCTTTTGTCTCCATTGCTTCTTGAACAACAACACTCCAATAAAACCCCAAAAACCTGTGTGATCAAGTAAAACCATACCTTCTTAGGCTCATTAGCATCTTCGTGTTTGTTCTTGCTTCTATCGGTCGTTGTATCTTCATGATTGGAACAATTCTTTGGCAGCGGAGCACCACAAAGATCTTTGCTAGCTGCGTATATTGATGGATCAGGAAGGGTCTGCAATTGATTTCCTGTTGGAATTAGTCCTGACAAGTTGTTATGTGACAGATTCAAATGGCTTAAGAAATTCAAAGTTGCTATGCTTGGAGGAATCCTCCCTATCAGCTCGTTTGATGAGAAATCAAGCGAAAATAAGGATGCCATGTTCCCAATGCCTTTTGGAATATGGCCAATAAGATGATTATGAGACAAATTGAGACCCAACAACCCAGTAAGTGTTGTTAGCTCTTGAGGTATTTCTCCAACAAGCTTATTGCTTGAAAGGTCCATGTTAATGACTAATACCCACAATTTTGAATATTCAAGTGTAACACCTTTGATGACCTACCTGCATCACATTTCCATCATCCCAACTCTTGAAAGCCACTGTGGTGTGCCAGGGAAGCTCAGTCATGCCATAAAAGTTTCCAAAACAATGAGGGATGGATTCTGTTAAGCTGTTGTGTGCCAGATCTAAAATTTGAAGACTCCAAAGTTTTCCTTTTTTTATAAGTTATGGCATTGATTCTAAACACTAAACAAACTCAAATGCTCAGTAATATTTTTATTCATACAAACCACACATATTAAATACCTTACAACTAGAAAAGCACACTAACAAAGTATTAAAAGGAACAGTACAAGTATTTGAAACTAAATTATTACTACGTATATTGATTATAGATATTTTTGTGTTACTTGCACCTCGAAGGATCTATGCTGCTTCCCTACCTCTTTTCATCTTGGAAACTCTCACCGTGACTGCAACGTATATTCTTTCCATGGTTGCCTCAGTAAACATGAAAAGCCTGTGTCTCCATTGCTTCTTGAACAACAACACTCCAATAAAACCCCAAAAACCTGTTGCAATACCATACACTATGGCCAAGTAAAACCACACCTTCTTAGGCTCATCAGTATCTTCGTATTTGTTCATGCTTGTATTGGTCGTTGTATCTTCATGATTGGAGCATTTATTTGGCAGCGGAGCACCGCAAAGATCTCTGTTACCTGCGTATATTGATGGATCAGTAAGGGTCTGCAACTGATTTCCTGTTGGAATTTGCCCTGAGAGGTTGTTGTGTGACAAATTTAGAAGGCTCAAAAAATTCAAAGCTGATATGCTTGGAGGGATTGTGATGCGTAATCACAACGGAAACAAGGACAAAAGATAGTATGAAGACAAATCAAGACCTATTGATTTGAATTCGGTGATAACCAAACCAAGACCTATTGATTTAGTATCGAAATCAGAGTTCGGAGAACACGTCCTAACAATGATTAAGACGAATTATAAGCAATAATTCAAAAAGGAAGCAAAAGCTTTAATTGTTTATTCATGATGCTCTTATTAAAATGAGAAAGCCAAATAAATAGGCAAAAATGTTCACTGAACATCATTACAAGAAAATGAAAAGTTCCAGCCATAAATTTTGTAACTGAAGTATGGCAAAAGTCGCTTCAATTAATCAGCATAACTTCCTTTTATTGTGTAGTAATGTCGTGTGGTGTAATAAGAGATACCAAACATACCCCTCGAGCCATGGGGCCTTCATAAACTTCATTTCCAATCACTAGTAATACTTCTTGAACATCTGAGACATCTGAAATCGCATCATTCCCTCCTCCTTTAAAAGGAATTGACCTCAATTCTGAAATACCGTCATCGTCAATATACGGAGAAAGATCACCCACATTGAATGTAGCATGCACCCCATAATCACCTGGAAGTTCAATCTTGTAAGCGTTGTCATTTACTCTCTCCATTACTTTGTATGGACCTTCGGCTCGTGGCATGAGTTTATTCTTGCGTTTTTTTGGAAACCGTTCCGTCCTCAAATGAACCCAAACCAAGTCTCCCTTTTCAAACACTTTATGCTTTCGATTCTTGTTTGATTTTCTTTGATACGCTGCATTTACAGTTTTGATGCGATCATGAACCTGTTGATGTAGCTTCATCATTGCCTTCAATTTTGACTCGGCATCCGGATGAACCAATTCGTCTTTTGGCAAGGGAATTAAATCCAAAGGAACGAATGGATTGACTCCATAAACGACTTCAAAAGGAGAATGACCCGTAGCATAAGTAGGCGAGCGGTTATAAGCAAACTCGGCATGAGCAAGCTTGATGTCCCAATCCTTTTGAGTCTTACTAACCAATCCACGTAATAATGTACCTAAAGTCCGATTAGTCACCTCGGTTTGACCATCCGTTTGGGGATGATGAGAAGTACTGAACAGCAGCTTTGTACCCACTTTCCTCCATAACGTGTTCCAAAAATAGCTAAGAAACTTGGAATCCCGATCAGAAACTATCGTCTTTGGAATTCCATGCAAACGAACTATTTCTCGATAGTATAAGTCCGCAACACTACTAGCATCATCCGTCTTTTGACATGCAACAAAATGAGCCATCTTTGAGAACCTATCCACAACCACCATGATAGCATCCTTACCTCTTTGAGTACGAGGTAAAGCTACTATAAAATCCATTGCTACATCTTCCCATGGGCGAACTGGAACTGGTAAAGGAGTATATAGACCTGGTTTAAAAGAACTCTTGGCCATGTGGCAAGTAACACATTTCCCAATCACATTTGACACATCTCCCAACATTTTCGGCCAAAAGAAATGTTCCTTAAGCATGTCCAAAGTTTTCACGATACCAAAATGACCCGCTAACCCGCCACCATGAGCTTCACGAACCAATAATTCTCGGATAGTATGTTTAGGCACACAAAGACAATTGCCTTTGAACAGGAAACCATCTTGAATCATATATTCTCCAAAGGGTCCGTTTTGACACTTTCCAAACACTTCCCCAAAATCACCATCCGCAACGTAATAATCCTTTAAAGTTTCAAAGCCCAATAAACGAACATCTAATGTGGCGAGTAAAACATTCCTACGAGAAAGAGCATCCGCAACCACATTGCTCTTACCATCTTTATACTTTGAAGAAAAATGGAAAGATTGTAGAAATTCAACCCATTTGGCATGCCTAGGACTTAATTTCTGCTGTCCATTAATGTACTTCAGTGACTCATGATCTGAGTGCAAAATAAAATGACTCGGACGCAAGTAATGACTCCAATGATCAAGAGCACGAACAATAGCATAAAACTCCTTATCATAAGTGCAATAATTCAAACGAGCACCCCCCAATTTTTCAGAAAAGTATGCAATTGGACGCTTGCTTTGAATCAAAACTGCCCCAATACCCGTGCCACTAGCATCACATTCAACCTCAAAGGGCTGTGAGAAATCCGGTAATGCTAATATAGGAGCTGTACAAAGTCTCTCTTTTATTAAATCAAATGCCTTTTGGGCATCGACATTCCAAACAAACACCCCCTTTTTCATACAATCAGAAATTGGACTTGTAATAGTGCTAAAGTCACGAATAAAACGACGATAAAAAGATGCAAGTCCATGAAAAGAACGAACCTCACTAATAGTGGTGGGACTAGGCCAAGATTTGATTGCTTCAATCTTGGACTGATCTACCGAAACGCCATCCTTCGAGACCACATACCCTAAAAACATAACACTATCCACCAAGAACGAGCACTTCTCTTTTTTTCCATAAAGCTTTTGGGATCTAAGAGTCTCAAACAATTGCCTCAAATGACCCAAATGATCCTCCTCGCTGCTGCTATAAACTAGGATATCGTCAAGGTATACCACAACAAACTTACCCAAAAACGCCTTTAGTACTTCGTTCATCAACCTCATAAAAGTACTAGGTGCATTTGTAAGACCAAAGGGCATAACGGTCCACTCATACAACCCGTGTTTCGTCTTGAAGGCTGTCTTCCACTCGTCTCCTTCACGCATACGAATTTGATGGTACCCACTTCGCAAGTCTATCTTAGAAAACACCATCGAACCATGTAATTCATCTAACATATCATCAAGCCTCGGGATGGGAAATCGATACTTAATGGTAATGTTATTCACCGATCGACTATCGACACACATTCTCCAAGTACCATCCTTTTTGGGAACGAGTAAAACCGGGACTGCACATGGACTCATACTTTCCCTCACATACCCGCGATCCATTAATTCACTAATTTGCCTTTGTAACTCCTTGGTCTCCTCCGGATTACAACGATAAGCAGCTTTGTTTGGTAAAGGACACCCTGGTATGAGGTCAATTTGATGCTCAATGCCACGAATGGGAGGTAATCCTTGTGGCAAATCATTGGGAAACACATCGTCAAATTCAGCTAACAATTCTGAAATTGGGCCATCTTGAATTTCAGTTCGACCAAACACACTTTCTCCCTTACCCACAAGTAGATACACCATTTCACCTCTATTAATCACATGCTCCACTTCCCGTTCACTAATCAACATTGTGTGAGTCGTTTGCTTCTTAGTGCTCATAGAACGAATTTCACGAGAAGACATGGGTTTCAACACAATTTTCTTTCCACCATCCCTTAGTTCATACTCGTTACTCCTCCCCTTGTGTAAAACATCCCTATCAAACTGCCATGGTCTTCCCAGCAAGATGTGACAAGCGTCCATGGGTATTACATCACATAAGACCTGGTCAACAAACGAACCCAACGTCAAACCAACACGGACCTGTTTTGACACTTGGACTTTGCTACCGTCATCGAGCCAATGGAGAGCATATGGCTTTGGGTGAACCGTAGTAACCAAACCCAATTTCTTCACCATCTCGCTAGAAGCTACATTAGCACAACTTCCACCATCAATGATCAAACTACACCATTTGTCCTTGACTTGACATTTGGTGTGGAAAATTTGGTCACGCTGGTCCAACTCGGTCGGAGAGACATGAGTTTGCAACGTTCTAAGCACCAAAGTGGTGTCCACATCTGGAGCCACATAATTCTCCTCTTCCTCATACTCGTCATAAACTGCTTCTTCAACCGCCTTTTCTTCCTCCTCCTCAATCAATTCATCACGATATTCCATAGCCTCCCTTAAAGTTACCACCCGTTTGTTCGGGCAAGCATTTTGATAATGCCCGAAACCTTGACATTTAAAACATCTAACTTTGGACAAATTACCTTCCCTTGGTGTACTAGACACTTTAGGAGCAACTGATGAAGAATTACCCAACGGAGCTCTAAATGACCCGCTTGAATTACCCTCCGAAGCATTAGCCTTAACTGAGAACTCAGGCTTTGCTACTTGTTTGTTCTTAGCATAATCTGAATTCGAATTAACTCCATATTTCACCTTTCCTTGCGCTTCCAATTTCAAACACAATCCACACAAGGTATCAAAATCTGCATACGGGTACAATTCAACGGAGTTTGCAATACTATAATTCAACCCACGCAAAAATCTCGACATCTTTTGCTCTTCAATCTCCTCCACTTCACCCATCAAAGACAAATTTTCAAATTCGTCAATATATTCCCCAACGCTTAACTTTCCTTGCTTAAAATCAGCAATTCTTCGATAAATGGAAATACGATGTGTTGCTGGGACATACCTTTTACGGAGTTTTCTTTTCAACGATTCCCAAGAGACAATCTTTTCTTTATCGGCCCGAATCCGTTTGTTCTTCAACCCTTCATACCACAACGAAGCACTTTTGCCCAAACGAAGAATAGCAAACTTGCACCGTTTCTCATCGTCAAAGTCCTTAAAATCGAACATGCGATCGATTTTTCGTTCCCACTCCAAATACACTTCTGGGTCTGTTCCACCCAAAAATTCCGGTAACTCGGTCACTTTGAAGTCATTTGCTACCCTAACATCCCCACGCCTAGGTTGTCTAGGCATCCCCTCTTGAACATTCCTCAAAGCCTCCCGGAGATTGTGAAGGAAATCGGGGTCATCAAAATTCATCTTCTTCAAAATCAAGAGCCCAAACGTGGTCTCTGATACCACTAATGATGCGTAATCACAACGGAAACAAGGACAAAAGATAGTATGAAGACAAATCAAGACCTATTGATTTGAATTCGGTGATAACCAAACCAAGACCTATTGATTTAGTATCGAAATCAGAGTTCGGAGAACACGTCCTAACAATGATTAAGACGAATTATAAGCAATAATTCAAAAAGGAAGCAAAAGCTTTAATTGTTTATTCATGATGCTCTTATTAAAATGAGAAAGCCAAATAAATAGGCAAAAATGTTCACTGAACATCATTACAAGAAAATGAAAAGTTCCAGCCATAAATTTTGTAACTGAAGTATGGCAAAAGTCGCTTCAATTAATCAGCATAACTTCCTTTTATTGTGTAGTAATGTCGTGTGGTGTAATAAGAGATACCAAACATACCCCTCGAGCCATGGGGCCTTCATAAACTTCATTTCCAATCACTAGTAATACTTCTTGAACATCTGAGACATCTGAAATCGCATCAGATTGTCCCAGTCAGCTCATTTGCTGAGAAATCGAGAGAAAATAAAGACGTCATGTTGCCAATGTCTTTTGGAATACGGCCAGTAAGATGATTATGAGACAAATTAAGACCCAGCAACACACGGAGTGTTGTTAGCTCTTGAGGTATTTCTCCAACAAGTTTATTGCTTGAAAGGTCCATGTTTGTGACTAATACCCACATTTTAGAATATTCAAGTGCAACACCTTTGATGACCTGCATCACATTTCCGTCATACTCTAAATAAGAATCCTGACCATATATCGAAGGGAGCTTAGTCATCATGCCATCCAACCCTCTGAAACAACGAGGGATGGATCCTGTTAAGCCGTTGTGTGCAAGATCTAAAATGTGAAGACTTGGAAGTTTGCATAAAGATTGAGGAATTTTTCCTGTGAAGTTATTTTTATGCAACCTGAGAACCTTCAACCTTGTAAGATGTCCCCCGATCCATTTGGGTATGTGTCCTGATATTTTGTTCTCGCCCAAATCTAATACATCCAAAGATAGATAGTTTACAAATTCTTGAGGAAGTTCTCCACTCAAGTTATTGTCATTCAGTTGTAACCATGTCAACTCTACAGAAATATGGCCCAAGGAGCTGGGAACAACACCAGATAGCCTATTTGAACTAAGTAGCATCATCCTCAATGATGCTAGATTCCTTAGACACTTGGGAATTTTCCCAGTCAACCTATTCTCAGAAAGATCAAGAACTTTCAAATCTGTCCTTGTGCACAATGACCTTGGAATCGACCCTCTGAAAAGGTTATTTTGCATTAGCAATAGGCCTCCATTGTCATGTTTAAACTGTTTAAAACGGTCTGCAAGAGGAAGGTTTGTCAAAGATCCGACAAGTTTATTGTGAGAGAGATCTAATACACGAATGACAGGCATTTTCTGCAACCATGTGGGCAGAGGTCCAGAAATGTTAGTGTTGGACAACACTAACTCATCAAGTCTCTGTTGACTTTTAAACCAATTTGGGAATTCATCGGAAATTTTGCAAGATCCGAGCTGAGCAGATCTCAATTGGAATGGAGGCATCCACTCCCGTGAAATGTTGAAGGTCAACATATTATAAGCTGTATTCAAGTACTTCAATGATGAGAGATTAACAAAGTGGTTGTCTGAAACCACGCCTTGTAAAGAATTGTTGGATACATCTAAAAGAACGAGTGGGCAAGTTGCCCAATTGAAACTGGAATTGTCCCGTTAAACAAATTTGAAGACACTGAAAACTCTTGTAATGAATACATATTTCCTAGAGATAGTGGGATTGGACCTGTTAATTGGTTTGATACTAGATGCAATTTAGCTAAAGTTGTTGATCTTCCCAGAGAATCTGGAATTGGACCGATTAAGTGGTTAAAAGATAGATCCAGTTTTTGTAATGATCTTAATTTCCCCAATGCTTCAGGAATTGGACCTTTGAATTTGTTGCTGGATAGATCTAATTCTCTTAAATTAGCCAGTCTTCCAAGGGATTCTGAAATCGAACCCTTTAAACGGTTCCCATTTATATACAACCTCTCCAAAGCATGTCGAGAGCATCTGGATACGTTGGTTGATGGGCCAACCAGTTCTTCTTCAAAATGATTGTATGACACAATTAATTCTTTGAGGTGACACTGTCTCCAGATCCCAACATGCTCAATGTGCCTTAACCCACTATTCGAAAGGTCAAGCTTTAAAAGGTTAGGCATGACAGGAATTGATGACGTCAGATAGTTCCCCGAAAAATCAAGGGACTTTAGTGAGCTCATGTTTGTTAAAACAGATGGAAATCGGCCTCTAATGTCATTCCCACTAAGATCCAGGTGTTGGATGTTAGTATGTGTACTGAAATTTAAACGTGTGGGAGAAAGATCGATCATTTGGAGCCTACAACTCGACAAACGCAACTCTGATAAAGAAGGGATCATATTAGGTAAGTTTGCCCAGTTCCATACTTGGCTTAGGTCAGAGCCTGAAAGATCAAGGAATGCTAAAGACGTCATGTTTTGTATTAAGAAACGAGGTGGAGCTTCAAAAGAATTCTCACTAAGATCTAGGTGTTTAATGTTGGCAAGTTTTGTGCTTGAATTAACATGACGACCAATATTAGCATTATAAAGACTACACCCTGACAAACTTAACATCAATAACGAAGGAATTTTGTAAAACAACATGTCAATGTTTTTTGCCATACCGAGATCAACTTCATTCAAGTTAAGATACTCTAGTGACGAAAGATTAGAAACCCATGCCATGTCAAGTGACATCAGCTGTGGATATGAGGATGAACTAAGATCAAGAACCTTCAAATTGGAAAGGTTTCCAAAGTGATGGGCAATATCACCCCTGAAACCTGTTTCCGAGAGGTTGAGGTAAGTTAGCTTTTTAAAGGATCCAATGAACTCTGGGATGTGGCTTAGGTGAAAATCATTCCCACTCAAGTCCAGATATTTCAGATGCCTCAACTCTTGAAGACAAGAATTCAGCTTATAACCAACTAACTGGTATTCCTCACCGATCATGGTTGTGCCGTTACCGAATAAGTGGTAGCCTTCACCAACCAATTCATCACTAACCCCAAGATAAGAAAGTTGATCGACCTTTGCTCTTAGATGAAGGCTCACAACACTTCCAGTGTCACTGTCGCAGTGGACTCGTTTCCACTTACAACAGTCGCTGTCATTCCAAGATGAAAGCATTCCGAAATCATCTTTGACGCTACTTTTGAACTTGAGAAGAGCAAGCCTCTCTCGCTTAGAGCAAGTTACTGTGAGATTTCGAGCACCCAAACACTTAACTGTCAACATTGACAATGAAATTATACTTATGGTCATGATCAGACGGATCCAGCAATCCCACCGGGTATTCCCCATATTTCAAAACTATGGCTTATTTTGTTTACATGCTAGTAGATACAGAAGTTAATTAAAAAGAACAGCAATCTAATGGGCATGAAAGACGTGGAAGTCAATGTGGATTCACAAAACTTTATAATTGTGGTCCTGGCTATTATTACTTGTCACTAAAGTCTATTCTCCATGGCTCACATTAAAGTCATGTTTGACCACAACGACTTTGAACTAAACAACGTAAACGCTACGCAACTTTAGACCAACCAACTAAGGGCCGGGCTGTTTGTTTGAGCTTATTTGATTCCAGCTTAGCTTATGTTTTATAAGTTCATTTTTTAAAGCTTATTTTGAAACTTATGAGCTTATATAAATTTATTATAATATAATAAACACCCTGAGTTGAAATTACATTCAGACCGCATATATTCTAGCTATGTGACTAAACATGTACATATACATTATGTATCCGTGATGTATTATATCAGTAAATTCAAAGGAAACTCATGTGGAACTTGAAAATGAAATACATTTATGTAGATTATTTCATCTTCATATAACATTATCTCTTGGATCTAACAAGTGGCTGCAATCCAACAATCAATAAAAAGTGTTGGGCAGCTTCAAGTGCATACTATGTACACTAGCCTCCCTGCTGACTGAATACCGAAACAAGTTAAAATAGAACATCAACGATAACATTTCTTCCCCGTCCTTTTTATAATTTCCATTCTCAAAATTATCTTTGATGCATTCAAATCCTTAATGTCAATTCTTCAGCAAAACCCTCAAATCATCGAGGCCTTCTTAGAAGCTATCAACATGTCATCTCCTAGTAACGGGAGCCATTTTATAATGGGGGCCAAAATGAAAAAGGAAGTTGTTTACGAAAACTAGAAACACATACAAAAACAATTGAAATGTGGCTTTTAATAAAAAGTTAAAAACCATAGTCTTTTAGTACTCTAATTAAAATATGTTTAGCCAAAACACTATGGTTAGTAAAAAGAATTTGAAAAAGAAAAACTTAAGTAGTTTTTAAGAAATTAACGAAATAGCAAAAAAGCACTTAAAAAAGACAAGAATAAAAACACTTTTTTAAGAAAATAAATAGGGATCAGATGGTTAAAGATTAGAGGTGCCTAATTGTCGTAACAGGCTTTAGGCAGAACACCCCATCTCGCATATTTAAATGCGAGCATTGACCACTCATCACATCCCGTCAAAACATGCCTGAAGGATCATATTTTTAAGTTGACCCCATGCTCTTTTTTTATAGCAACCCACTACCTATCACTTTACTCCCACCTTCGATATGGGATGAGACCAATCATATAAACTTAACTTAAAAGTGTTTAACATTTTCACTCAACATCTCCATCAACTGCTATTGAGTTCGCAAGCAATAATGATCTTGTATCAATTAAATGGATCAAGAGAAGCCATTGAAGTTACAACTGAGGAAAGTTGAAAAGCCAACCACTGAAGCAATGAAAATTGAATTTATTAGAATTAAGACTATTGTCTACTAACTTAAAAACAACTTGGAACTAGCCGAACTACTAACGACTTTGATGACTCTTTAGCCGAACTACTACTAACGAATTTAATGAGATTGTCATATGAATTGCTAGTGAGAACCCCCTCAAGGCCTCAAACAATGATAAATGAGGACGATAACAAATTGTTGGTCAACTGTACCAAACATTAGACCTCATACAACACCCTTCCTAAAGGCGACAAACCACGCAAGACCATGGCAAAATCACTGCATATCATTACCACCTGCATAAGATTGACACAAACAAAACTTTACCTTTAAGACTAACTTCAAACAGTTGACCCATTGAAGTCGTAACATTAACAGACCAATGAGGAAATCACTGCTTTAATGCCACTTGAACCTCGATGAACGTTGACAAGGCATTCTTGAAACAGAATGTTAGCCTGACTGAGTAGCCATCATATGCAAAGAAGGTTATCAATCTTAGTCATTAGAAATAGTTAAGGGCAAATGATTAAAAAAAGTATCATACTTGCCACCATTTTTTTTGGATAGCGAACAAATTTTTTTTGCTTTTGTGGGTACTTTTATTTCAAATTCATCATTTTAGGGTACTATATGACATTTTTGTCCTTCGGGGATTTTTTTTTTTCTATTAGCTAAGAGGGGCAAAAATGTCAAAAATTTTGCAAAATACCCTAAAAAAGATGAATTTGAAAGAAAAGTACTCACAAAAGCAAAAAAATTTGTTCGCTACCCACAAGAGGAAATGATAGCAAATATGATATTTTTTTTAATCATTTGCCCTTTATGCTTCTTACTCATATTTGAGCAGAAGATTATATAAAACTTTTTTATGCTCCTATATAACTAAGTGAAAAAAAAAAAGTTGTAACTAAATGATTGGTTGGAGTTCCTTATGCGTGCTTTTTCATTTAGCAGCTTGGTTCATTATATACATCCATCTTCCTAATCTATTCTACTAACCGGCCAATGTGGGATAAATCCAACACTTCCGCTTCTCATTTCCACGAACACCTTTTTATTTTTCCTTTACTTCTTTACATGATTTGGTCTACTCTTGTATTTTGGTTTGTTATTTAAGATTCTAATCCAATTGTCGTACTCCATAATCCATATATTAGTAAACTTTGTTTAACGGGTGCCCTCAACGTTATTATATAAGAAACTTTGATTTTATTGAATTAATAATCAGAGTTAATTACGGTAATTTACGAGTTTATTTAATGTGTATTAAATGCAATTTGTAATATAAAATGAAAGTTTGTGTTTAATGAATGTGGTTTAACCGGTGTCCTCAAGGCACTTGTTAAACAAACCCATAATCATATTATCCATAAGTTGTGATTACCCTCAAATGTTTATTTGATATGTTTATATATGTGTTCCTATACCATTCTAATCCACACAAAGTGACAACATAATTGTTAAAAGAAATGCTACCATATTGAATTTACAAGAGCCGTCTTAGGTCTCGTTTCTTTTTTCTTTAGTGAAATGAATGAGTCCACTAAACAATTTAATATTATTATTTTTTTACTAAATGGGGCCCATTTATTTCTTTGTTTCTTATGTATTGTTAGAGGAAGAAATGTGAAGACTTCCCCATCCAGATCAACTAAGAGCACTAGGTGCAGCTCGCCACCAGCCTCGCCAGTCCACCGTGGATTGCTCGCCGTTGCTGCCCACCACACCGACCCCCTTCGTTTTTTCTCGCCACTCAACACCTCCTCGTCTGCACGACGAGGGTAAATCCTGACATTCTTGTCAGGTTTATTTTCTTTTTCTTTCTTTTTTTTGCCGATCTATAATCAATTTGTGTTTTTGTGTTTAAATAAAGTGTGTGTGTGTGAGTGAAGAAGATGATACGTAGAAGGTTTTTTTTTTTTTTTTTTTTTTTTTTTTTTTTTTTTTTTTAACTTATTTATAAAAAATGTTATTTATATTTATATTTGAATAAAATGATTTTAGTTTATTTGAAAATTTGAATAAAAAAATAAAGTTATAAGTGGTGGACACCAAATGAGTAAGTTGATGTTAGTTGTTAGTTGGGGAGGGGGGTGGTTTAGTTGTGGAGGTTTGTTATAATGATGTGGCACTCCATTAGCCTCAAATGAGGAGCTTCCCCTCCTCACTGCACCCAGTGCTCTAAGAGATATGGACCCACATGGACCCCACATATCACTTAATGTAGAAAGAAAAAAGAAACAACACCTTAGTTGATTTTATAACAAGGGATTAGGGTACGAGTTGAATCATGATCCTTCAGGCAAGCTAATGTAAAAGATTCAATATGGTAATAAATAAATCATTGTATTGATCGGATTTTTGTTAACATGTTACAAGAAATTGTTTGATATATAAATAGGTTGAATCAAGGGTTTTCTGGTAGTACTACTAGTTGTCAATGCGGATAAGGTTGAGGACATAAAGAATCCTATGTCTAGCATCCTCCCTCAAGCGAAAACCTGGGTAGCCACATGAAGCTTGAAACGTAGAAGATCAAATAGCAGAGAACCCCTTGGACAAAATATCAAGCTGATCAATAGTAGAAACATAACAAACTCGTAGTAGACCTCATAATGCTTCATCCTCCGATAAAAAATAAGATTAGATGCAAGATATGTAGCACCAATGTTGTCGCACCATAACACACATGTACAACTAAGAAGAATTTGGAGCTCATGAAGCATATACATAACCCAATGAACCTTTGCTGCAGTGGAAGCAAGTGCATGGTACACAGCATCGGTGCTCGATCGAGCAACAATATGTTGCTTTTTTGTACACCAACTAATCAAGTTGGATCCAAGATATAAGCAATAACTCGTGATGGACGACAATCATCAGGAAAGCCTGCCAAATCAACATCACTAAACACATGTAGAGAAAGATTAGTAGAGCGCCGAGTAGTCAATTCATGTGAATATGTTCCTCCTAAGTAACGAAGAATACACTTCACAACAACTTAATGTCAATCTGCGAGACTCTAAAGGAACTGGGAAACTTTGCTAACTGCATAAGCAATATATGGTCGAGTCAATACAATACAAGGTTGTAAAAATCGTTAGGCGCTAGTGAGGCGGTCGGGTAGGGCCTAGCGATTAATCGGTTAGGCAGAGATTAATCGGGGATTAATCGGATTAGAATTTTTATGCACAAAATTGTAATTTTAGATATTATATTATATTGTATATATGAGATAAGCATAATGCATCAAAGTTCAAATATTTCAAGTATTCAAATATAAACATAATACATAATTCTTCAATGTTCAAAGTCAAACATAGATATCACTCGGTTTGTTGACCATTTTTAAGCGATCTTTGACTGATTTTGTCCGATTAATCAGTCTATTGACCGATCTTTAAGCGATTTTGACTTATTTTAAGCGATTTTTTGACCGGTTTTTAAGCGATTTTGTACGATTAATCCAATTAGAACGATTTCGTTCGATTAATTGGTTTGTTGACCCATTTTTAAGCGATCTTTGACCAAAGCAATCAAATAGGCCTATTATGATAAATCAAGGCGCTTAGTGAGCGATCAGCGATTATGCGAGGATTAATCGGCTGCCGATTTTTACAACAGAGGTACAATATACTACAATGCTTCAACATTACTCCTATAAGTAAATGAATCATCCATTTGAACTCCAGACTAACGAGATAACTGTCTGTCAGGAGAGACTAGAGACTGGTGTAGATACCTGCTTGCAATGGCTCATGCAAGTACAATGTAGTAGATTAAGTAATCTAGTGTAGTAGATTGTTAGAGATGGTGTCGATGATGTAGTAGGTGATTGCGGTATAGGAAGTGATGGTGGTTTGGGAGTTGGTGGTGTAGTATGAGTAAGAGGTGATGATATAGGTGAGGTGTGATGTATATGGTGGATGGAATAAGTATAAAAGCAATGATGGAGTAGAAGACGTGAAGAGGATGGGGTAAAGAAATCCTCATAAAAAGTAACATGCCGAGGCGTGTACGTGTTGGATGTCATAGTATCATAGCATAAATAACCACGATGGTTAGGTGCATAACTTAAGAAGATGCATGGAGTGGATTTAGGAGATAGTTTATCAGAACGAGTGTTACCGAGGAAAGTATAACAAAGACACTCAAAGGTGCAAAAGATATGGTAGCTGGTGAAGAGTGGAAGAGAAGCTGATATGGAAAGGAGTGAGAAAAAGACCGAGAAAGGAGACGGTCGATAAGGAATCCAAACACATATTTACTTTACTTTACTCATTACGTAATGGTGTTACTAAGGTTTTTAAGGCCAACTAAACTCAACACCACATCCAGTTATAAACTCTTAGGCAAAATAGCTAATATTCAATGTTTCATTGTTTATTATGTCATAATAAACTTATATAAACTGAAAGGTTTTAAAACAAGTCATAAAAAGTGAGCTTATGAAAAGCTCAAAACCAAATAGGTCATAGGCATCTATATAAGCCGAAACAAACACCTCCTAAAGTTACAAGAAGTTCACACTGGTACAAAAAGTTGTATTGGTCACGCCAAAAATGTGTGATGATATGCATATATTCACACACGTTTTTTTCGTTGTGTGTCACCATAGGTCCCGCCACCGTAGGTGGCATATGGTCACATTGTTGAGTTCGTGGCCTTTTCCATCGAAAAAGAGTGACCAAAACCCCGAATATGTGTGACAAATTAGGCACAAGTTTTGTTGGATTAGTCATTATCAGTGACCGTAAACACTTTATAGTCACGCGAATGTTTTTTGAGAGTAACTATTTTTCAACCTTTGGCCACATAAATATATAATATATGTAACATTTGAGATGATTCTTTCTAGTAAATGCATATTTTGTGTGACTATTTCCCGTCCTGTGGCCACATGAATATACAATAAATGTGACGTTTGTGATGATTTAGTCACACAATGGGTGTTGCTTTTTTGGAGTTAGTCACATACAATTTAAAACAAAGTGGCCAAAAGTGTTAATAAGTGTGACCATATGCTCTTTAAAGTGAACAAATATGTATTTTGTGTGACTATTGTTCATCCCACGGTCACATGAATTTTTAGTTTGTGTGGCCTTTTGTAATATGTAGTCATACAAAGCATCTTTGTTTTGGGTATTTAGTCACATACAATTAAGCATCAAGTGGCCAAAAGTGTTAATAAGTGTGACCATATGCTCTTTAAAGTAAAGAAATGTGTATTTTGTGTGACTATTGATCATCCAATGGCCACATTAATTTTATGTTTGTGTGGCCTTTTGTAATATTTAGTCACACTAAGCATCTTTGTTTTGGATATTTAGTCACATACAATTAAGCATCAAGTGGCCAAAAGTGTTAATAAGTGTGACCATATGCTGTTTAAAAGGAAGAAATGTGTATTTTGTGTGACTATTGATCATCCAATGGCCACATTAATTTTATGTTTGTGTGGCCTTTTGTAATATTTAGTCACACAAAGCATCTTTGTTTTGGGTATTTAGTCACATACAATTAAGCAAATAGTGGCCAAAAGTGTTAATAAGTGTGACCATATGATGTTTAAAGTGCAGACATGTGTGTTTTGTGTGACTAATGTTCATCCAATGGTCACATGAATTTTTAGTTTGTGTGGCATTTTGTAATATTTAGTCACACATCGAATTAAACAAAGAGTGACCAATAATGTTAGTACTGCTAGTACTACGTTCGTACTGCTAGAGCAGAGTTACAACTGCTAGTATATATATATATAAAACAGAATGTATACAAATGAAGCAAATATATGCACAATTGTATTTCAAATTGAATAAAACTCGAATGTATATAAATGAACCAAATATATATACAATTGCATCATTGCCATCATCAACATTCAAGGTTCCTTACTTGATCTTTTCATCAGCTTCTTTCTGCAATATATATATATATATATATATATATATATATATATATATATATATATATATATATATATATATATATATATATATTGGAAATGTTGGTATTAAAAGTTAGTATGACTAGTACACAGTCAATGCTGCAGGTATATAAGCATGATAATAGAATTTGAAGTAAAATTTACAAGTTTATCTGCCAATGAACTAATCTCAGCATCTGGAGATTCTCCGTCTTTGTTTTCCCTTCCTTTGATCCACAATACACCACGCCATTAGTTTTACCTGTGAATAATAATCGTCCATTTCTTAGTCTATCTGCTGAAAAGCAAGTCATCCTATAAACAGATGCTATGAACTGTAAGAAACCAAGACACTAATAATGCTGCATAATATAATATAAGATCTGCCAACCATGAAACCGTAAAAATATACTCCATCCGTCCCTAAATAATTGTCCACTATTGACTTTCAAAGTCTTTTTGTTCCAACTTTGACTTTAAATTATTTCATTCGTGTTATGTAATACTTGATGAAAATTATACCAATGAAAATACATTTAAGACCAAATTCATTCATATATTTTGTATCAAGTATTAAATAACACAAATAAAATAATTTACGGTCAAAGTTAAAAAGAGAAGACTTAAAAAGTCAATAGTGGACACTTATTTAGGGACGGAGGTAGTACATGGGTTGGCTTTTGGTGACTAAGATGGAGCATACCCATGCCTCAATTTAATTCCAGTCCCCCGAAAATGAAGTGTGCTAGAAAATCCAGATGAGGGAATCTTTAGCCAGGCATCCCATGTATCATCCTCACCCGTGAAAACAGGATGTAGCCCTGCAAGAAACATGTAACGTGCTTAATGCTAACCTAAAAGACGACAAAATTAGATGTCCCAAATATAAGTTTAGTATCAAAAACCAACATACCGGGGTAGACCCTTGCATATCAACTCGGGCAACAAATAATCCAGATGGTTGAAGTGTTCTGCCGTGCCAAATTACCTGGAACGAATAAATGTCAAACACATTACCAAGCAAGCAAATCACTCACATCTGGTACAAATGAAACAGTTTGACAAAAAAGCAACCATATTTGAGTTAATTTCCTATATAACAGATGTTATGTTAATCTTTTGATAGATCACTTACGCGACTGCGATAAGCAAACTCCAACTGTTCAGCAACATCCTTCCGGAGTGGAAACCAATCAAGACTCCCTTTACGAGCAAAACAGTGGCCTCTTAGAACACGTCGATTGTCTCCATTCCAATAAACATGAAAACTATTTCGTCTTAATAAGTCTACCTGCAACGATTACCACCACACGAATTTATAATCAAAAACATGTTTTAGGCTAGTTTTAATCCACGAAAATCAATATAAATCGTTTTATATTCGATTACACATTTAAGAAAATATAAATTAAATATGTGTTTGAGCATACCCATGAACAAAGTAGGATAGGTGAGATGAGGGTGATGGTGGCTCGATTGTGATGGTGGTGGATGTGATGGTTATCTTGAACCAAACAACCGAAGCAAACAAACTCTCCCATACAGTTCCCTTGTCTTGATGACGGTGATGGCGTAGAGGAGCGATGGTTGGTGGAACCACGGTGAGATAAGGCGGTGAAGTTTGGCGGTGGTGTGAGTCGGTTCTAGAGAGAAGGAGAATAGATGAATAGATAGAAGATAGATCTGACTAGTGTAAGTGTTAGTGTTTTGATTTTGGGGAAAAAGGGGCGGGATCTTGAGCGGGAGATTGAAATTTTTGGGGAAAAATTAGGGGCGGATCTTGAGCGCCTTAAAATTTTGGAGATTGAAAGCCTATCAAATGAGCTCGAAATATTTAATGAGTTGAGCTCAATCTTATATAAGTTCGACTCGAGTTATTGTTGAGTTCTCGAGCTTGTAAGTAATATAAAATATGTTTTTTTTTTCTTTTTTTCTTTTTTATAAGTGTACTAAGTGTAAATATTTATTTATGAATGTATCAAGCTTTTCGAGCTGAAGTCGAACCGAATTCAATTCTTAGGTTATATTATATTTCAATTTTAATTTGTGTCAGAAAACACATCTTTACAGATAAATCGAGCTTTTCGAGTCAAGCTTAAGCCGAGTTCAAACTTTCTCGATCCCGGATAACATGATCGAGAGGGTGATGGAGGCTTGACTGTGATGGTGGTGGTTATCTCGAACCAAACAATCGAAGCAAACAAAATCACACCCATTGCCTCCCTTGTCTTGATGACGGTGATGGCGTGGAGGAGCGATGGTTGATGGAACGACTGCGAGATACGACGGTGAAGTGTGGCGATGGTGTGTGAGTCGGTTCTAAAGAGAAGGAGAAGAGATGAATAATAGAGAGAAGATATATCTGACTAGTGTTAATTAGTGTTTTGATTTTGGGTGAAAAAGGGGTGGAATCTTGGGCCAGAGATTGAAATTTTGGGGAAAAAAGGGGCGGGATATATCTTGAGCCACAGATTGAAATTTTGGGGAAAAAGGTGAGCTCCAAATGTTTAATGAGTTGAGCTCAACCTTATGTAAGTTGGATTCGAGTTATTGTTGAGTTCTCGAGCTTGTAAGTGATATAAAATATGTTTTTTTTTTCTTTTTTAATATGTAAGTGTACTAAGTGTAAATAGTTATTTATGAATGCATTAAGCTTTTCGAGCTGAAGTCGAACCGAATTCGATTCTTAGGTTATATTTCAATTTTAATTTGTGTAAGAAAACAGATCTTTACAGATAAATAGACCTTTTCGAGTCAAGCTCAAGCCGAGTTCAAACTTTCTCGATCCTGGATAACATGATCGAGAGGGTGATGGTGGCTTGCTTCTTAGTGTCTGTGACAAACGGTATACGCCTACCAAGCTGGTGCAACCCATGCATGACCAGTGATAATGGCTAATTCACATGGGTCATGGGTCATGTGCATTAGGTTATCACTGGTCACATTCATTAATATGGGTATTTGTCATCATATGGGTCATATGCATTGGGTTATAGTTGCTTAGAGTGTCATGTTACGACACATCCATGACTGTTGACAATTGGTAATTAACATGGGTAATGGGTCATGTGCATTGGATTGTAGTGGCTTATAGTACGTGCATGTTATCGATCAATACATTCCTAGTGATCGACAATGGGTAATTAACATGGGTAATGGGTCATGTGCATTGGGTTATAGTGGCTTATAGTGTCATCTTATCGACCAATACATTACTGGTGAGCGATAATGGGTAATTGACATGGGTCATGGGTCATGTGCATTGGGTTGTAGTCGCTTATAGTCTAATGGAAACCATGCATGACCGGTGATAATGGCTAATTCACATGGGCGACTTTTTTAATACAAAATACACTAAAGGGTGCGCTTGGTTCAAACTTGGAAATGGGAAAGGGAAAGTGTAAGATAATGGTCGGGAAAGGGAAAGGTAAAGAAAATCAATCCCCCCAAAATATTGGGTAATGATCCATTCCCCAGAATTGGGTAATGGGTCATTCCATTATGCTTTACCAAACATATTTTTTCATTACCTTTCCCATTCTTCAATTCACCCCCTATAACCCCCTACCAAGCATTAGGGGTGTTCAAAAAACCCGAGAAACCGAGAAATCGCTCAATCCGAAACCGAAAAAAAACCCGAAACCGAACCGAACTGCCCCGTAAACACCCCTACCAAGCATGCCCTAAAATACAAATGTAGCTTTAATACTCACTGTATTAGTTTTAAAACTTTTACTACTTTTTACTTTTAGATTTTATACTTTTAATAATTTTTAAACTTATAATATATACAAAGAGTATCAAACATACTTCACTTTTAAACTTATAATATACATTATACAAAGCTTATCCTATACGCTTCACACACTTCCACATAATCCTCTCTTTCTCTCTCACAGTTATAAAACTCACTGGGTTACAATTGACCAAGTAAACGGATCTAGGGTTTTGATAATTTATTCTCAGTTTTGTCTTACATTTGTTAGAGACTTGTTACTTTATGTATTAGATTTATGTTGTGATGTTTTTGCGAATAATTAGAGCAAAAGAGATATTAAGGTGTGCTTGGATTAGCTTATTTTGTGTGGTTATCGGCTTATTGAGTTTTGGGAAAGTTAATAAGCTCACTGTTTGTTGGCTTATTAGCTTATCCACTTAAAATAACATAGACTTATTGGCATCCCCAAATCTCAAAAAGCTGATAAGACCATAAATTAATATAATCCAAATACCCCCTTAGAGCTATTTATTCTTAGGCTTAGGTTGACTATCTGTTATAAGAAGTATGTTGCATTTGTATTGATAGAATAAGGAAGAACATGCTGTGTTGTTTTTGCGAATAATTAGAGCAAAAGAGATATTAAGGTTTGCTTGGATTAGCTTATTTTATCTTAGGCTTAGGTTGACTATCTGGTATAAGAATTATGTTGCATTTGTTTTGCGAATATTAAGGCTAAAACACCCAAGTATCAAAGATGGAAGAAGTATCAATGATGGGTGAACAGACACCACTTTCAAGTATGAACATAAACTTGTTTTGGTGTTGTTCATCCATTGTTGATTCATCTTTGCTCTTTGTCAAATTACAGAAACAATTATCAAGTATAATTTGTAGGTTCGGTGCTTGAATTTAGTGTCTTCGTATTCCAGCATGTTGGTAGGTTAGCGATTCAAGGCTGAATAACATGTTGTTGTTGGCTAGGGTAGAAAGGATGGTAGTTCATTGCATTGTTAATATAAATTTAATATGATTTCATTCATGCACGATTAGCTCTCTAATATCGTAGAATCTACATAATTAATATGTATGTTCGTCACATCTAAGGGAGCAATATAAACGATAGTAAGAATCTGTTTTCTAATAACTTAAAGCTCAATAATTATGGCAGATCTATCTAGCATTGTAGAAGGTTCCATTACTTAATTTGGAAAACCTCTACTTCCATTTGTGGCGTTGATCTTGATCACAAGCTTTGGCTCTTTAAATAATGTACCTTGATTAAAACTTTTGTCCCGACAATGAAGATACATTCTTGAAAGAGCCAAAGCTTGTGATCAAGATCAACGCCACAAATGGAAGTAGACGGTGTCTAAAAAACAAAGCAATGGAACCTTTCTGCAACGTTAGATAGATCTGGCCTGATCATTGAGACGTCTTCAATGCGATGATGATATAGTGTGTATTGTTCATGACATGCCACACTCCTTCATCATCGCATTCAAGATGAGTGATGTTACTTAGACTCTATTCTTTACTTAACATTTCTAGATTGTTTGTATCACTCTGTTTGCATTCCATTCTTTTTTATGATCTAAATGAGTCTAGAATTTCAACATACCTTTCCATTCTCAGTTCCCATACAGTTCCTTTTATTTTTTCATCAATCTAGCAATGCGGCATGTGCAGTCCTTTGCTCAAAGGGAGTTGAAACGACAAAAGGAGCTGTAGCGGGAACTTAGAAGGGTTACGTATGTTGGTTTCAACATACCTTTCCATTCTGAGTTCCCATACAGTTCCTTTTGTTTTTTCAACAATCTAGCAATGCGGCTGGTGCAGTCCTTTGCTCAAAGGGAGTTGAAACGACAAAAGGAGATGTATCGGGAACTTAGAAGGGTTACGTATGTTGGTTTATTGCATTTCATTCTTTTTTATGATCTAAAACCAACCATCCACCAAGTAATGTGGCCATTGGAGTTCCAAGAACAAAGGTTGTTTCAAATACACCCTGAGTTGCAACATTATCTTTTATTTTATTTACACTATATTTTTTTAAATTTTAATATATTTTTTAATTTTTTTGCAGAAATCATACATTGAAAGCAGTGACTCAAGTTCATTTCACATATCAAGCAGTTCTGAAGGTCCTCCAAATACATGGGCAGACTACTTTCCAAAGGGATATTCTGGATCAGGCACAAAAAAGGAAGATGCTAGGAAGGTTAAAACTCCAAAAAAGACTGCCAAAGAGCTTTTTGATGAGAGGGTTCAGGTGCTAGGCCTGCCCAATGCTAAGACTTGTGAAGACAAGGGTATAAAACCATGGGAACCAAAAATGCCCAAAGTTTGTTCAAAAGGGAAGGGTAAAAAGAAAATGTATTAGTTGAGTTAGGAAGTAATTTGAATAAACCTGTGTAATCCTTTTGTACTACTTTATTTGACTTTATGAATAAACATGTTGTCATTGCTCAATTTTCTCATTCATGAACTGAATATAAATCGGTTAATTTTTGTGGCATTTTATTTTTATCCTTAGCAGCATTAAGTTATGCCAAGCAGCATTAAGTTCTGAGTTACTAGCATTCACCCAAATTCCAATCCAAACCCGGAATTGCCCAAATTCACTTGTACTATTTGACTTTTGCAAATGAAAATCAAGTTTGACAATCTTTGTTTGACTTTTAACAAAGCATCATAACATAGTCAACAAAACAACATAACATAATTAATCAACAAAAAGATAACTTGATCATATAGTAATCGATAACTTGATTAACAAAGAAACATAAGATAAGTTTTCTTTGAACACAAAAACATTAAACTTCAAAGAAATAACATAATAATGATTAATATCATCTTACATCAGGGTTAATTCAATGAAAATTATACAAAGGCATTTTGAATGCCTTTGTAAATATCAACAATGTTTCCACGGGTTTGTTCTATTTCTTGATTTCGAACATTAACTTTGTTCTGATGCACCAGTATGATCTCTTGGTCTTTCTTGTTTTGTTCTTCCAACCGCGCGATTCGTTTGTTGTAAAGTTCAACCAACTGTCTTTCAGTACCATATTGGCCTTCATAATGGCATTTGTCCTAGCACTCATGGGTTAGGTCGTGGATTTTATATTTTTCTGGCATTGGAGGAGGAGGAGGAGGAGAAGTATCCCTTGAACGTTTTGTTTTCTTTGAAGATGATGAAGCCATTACAGTTCCAAACAAAAATTGAATACGTAATGAAAAGATGAAAGAAGTTGGTTGTAATTCCTTTGTATTTATAGGCACACAAGAGTCGCAATGTCACAACGTTAAAGTGTCACAACGGTTTACATTTACTTTTTTACAGTTACACCGGTTTACAGAATTTATGCCTAGCAGCATTAAGTTATGCTAAGCAGCATTAAGTTCTGAGTTACTATAACTCTTCATGGTTTCATTTAACTTGATGTTTTAACTTTATTTCGTTTGTAAATACAAGAATTTGTAATTAGATTATAACCTTTACACTATAGTTTTAAAAGATTGTTACAAACATTTAATTAGATTATAACTTTTACACTATACTTTATTTGACTTTATGAAGTCAATTTTATAATGTGTTTGTTATACCTTGTAGGACCGAAAATATGTATAATTTATGTGGTTCGGGAGGTCGAGGTTGATCAAAGATGATGAAAGTATTCATCTTTCTAGTGAGAGAAAGTAGAGCGAGAATGGAGAATAAAAGGAAACTTTATTAATGAAACAATGAATACACAAAACCTAATGATTTCCCACACCCCTCATGGAGAGTCATGAGGGGTATTTATAGGCTCATCACAACATTACTTTGCCTAGTGTACGATAGTAGTCCCTGCGGGTACTACATGTTACTAATCTAGTCCAATTCACATGTGTGACGTTATCTTTATAAAAAAGCGAGACTAACAATCTCCCTCCAAGATATCGTCACACGTGAATGGTTACAATGAGACCTATAAACAAAATAGATTACAATAATAATAAACTATGTTGACGTTGTTGAAGCGCAGAGTCTCTGTAGTCTAGATACTGAGGCAGACTTGAAGTTCTCTCTTCCGACGATCGCGGCGTACTGACGGCAAAGGTCTTTGTAGCTCTGAACTTCAACTGTAATAGTCTAGTTAGGTTATTACTCCCTCCTAACTAGTGAGCCTTTATTACTTTTTCCTACTCCCTCCTGAACCGACAACTTCTTTCATCACGCAGCAGATAAAGTAGATACTAATGAGTTTGCACCATGGTTGTCGTTCCGGGAGCATCATTACAACATAACTCACATAGTATTGCACAGAAGGTTGGTAATACGCTCCGATGTACACATCATTAGTACTTCTTCGGTTCTAGTGCAAGCACAATTCCCTCAAACAACCAACGTACTAGAGATGAAACACTACTTCTTTTGGCATGTTCTTCTCCCTCCTAATGGTTGCGATTTATCGAAATCATCATACTATTTTGTGTACATGCCATAATTACCCGTACTTTACACTTCTGATGCAATATAGATAGACCATGAAAGCATAATTTTGTGAGTATATGTCGAAAGAATATACTCTCAATACTTCTCTCAAATCAACCTTTAAACGAACCTCTTTGTAATTCACCGGCTACTAGTAATGACCACATATGGAGACAGCCCGATATGACCAACTTGAAAATGAAGTAAACATCCCATCTTGTGACTTAATCTTGTACGATGGTGTGACTAAGAACCTATACTGAGCACTACAACGTAACTCCTTTAAGCATAGATAGAGATATATACTCAAGACAGCAAATAGTATATGAACTCTCCGCCTCTTGAACTATCCACAACTGCGTGTGACATTGAGTACTACAATGTAACTCCTTAAAGTGATAGCTATAACCCGTGAGCACTACAATGTAACCCCTTACAGCGGGTATAACTAGATAATCCAAGTCTTAATCACTATCATTTCCCGTGAATGCACAAACAAGTATCTTCGAAAGTCATGCATCCAACCACCCCTGGACTTTGAGATAAATAAGTACACTTTTTGAAATGCCACTTTAAAATCAAATCAATAATACCGTACAAAAACCCCGTAGTCATTTTGTTAAACGAAACAATTCTAGCCGTGAATAATGTATCCCCGTGAAAATTTGTTGAACCAAAATACCACTCTTTTCACTAAAATGATTATCAAACGTAAGTCCATATTAACTTGTTTGATACAACATTTCGGATCAATTACACTTTGCGAGCCCAGTTCATTTCATTCAATCATTCGACCAAATGGTTACTTAGCAGCCCAAATCATTGTGATATAATCTTTTTAGCCCAATTTCATAGAAAACCTAATCCAATCCACTTCATAATACACGGTTATAGTTATAGCTTGAAACACAGTTTCATTACCCTAACCCTAAAACACATACATCTAAATCCATCCGCCCCATCCTCACATTTTTCTCTACGCAGTCGACACATTTCTTATCTCATCTACTCTTCAACAATCCGATCTTCTCACAAACTCAGCTAATCACACGTTACACAAACCCGTTTGAATCTGATTGATGAAAATCGAGCAACACACAACCTTTCAAGACCACATTTTCCTTTTGGTTTTAAGGCTTCAAGACCTTATCTAAGGTCTCAGATAGGTTTTATGGTTTGTGTTTCGTCTTAGTTCATAACCGAAAGGAACGAATGATTGAGACATAAGTCTTGGTCTTTCTTTATATATATTCGGATAATATCACTTAGTTTTCGATCTATGATGATTAATGTTCAACTAAAAAATCTATAACAGATTAGTGAAAAAGTTGAACAATCTGAGATTGGTTTGTCTTTTTCTTAAAGTGTCGAATCAGAGAAGGTGTTATGAGATTGAGGGTGTAGAAGGAGTTGATGTTTGAATTTGATTAGGGGTCGGCTTTGGTTTGGATATGTTATTCTTTACTGATCCAATCTCACTTTTGTTTGTTAATGGCTTGTGACTGATGATGTGTTAATACTGAGGTCACAAATGAGTCTTTGGTATTAAGGTTTGTGGTCGTGGTGTCTTTCTGCATCTTGCATCAGTATTTTCGAAACTTTTCATCTTGTATTTTCGAAACTTTTCTTATCTTTAATTTTCGAAACTTTTCATTTTGAAAAAATTTCGAAACTTTGTTATCCCCAAAAGAAATTTTTTGAAAGTTTTCTTTCCACAACTTTTTGAAAATATGATTTATCGAGAACCTGATTTTCAAGGATGTGAAACAAGTTATCGAGAATGTGATTTCGAAAACTAGGGTTTCACATTTTCGAAAAGAGTATATTCTCGAAAACAAGTACATATCGAGAACTTCTTATACAAGAAATTCCAACCAGATTTCGGCGACTTTTCTGACCAACATCCGACCATCTTTTTTTAACCAGCATAAACCAGTCACAAACATATTAAGATGCAAAAAGTTGTGAACTTGTGACAATAAAAGACACAAGAAAACAAGCTGATGACTGTTTGACCATCTTTAGATACATAAATACTGTATAGAAACTGTTTTACCAATAAAGCAGGAAAAAAATTTTCCAGGTCCGAAAAAAGTGTATAAAAAATAGCTTCAAACACAATATTCGAACCACAAAAAATCATCAAAAAGAACACCATAGCTCTGATGCCAATTGTAGGACCGAAAATATGTATGATTTATGTGGTTCGGGAGGTCGAGGTTGATCAAAGATGATGAAAGTATTCATCTTTCTAGTGAGAGAAAGTAGAGAGAGGGTGGAGAATAAAAGGAAACTTTATTAATGAAACAATGAATACACAAAACCTAATGATTTCCCACACCCCTCATGGAGAGTCATGAGGGGTATTTATAGGCTCATCACAACATTACTTTGCCTAGTGTACGATAGTAGTCCCTGCGGGTACTGCATGTTACTAATCTAGTCCAATTCACATGTGTGACGTTATCTTTATAAAAAAGCGAGGCTAACATACCTCAATTTTATTTGACTTTATGTAATCCTCTTGCTTGTTTCCTTGTTGTACCATCATTCTTCTCACCTTATTCTTGATTTCTTTCTCAACAAAATCTAAATTCTTATTTCATCTATCAACCAAGTAACATCAAAACAAAGGTATTGGATCTCTTTATTAATCAGGTCATAACAGTGTTGAAGTAAGTTTGCCAATTCAGGGAGTAAACACTGTCACAAACACAAATTTTACACAACTAATAACTAGATTAATACCATTATGTTTATTCTTACTATATTTCCTAACATTTGAAACCACTTAGCTTACAATGCTTATTACCATTTAACGTTTAAAAATAAAATTATAGAATGTTTAGGAGCGCGCATTTAATGTGTAAAATTAAAATGATTACAATTAGGCACGAGTAAATAGTGTGTTTCACATGCTAATGTGACGTTCAACTTGGTAAATTGCAATAATCTTTAATGTTTAGACTTTCAAAATTTCCTACTAGCTAAGACTACCATATAGGCGTTTTGATGTTATTATATGTATCCCTTTTTAAGGCCACGCACTTAACATTCAACAAACACTTTTTAAACAATTAATCTTATAAGAAAATGGCTGGAAACAAGAAAAGAACAATTACCGTTTCATTCAAGAAGAAGCGCTCAAAGTAAGTAAACTTTTGTACACGTAAACATTCAAACCACATTGCATGATGCAACTTCTATAAATTTATTATCTAATACTTATTTGATTTCAGGAAACCACGTTTTGAAGGAGAAACTTCAAAAGGTATATTTATGTCATATATGTTCAATAAAAAAACAGTTCAAACTAATGTAACCATGTATATATAAGGATTAATTTGATATACATATTTGATTCTCTTAATGTATAGTATTTATCGAAAAATCTTTATTTTATGCAGGTAAGGAAGAGAAAGTGTTTAACATTAACAAGTGGTATGAGTCGTGGAGATCTGGAAGAAAGGAGGCAGCACGCAAAGCAAGTTTGTGTCAAATTGCCAAAGATGAGGCGGAATACAAGTGATCAAAGCCGCGGGTTGGTTCAGTGGAAGAGGATGCGGCTGATGTTGGATTTTTGAGTGACGAAGAGGACGCCATTGACTACGATAATGTACATTTGGCTTTTGATCAGGAGAAATCTCAGAAATTTAATTATTAATCTTTTTATGTATGAACAATTTTTAATTTACTTTTAATTTGTTATGGGATTGTTTTTTTTTTTTGGTTTATTATTCTATGAATTTTAACTTTCTTGCTTCATTAAACCAAAAAAAGATGAAAAAATTATCATATACATATTGTTATAATCAAAAAAGTTATGTTAGTCTAGAATTATGCATAGCAACATTAATTTATGCCTAGCAGCATTAAGTTATGCCAAGCAGCATTAAGTTCTGAGTTACTAGCATTCACCAAAATTCCATTCCAAACAGCTTTTTCTTTGCCTTTGCCGTAAAATGTTAGTCTATAAACAAAGAAAACACAAGCCATAGCATATGCACAATGATCACAACATCTAATTATACTTAGCAGTTCTAAGTATAACTAGCAGCATTGTAATGGGGCAAATGAAGAGTCATGATCGACTAATAGTCTGAACTCAATTCATCCAGTTAATATCAAATTAGACTCAAACTAGAGAGACTATAAAATCCATATCTAACCCCTCAAAATTACATAAGTTATCCGAAATGTGTGACTATATATATCGAATTGTGACTACACTTAAATAATGTGTGACAAAATATGACTATGATTTAGACACCTAAATAAATACTTCATGTGACCATATATAACATCTTGAATTTAGTCACACAAACACTCAATATGACTAATATCAAGGTTAATGATAACCGAGTTCACATTTTGCTATAAATAATAGTCACATAAATATCACAATGTGACTATTTTGAATGTATTGGTCACATATAATACCCTTATAATGTGGCAATAAACATAATTTAGATACACATTTGTGATATGGTGTGACTATTGTAAAGCCTATAGTCATATGACCGTGCTACAATTAAATGTGACTATACACATTAGGTTGTGGCAAGCAAATACACACTAAAATTTAGACACACATATTAACTTACGTGACCATATGTATCGAATTTTCGTTAAACTTAATCATGTTTCTATGGTTTCGTGTGACCATATATGACATTTGGTCACACTCTTCAAGTGTGTGACATATATTTGTCACTTTTAAATGCATATCGTGACTAACGCTTCAAACTTACTTTTCAGTTGTCACACATTTCAAATTCATATGTGGCTAAATATTTAGCAAAGAACAGCAGTCACGTTTAAATAATGTGTGACAAACTTGACTATATAAATTAGCTACATATATAATTACTTCATGTGACCATATATCTATTTTGGTCACACTCTTAAATTGTGTGACATATATTTGTCACATATGTATATCTGTAGTGTGACTAATGTTTAAAGCTGATTTATATCTGTCACACGTTCCAAATTAAAAGTGACTAAATGATCGAAAAATATTTACCAGTTACCCTCTAGTCACATAAATACACAAATGTGTGACAATAGAATTCCGAAATGGTCACACAAGTCGGATCAAGTGTGGCTGTTCATTTTATTCTGATACATTTAGTCATGTAAAAATGTTACCATGTGACCGTTCAAAATCGACCATGTGTGACGAAAGACAGTTTTTGTACCAGTGTCATACAATAGGTAATTGGATCCATTCTCACCAAAAGGGTTATACATGCCTATAACGATGATGAATCCAAGAATGTGATAAGGGAAAATTTCTTATATACCCAAAAGAAACATCTTAATTTCATAGTAACTCAACTGACAAATTTTCTATGCATAAATATATACAATGCTTTTAAAATATGTGTCGAGAAAATATGAAATTAGAACATTTTCCATGCATATAACCTTAGTCACTTCACAAATAGTTTATTTCCTTAGAACTTTTGACTTCATCAATGTTGCATTAGTGTCTTTCGTTAACCTCAAAGTCCTAAATACCTCATCAAATTAAATGTTGCATGACTAAAATGACTTCCATAAGTGTTTTACTAATCGGGGGCAATTGCATATATACCAACTAAAATTTGCATATTTGCATTTATATCTAAAAGATGTTTAACTTGCGTTATACATCATGCATTAAAAACTTGTATTTTGAAAAAATATGCAAGTATTTAAATTTTAGCGGGTATATATGCAATTCACCATTTACTCTTTTTGACTAGTATAACATTTCAAGGCTACAAAGAGGATTTAACCTTTTTATCAAATTATCTTATGTTCCTCATATTAAAAGAATAAAAAGTTAGAGTTATGATATATACGGCAGATTTATAAGCCTAACAATAGACCTACACTATGTGTCGTATTAATTCGGCACAAGTATCATTTTCTAAAAATCAAAAGTTGGCCAACAAGTGATTGATGAAATGCCTCGTAGAGTAGAGAAGCTCTCATTCTATCATCATACATACGTAATTGATTGTGTTTAGAAACAGACATACATTATTCTACTGCTCTTTCACTTGTTGAATAAAACCATTCTACTGCTCAGTTTTACTCAGCCATATGAAATTTAAAATGATGGTCTAAAGAACATGTAAAACAAATGCAATCGTGGGCTGATTGAGTCTGGTTCAGGTTATATATTAGTGATGGCATATCAAAATTTTATAAGCTGTCGTCTTGACTACCATCTTGGTGCAGTTGGAAGTTCAGAAATGAAAAAGTATTTTCAGTAACAGCGGTTGCGGCTTGTAGAATCTGAATGGAGTTCATATTTTGACATTTTTTTGTGGTTTTCTAGTAGGTGCAACCCTTTCACTTTTTGCATATATATACTACTGGTGTTTGGTAACTTGGATATCTCTTGTAGTTGTAATTTGGTGTCTTTGTTTGTATCCTGTTCATGCTAGTAACTAACTAACTTTTTTCATAGAAGTTGAGCTGTTCAAAAAGAAAAGAACATGGACAATTAAGAAAGAGCTAGTAATGTTGTGAATTGTTTATTCGTTAGCTATTTGTATGTACCCTCTAGACGCTTCTTATTGTTAATTTTCTGTTAGGTTTGGCATGGATTGGGGCCTCAAGGGATTCGCTATACAAGGGTCATAAACCAAGGTAATTTCGTAATATAACTCAATTAATACTACTACCGTTAAGTATACTTGTTTTATGTTATTTGAAGCGATTCTAAACCAGTATGTATGTTCCTAGTCAAGCTTAACCATTTTTCTATTTATGTAAGAAAGAAACACACGTATACAAATGAGATACAAATATACAAGCACGCTAACGATTATTGATAATAGATACTCCAGAATTACTTTCATTCAGTAGGATCTATGCAGCCTCCCTTACTCTTTTCATCTTGGAAACTCTCACCACGACTGCAACGTATATTTTTTCCATGGTTGCCTCAGAAAAGGTGAAGAGCTTGTGTCTCCATTGCTTCTTGAACATCAAGACTCCAATAACACCCCAAAAACCTGTTACGAAACCAGACACTATGCCCAAAGAAACCCATAACTTTTTAGGCTCATCACCATCTTCGTATTCGTTCGTGCTTGTTCTGGTTGGACGGTTTTCCAGATTTGAGCAAGTCTTTGGAAGTGGGGCACCACATAGATCTCTGTTACCATCATACATTGATGGATCGGTAAGGGTCTGCAATTGATTTCCTGTTGGAATTCGTCCTGATAAGCTGTTTTGTGACAGATTCAAATGGCTTAAGAAATTCAAAGTTGCTATGCTTGGAGGGATCGTCCCATTCAATATGTTTGCTGATAGATCGAGAGAAAATAGTGACGTCATGTTCCCAATGCCTTTTGGGATTACCCCATCAAGATGATTATGAGACAAATTGAGACCCAATAACCCAACAAGTGCCGTTAGCTCGTGGGGTATTTCTCCGACAAGCTTATTGCTTGAAAGGTCCATGTTGGAAACTAATGTCCACATTTTTGAATATTCAAGTGTGACACCTTTGATGACCTGCATCACATTTCCATTATAGTTAAAACTCTCTAAATTAGCATATGACGAGGGAAGCTCCATCATGCCATGCAACTCTCCGAAACAATGAGGGATGGATCCTGTTAAGCTGTTGTGTGCCAGATCTAAAATGTGAAGATTTGAAAGTTTGCACAAAGATTGAGGGATTCTTCCTCCAAAGTTATTTTTGTGCAACCTGAGAACGCTTAACCGTGTAAGATTGTTTCCAATCCATTCAGGTATGTTTCCTGATATTTCGTTCTCGCCCAAATCCAATACATCCATATTTTCAAGATTCCCAAAAGATCGAGGAATTTCTCCACTGAAGTTATTGTCATTCAACTGCAACCGCGTCAAGAATGAATGAAGGCCTAAAGAACTTGGAATGTCACCAGATAGCTTATTTGAACTAAGCAGTATCTTCGTCATGGATTTTAGATTCCCGAGACAGTCGGGAATATGTCCAATCAACCTATTTCTGGAAAGATCAAGAATGTTCAAATCTGTCCGTTTGCACAATGACATTGGAATCGAACCTCTAAACAAGTTATTTTGCAAAAGTAATATTTCACTATCTTGATATCCAGCCCCATTTAAACGGTGTCCAGACGGAAGGTTTGTCAAATTTCCAGTCAGTTTGTTGTGAGAGAGATCTAGTACACGGATTACGGGCATTTGGCGCAACCACGTGGGCAGAGGTCCAGAAATGCTAGCATTGGACAACACCAACTCCCGAAGGTTTTTTTGAGTCCGAAACCATGTGGGAAATTCATCTGAAATCTTGCAAGACCCGAGATATGCGATTCTTAATTGGAATGGAGGTATCCACCCATGTGAAACATTGAATGTCAACTTATTATTGTAAGCTGTATTCAGGTACTTCAAGGCCGACTGATTGGCAAACTGAGCTTCCGAAACCACTCCTTGTAAAGAATTGTTCGAGGCATCTAAAAAATAGAGTTTGCCGAGTTTCCCAAATGAAACAGGAATCGTCCCATTCAACAAATTTGATGACACAGACAACACTTGTAGTGAAGTGAGTCTTCCTAGAGATACTGGGATAGGGCCTGTTAACCAGTTCGACTGTAGAAACAATTCTACTAAAGCTATTGATCTTCCCAAGGAATCTGGAATTGATCCGTTTAATCGATTATAAGAAAGGCGAAGTTTGGTGAGTTGGCCTTGGAAATTTGGTATGGGACCGGTTAAGTAGTTAGAAGATAGATCTAATACTTGTAACAATCTTAATCTCCCTAAAACATCAGGGATTGGACCTGTCAATTCATTCACAGACAGATCCAAGTTTCTTAAATTGGTTAGTCTTCCGAGGGATTTTGGAATCGAACCGTTTAAATTGTTATCTCCTAAATCCAATCTCTCCAAAGCATATTGAGAGCATTCGGATACGTTGGTTGATGGGCCCACCATTTCATCTCCTTGAAGAGCCTTTGAAGCAATCAGTTCTTTTAGGTGACAGTGTCTCCAAATCCCAAGATGCTCAATCCGCTCAAAGTTGTTATAAGTAAGGTCAAGCTTTAGAAGGTTAGGCATGGCAGGAATTGATGAATTAAGGTTGTTATACGAAAGATCAAGGGATAATAGTGAGCTCATGTTTGTTAAAAAGGATGGGAATCTGCCTTCAATTTTATTGTAACCAAGGCCCAAGTGTTGGATGTTAGAATGTCTACTGAAGTTGAAATGAGTGGGAGAAAGATTGATCTTTTGAAGCTCACAATGTGACAAATGCAACTCTGATACAGAAGGGATCGTGTCTAACATGTTTCCAGAGTTCCAAACCAGGCTTAGATTATAGCCAGAAAGATCAAGGAACGTTAAGGAAGTCATGTTTTGAAGAAACCTAGGGAGGGGGCCTTGGAAATCATTGTTGCTAAGATCTAGGTGTCTAATGTTGGCGAGTTTTGTGCTTGAATTAAGGTTAGGACTTATATGATCATTAGAAAGACTACAGAAAGACAAACTTAACTTCGATAATGAAGGAATGATGTAAAGTAACCTGTCAACGTTTTGAGCTCCACTAAGATCCACATCATTCAAGTTGAGATGTTCGAGTGACGATAAGCCAGAAACCCATGCCATATCATCTACCATCAATTGTGGATACGAGTTTGAAACATCGAGAACTTTCAAAGAAGAAAGATTTCCAACATGAGAGGGAATGAGACCACTGAAACCTGCATTAGAGAGGTTGAGATAACTTAACCTTTCAAATGATCCAATGAACTCAGGGATGAGGCTTTCGCGAAAATCATTCCCACTCAAGTCCAAATATTCCAGATGCCTCAACTCTTTCAAACTAGAGTTCAGTTCATCGCCAACCAAGTAGTAATCATCACGAACCACGACATGACCCGATAAGTGGTAGTCTGCACCAACCATTTCATTACCAGCTGAGTCCAAGTCTTCACCAAACTCTTCATCACTAAAAGAGCCCACGGCATATCCTCTTAGATGAAGCCCAACAACACTTCCAGTGGCATTGTCACATGTGATACTTTCCCACTGGCAGCAGTGGTCGCCAACCCATGATGAAAGCATTCCAAAGTCATCTTTGACGCTGTTTCGGAACTTGATAAGAGCAAGCCTCTCTTGGTTAGAGCAAGTTGCTGTGATATTTTGTGCACCCAAACACTTATCGGTCAGGATTGACATTGAAAAAATACATATGAAAATAAGATGGATCCCTAAACCCCAGTGTGTATTACCCATGATTTAACGCCAATGTAAAATGGAAAAGATGGCTTATAATGATGAGCAGCAAAACTAGTTCATTTATAAATCCATAAATGAGTAGCAACTTGTTTGGCATTAAAGTCAGTGAGGCTGAAAGTATATTACTACTACTATATTCCCAGTGGATGAAGTGGTAGTCTATCATTTTTGAACGTACACGTCTTTCAACAACCACTTTTGAAGTCAACCATGTGAATTCGAATATGAGTATGAAAGCTGAATAAACTAGAAAACACGGGTTGAGAAGAGAAGAAACATCATTATTTGTTAAACTTAAACCCAGTCTTAAAGATACACTTTTTTAACAAGTTGACAACAACGCGTTAGAAACATTGTGTACGTAAACATGTCTTAACAATGAACATCATCATAATAAATGACATGCGTTGCCTGTTTGCCTTTCTACTTCATTTCACTACACCACAATAAATAATTGCCGTATCCAGAATTCTTTTATAAGACTGTAGCATTAAAATAATTAACAAATCTAAAATAAAGTAGCAACAAGAATGATGGAAGATCATCCAAGTGATTAGGTAGCTTTTAAAAAGACACAAATAACTATGGGCTTCAGTTATTAGACTACAACTTAACTAGAATTGTTTTTAAACGATTTTTTTCCCACACATATATACCATTTATCTCACAAATGTCTCTAAAATACTTGAACTCACAACCTTTTATGTTGATAAGCACACTCACATACAAATGGGCTAAAGAGCTTGTTACTTAAACGGATTTTGGTTTCAAATTTTGGGACTTGATTGAAAGTTTTTTTCTTAATTGAAGTCGTATAAAAAAGAGCCTAATAGCACAATGTATTTATTTTGTGTATTTGGTAGGCTAAAATCAATCTAAAATCCATCTCTTTTGTTATTTTTGTTTTAAAAATAATAATAATAATAATAAATCGATCACAAACTTTAGGTATGGATGGTCTTTGGGCCCGTTTCACTACATAGGTTGAGATTCATTTTGGGCTTCATTGTCCATATCTGCAAACTCTTTTTTCTATATTAGATTTTTAAGGTAATTGTATTTATTTCATTAACAATATATATTAAAACACAAAGCAAACGACGTCGTATTGCTCACCCATTTTCCCGCCAAAAACAATTGGGCTCCTAGAGCCTGTTTGTGTGGTCCATGGCCTGTTTGTCTGGTCCAGAAAAAATTAAAAAAAATCCTTTGGATAAGTATACGGACACCACACACATAAAGCTAGAACAATCCAGATGAAGGCAGATGATGAAGAAGATGATCAGAGGTGGGGGTTTTCGGGCATCGATCATGGCCGACGATTGATTAATCAGAAACCTAACTTCAAAAAAAAAAAAAAAAAAAAAAAAAAAAAAAAAACCCAGTTCTAGGGTTCATACCAGTTAATGAATCAGTTTCAGGGTTTTGATATGCCTAGTAAGACCTAATCTCTTATTTTTATGAATCAATTTCAGGGGTTTTTGTGTGGTTTTGATGATTTGTGAAAAAAAGATGAAACTATTTTATTATTGTTAATAAGAATACAAGATTTAGGGTTTCAGTTTGTGAGATTTTTTTGGTGCCGGAAGGTTACTTTTGTTTACAGTTGATGCCGAGAACGAAATGGATTGTAGTGATTGTATAACATTTTTATTTTTACTCATAATTGGAAGTTTACTTATTGGAACGTGAAACCTGAAAATATGAGGTTTAAGGTATTATTTTAGATGAGCACCAAGTGTTCGATAAAAATCCCCAATGAAACTGTTTATTAAATTTGTGATGGCTAAAATTTAAAGCAATGTGGTTTACATATCGACCATTGCAATTAGTGCTGCAACATCTATGTTTCAGGTTTTTGTTATTACTTTTCATACTAATATTAACTTTTTTTTGTACAAAAGCAGCGAAAGTTTATCTAGATCACGATCGTGAAGTAAGGAGAGTATCGCGTTAAAATGGTAGGGTGAGGCAAGGTAGGTCTGCTAACGGGTCAAAAGGGGCCATTTTGAAGGCGAGGTCTACAAACTTTCCAAGGTAAAAGTTCATCCACCTTATTTTAGGAATTTGTATGTCGTGAAGGTTTTATGGGTTCTCCCATGAGTATAACATCTATTGGCTACATGTAAAACGAAATACTATTTACCCATCCTGTTTGAGCACTGGCTGGTGTTTGACTACAGGCCAGGATATACTAACGTTAAACAGGTTAGACTCAGTTACACAACCTTTACAACACCAAGAAAGCTTACACGTATATTCATCAGCAAATGTTGCCAAAGACACCTACACTTCCCTGCATGATAGTTCCAAGCGTAAAGTGGATGCACCAAGTGCGTCTGCATTCCACCATGACAAAAAACATAAAGGTAAACTCATTGATCTGTTACATGTAATGCAGCTACGTTGTGTTGATACTCAATATTTTCCGTATTCGTGTAGGCTTAATGCAGAGTACTAATAGGTCTACCTTTGATGACCATTCTGACTCGGTTAATATTATTTCTAGCCGCAATGAAGGTAATAAAATTTCTTTTTATACATTACAGAATGCAACAAATAATGTGTCACAAACCTAACAGACCATTAAATGTAGCCAATTATACAACTGATTTAAAAACATTTAAAGTGTCAATCATTACAATATATATTAATTCACAAAGTCCACGACGTCGTTTTCCCCAGCGAGTTTCCCGCCAAAAACATTGGCCTCCTGTGGCCTGTTTCTCTGGTCCAATGGCCTGCTTATCTGGTCCAATAAAAAATATATAATATCTTTTACATAATTATAGCGGTATCCAGATTCTTCCATTAACACATAACACGCACACCTGCGTACCAGATACGCTGAAGAAGGCGGCGACATATCAGAATGAGTGATGATTGGTGATGAAGAAGATGAGGTTTATATATACCCTTTCCTGGCTTGATTTACTTAGATTTCCAATTTTCTTTTTATGATTTTTAGTTTTCTTCTTTGATGACATTGTTAGAATATAAGAATCATGACAATCATAAAATAGGTAAACACATATGCGGAAGCGTAGGAACATCTATAACATATAAGAGATTAACATAAATTAAATAGGAACGTACCTTTAGTGATTCTAGCAAAACAAGAATCAATTAATAATCTTGAACATGTGATGAACCCTAATTAGGGTTTATATGGATCAATGATTAACCCCTTACCGTTTTGTTAATCGATCCCTTGATAACAACAAAAGTATGTTGTTACCTCGTTCTTGTACACACAAACTACTAACGAATTAAAGGTGATGCTAGTAACATAAAACACAATGTTTAGGAAGTCAAGAAAATCGACAACCCTAAGGTTTAGGGTTGTACGATCGTTTTTTTGAAAGAGAGGGAGAAGAGAAAAACTTTTAGGGATAATTTGTGTGCACAAAAGATGTGAAACAAATAACCCTTGAGTTTGTATATATAGCCTAGCAAACTTGTTATCTAAGTTTGATAAGGATTGGGCTTCCCTATCCCCTAGTCGACCGGCCATGGGTCCAAGGAAGGGATTCCGGATCCTTCTTGCTATATATTTCATCTCTAGTCCTTTACGTTTGCGTTTAACGATAGTTAGTCCATACGTTTAATAACCAACGATCATTAATCCTTTTACTTGTGTTTAATTAATAAATATACATAACATTTAATATTTATTAAACTTTAATTCTCATTTGTAATGTGTGCAATCCCGAGGTCTCGGGTTCGATACTAGACATTTAACTAACTAATATTTATCCAATATTCCAACAACTCCCACTTGGATATCTATTAATAGTAAAATGACATTGGTTAGCGTCTAGCAACACTCCAATGCCCCTAGTTCGACTCGAGCTAGGTTTCCTGGAAAACCTTTAATGATTCATCATTATAATCATCCTTTTGTTTCTAATACTACGTTAATAAAGATATGGATCTTAGTCATTCTTTAATTAACAATTCTGTTTCTCGTTGTTTATAATTGAGCAAGATTACCAAAACATCTGAACGTATTCCAGATAGACTTTGGGCGTGCGCACGCAAACATCTTGTCAACCCTACGAGGAGCCCAGCAGTATTAAACTTCAAAACAAATTTGAAGGAACAAATTCTTTCTTGACTACAAGAATAACCCATGAACTTTGCAACACTTCTGAAAACAACCCTTATAACTCCCTGTTACGGTGAGCGGTAGATTGCTTTACAAAAATGCACTACATCCATGACTCTTATCTGGTATCTCAAGTCTGAGGATAACAAATTCATGATTTACTTACTGACAAGATCCATAAAGTAAAATCATGTAGTTGGGATAAGTCCTATATTCAATTCATCGAATATCATGTGAAATTGGTATGTCAACGCATCAATATACTTTCAAGTATATTCTTAACCATACTCAGATTTGTCTTAGTTTAATGATATTCCCATATCATTAATCGACAATGGACAATTTAGAATAACATAAGTTATTCACAGATTTTAAACATGCAAATATAGGACACAATATATTATTAATGAAAACAAACGTACTAAGTACTTTAATTCATTATAAATAATAATTGCTTAATGTCCTTTATCCAAATATCAAAATAGATCAATGCATGATTATACTAGTTAATGAATTTTCCTCAAGTAATAACTTGAAGACAATTATGCCTCAAGCAATGACAATCATACTTGTTGACAAGGCATTATTTCATCTAACTATGATCTATCCGACTTTTGAGAATACTTCTTTCAAGAATTCAATAATTAAAATTCTTGTATGTGTAAATCCAACTATCTTGATATAGCCACATAATTTTTCATAAATGGTGTGATATCCTCAATCACCAACTTATGACAATCAAACTTTCAAACCTTTTAAAGTTTAAAGTATTCTAATTCTTTTAATGTTTAATGCAACTATGCTCTTAGTTGAGCACAACTAGTTCTCATGAAATCCTTCATGACTAGTTATTGAGTGTCATCTCAATTAAACCAGCATCATTGTATATTAAACACAATATGCTCTTTAAAATTTTCGTAAACTTAATATCCATAGTGTAATGTTTAGGAGCTATTCCAGGTTGAGGATCGTTATTCTAATTTCAAACATTTTCCATTAGAACATCTATTACACAAGTTATATAATAACTTTTAATTGGATATCAAATATTGTCAAATCATTAAGCACTTAAGCATGATACAACAATAATATAATGCACATGAAAATCCTTCAGTCAAACTTAGATTTTATTCATGTTTGATCTTTACAAATATGTATATCCATTTAGTCTTCCAAAATGATATATCATATTCTATTTAGAATTTTATTTACCGCACTTGTTCGTTTAATAATAAACTTTAGTTTCAAGGTTGTATGTTTTATTTCCTAAATCTTTCAAGTAAAGTTTCATTCCAAATTAAGTCTAACCTTTTACTTATATGGAATGTTACTCTACAATATATATGATTTAGTAAATCAAACATAATACTCCCACTAGCTTTCAGGAATACTTAGAAATTATCTTATTTCAATTATAAACCAATTCATGGATATAATAATTAAAAATAAGAGCAATTTCCTAGATGCATGCATTTATCCATTCATGGATTATTGCACTTTGTACACTACCAAAGATTTACTTGAATTCATAAACTCCTTTGATTACTTATCGTCCTCGCTTAAGTAATCATTCAAGAAAGAGTTTTGATATTTCATTGTCAAATTTCATATTCATGAAATTTAAGTATGACAATTACCATCTTTGTATCTTTAATGTGTTTTAGGAAAGAGTATTCAATCATAGTTAATTGCTTAAGTATGATTAATAATCTTGTCATAAGACATGCATTAAGATATGTGTACAATTTTTGTCCATATGATTTCTACACAAAGATTTAAACCTCTAGGGTTACTTATCTTTGAATAAACTCATCTTCATTCTCTAACCATTAAGAATTAAGATAAATCAAATTTAAAATTTGAATATCTTTATGAACAACATCTCCAACATTCATAATATGAATAATTTACCCAATTCATTATTTTGGTAATACTACATCATATAATCGTCAGCATATTAATTAAATACCTGAGATATCCAAGTGGATCTATGAATGATAATTCCATCATCTTGAGGTTTATCATTTACATGTTTTGCCTCATCATGATTTTTACTAGTGTGTTTTAGAAGATTATGTATCTTGTAAATCTATCTTATCAAGATAAAATACTCCCACTTGCCTTTAGTATTATATAGAATAAACTAGTTAGCAATTAGAGCAACAATCCGACGTTCTCTTTTAGGACATTACAAATACACATTGACAGTTCCTGACATTCTTTTGTTAACAACCTACCAATAAGTAGCTTAACAAATTCAGAACTCCAATTTAAGACTTAATGTGATTCATCACATTTCATAATATCTTATTAATCTTCTAGGAGTCTAATTGAGTATATTCATGCCATACTCAATTTTCTAACCTTGATAACTTTCGGAAGAAAAGAAGTCATAGTTATCTTTAATCAAACAATCTAACAAGAGTTTGATTTTCCTAACTGAACATACCATTAAATTTTGGTATTTCAATTATAATAAATATTGTAAGAAGATCTAACAATATATATAAGATAACTATATTCCTTTTGGCATACCTATTTACCAACTAAGTCAACTTAATGGTATAATAGTGTTTCCAAACCAATTGCATGCTTTTTATATAACGCAAGTACTTTAGACCAAGTCACTTCATGTTCATGTCTATTCAAAACATGAACGTGTTATATTCCCACTATCCGTTATTAATCATTGATCTTCTCAATGACTTCTTGTATATGTCTTAATTAAAAGACCATAACAAGCTAACGTCTTACTTTATTATAAGTCTTGTACTACTTAAAAGACTTCATGTTTATAACTATACAATAATGTATAAACATGTATAATTAAAAGTAATCATGAACACCATTATTTGGTTTCAATAATATTTCAAGTTAACACACTACTTCATGTTTATTTATGTCATTCAAAGAATACATAATTATTGAAGTAGTATTATATTACTTCATGCATTTATGTCATTCTAATAATACATAAATGTTAAAGTTGAAGTAGTATTGTTATTGACACATGTTCTAATATATGTCTAACTTAAAAACCGTAAATTATCCATGTTGGTCTCACGCATACATGGAAATTCACCTTGTTGTTAATATTTAGCCTGCGTCTCACGTTTACTAAATTTCAACACCAAGTGTTTCTTAGATTAGATTTATATTAATCATATTAGGACTATAGTCTCTTACTTAGCAGATAAGAGAATCCTTTAAATCATATTCTTATGTGTTGTACCTTGCACATAATGTAGATTTCTCCCACTTGTGCATGGAACAACATCATGTACCATATGAACAACACGCACGCGTTTGTTAATGTGAACAATATGATTTGTGTCATTAGTATAACTAGTAGATATAGAGTTTACTCAATCAATCAAGGAAACGCACATGACTATCCTTGAAAATATTAGTGTCTATATTTGGAAAGTATTTATCTTGAGATGTTCAAAGATAAAGTAGAGTCTTACCAAGATAACAATCATTGTGACTCCTACTGAATTAGAGATCATTACTATGATTCCTTATTCAGTAATACACACATAATACTCCCACCGAATTCGACAACATTGTAAATGTTTATTAATCCAGTGAAAAGAAAAAGTGTGCTATTCACTTTCCTACATCTTTTAGAAAACCTATTCGTAACAATTAATTAGGTACTAAAAGAATATTTCTTCTACATAAATGTGATTCATCACATTCCAAACTATTAACTTGAAAATTGAGCATACAATTTCTTCCTTAATTAGGTCTACCATTCCAACAATTAAATGTAGTACCTATAAATGGTCAAAGCAAAACAACTAGATAAAATAATCTAATTTGTCTTTTACCATTTTGCAGTAACATGTCTAGCTTCTTATTAAATAACTCATAAAGTGCAAATTATCATAACTATTAACATTTGCTTCAAGTTATGTATTAGAACATAGACTATTCTAACTTTCCTATTATACCTTTCTCATTCATGAAAAGGAATAGGATTAAGTCTCACACTTCTCCTAATGGAAAGAAGACTAGGTTTATTCTTTTAGTAAAATTGACTCTAACCAAAAACCCATATGGGTGTAGATCAATTTATATGATAAAAGAATAACTTACGTTTAATGTTTAATGTTGCATTAAAACATTTAAAAGAATTTACAAAATTCAATTTTTAGTATTTTCGATAATTCATATTTCCAAGAAAATATAATACCCAAGGATATATTCATATAACCATCTAATTTTCTTGAAAATCTAGGATCCAACTTTACATAGATTCCACCACATCAGTTGATCTGCTAGTGGTGAAAGTATAAAGGATGGTAATCTGTCAAACAATAATTGGCAAACAATTTTCCAATTCCTAGATCATTATGGGATTTACATCAAATTGATTCATCAATTTGTCATGTAAGCATGTTTCATCCCATCTCATGCCTTAAGCTCTAGGTCTCACGCATCAACTTAATTAAGTCTTCTAACTTAGAAACTGCAAATTCTCCATGTGTGGTCTCACACACACTCGGAAATTTACCTTGTCATTAAAATTTAGTTTGCGTCTCACGTTTACTAAATAATAACTTTAAGTGTTTCTTATAGTTAGATGACATGTAACTTAAATTTTTAAGGGTAATTAATTTTGAAGTGACTATCAAAATATGTATAAAGATGCATGCACACATCCTTATAGCATAAGTTTTCAAAACCTTTTTATAACCAATTAATAAGATTAATACAAAAAGTTTTACTTGAGGTAAAATACCTTAAGATGACTTTCTACAAGAATGATTTTAAAAAGAAATTCGTTTAAGACATATTCAAGAGTGTGATAACCAAGGCAGACTCTAAGGCTCTTTTCTAAGCCTTTATATCACGATTATGAATTTGTCTTAAAAGAGTAACTTTTAAAAGCATGTTGTACAAAACATCAATCAAGCAAAAGTTTATGGATTCAATCTCAAAACATGTAACAAAGTATGAATCTTGCTAGTCTCGCCTGGGAGCTAATTACCGTGCGAATCAGACCACTAGCGGCACATAAGACCTTGCAAGATTCTTACTTTATCACTTTTGTTTCACCGTTATTAGTCCGTATTATTTTCTTTATGAAAAATTACCCTTTTATTGCTTACAAACGTGTCAAACAATAACAATAAAACAAGTAATCAAAGAAAAACAAACAACTAATAATTAATAAAGTGAAACAATTAGCCACATGCAATCCTTATTAGAAAATATCCTAATAAAATCAAGTCTAGGTATAATAATGCATGTAATCAACTAAGGCCTTCTCCTCTTGAGGGAAGAGAGTCACATACATTAACAAGTCAATTGCGTAGGCCAAAGCTAATCACATACCACATAGCACATAATTTGATTTTAATAATTATGGGGTCTTCCCCAATATTAGATCTATCTAAGCATGTGAAAAAGTTTAACAATTAATTAACAATTAATAACCCATGACTAACATGCATGTTTCGTCACGGATCAAAGCATAACAATTACCAATTAGGTCAAGGATACACCCAAATAACACATAAACATGTAGGCAACCTAGGGTTTCTAATCCAATTAATTAATAAAACCACAAACCCTAATTAGGGTTCATGGAATAAATCGACCCCCCCCCCCCAAATTAGGGTTAGGGTTTCGAAAAAATTAAAAAAAACAAAACCCTAGATCCAAAACATGTATGTAAAACAATCAAAATTCGTTTTTTATATGTTTTATGTAATCAATTACATGTTATAGCAAGCTCGTGATACCACTGTTAGAATATAAGAATCATGACAATCATAAAATAGGTAAACACATATGCGGAAGCGTAGGAACATCTATAACATATAAGAGATTAACATAAATTAAATAGGAACGTACCTTTAGTGATTCTAGCAAAACAAGAATCAATTAATAATCTTGAACATGTGATGAACCCTAATTAGGGTTTATATGGATCAATGATTAACCCCTTACCGTTTTGTTAATCGATCCCTTGATAACAACAAAAGTATGTTGTTACCTCGTTCTTGTACACACAAACTACTAACGAATTAAAGGTGATGCTAGTAACATAAAACACAATGTTTAGGAAGTCAAGAAAATCGACAACCCTAAGGTTTAGGGTTGTACGATCATTTTTTTGCAAGAGAGGGAGAAGAGAAAAACTTTTAGGGATAATTTGTGTGCACAAAAGATGTGAAACAAATAACCCTTGAGTTTGTATATATAGCCTAGCAAACTTGTTATCCAAGTTTGATAAGGATTGGGCTTCCCTATCCCCTAGTCGACCGGCCATGGGTTCAAGGAAGGGATTCCGGATCCTTCTTGCTATATATTTCATCTCTAGTCCTTTACGTTTGCGTTTAACGATAGTTAGTCCATACGTTTAATAACCAACGATCATTAATCCTTTTACGTGTGTTTAATTAATAAATATACATAACATTTAATATTTATTAAACTTTAATTCTCATTTGTAATGTGTGCAATCCCGAGGTCTCGGGTTCGATACTAGACATTTAACTAACTAATATTTATCCAATATTCCAACAGACATACAGGCGGTTAAAAGCACACATAGTTTTCTTCTTCGATGATGTGGACCTTGGTGGTATGCCCAAGAATATTGCCGATCATCTTTATCGTTATTTTCAGCAAGCTGACGTGCTTTTGGTTAGTCTTCTGATTGGATTTAGTTTTGATGCATCAGCTGTTGAATTGATCTATGTAATTAGTGAGAATAATGTTACTGCACAGAAGTTTGTATGATAAGCAATGCTAAGATTAGTATGTAACTAAGGAGTTAACATTAGATATGTATGTATAGTTGTTGCATAGTAGCGTCTTGGACTTTGACTTTAGAGTTGAACAGTGGCGGAACCAGGACTAAAAGTGACTTGGTCGACTAAATAATTTAAACTGTAGTATAAGAGAAAGAAATTAACTAAAATTGTGATTTCAATTGAAACGCTCGACTTTTAATAGGAATTGAGCCTATTTCTCACCTGATAATGGGTCAACCTAAGCAAGTACTAGAAACCCAATTGCTTTGGACCAGGTGCATCTACGAAAATTTGTGTTTTTGGAAGATTAAGCCACAAATTAAGTGTAGCACGTATGATTTCCATAATTAATTTTTGGATTATATGCTTATGTCGACTTATGTTGGCAGATACAGAACCGGTCAAGATTTTGTTTGGGAAATTGACTAACAACTCGGGCACAACGACAAAAAAAGGGCAAAAATATATTGAAGAAATGTCATGAGACATTGCAAGTTTTACGTCCTTTATGTAAAATGAGATTTGCATTTCTGCTCAGGTACAATATAGTTGTGGCTTACGATTCTACAAAATAGAAAATTCCCCCACCACAAAAAAATAAAAATAAAAAATAAAAATCATAAGCCCAGAAACTGGTTAGATTGGTCGTATGTGGTTTGCTATTTTTTTTGCTGCAGATACAGTACCCGACACCGGCCTCCTCATTAGTATTGCTATGATTACGTCGTAGTCACATATTGTGGCCATTTGCTGTTTCGTTCGGTCGTCTGGCTTCTAGGTAATTAATTCTTAGACCATGTTCGTCTATAATTAGTTATGGACTGTTTTATTCACTGTAACATATACGTTTCAGGTTCCTGGCCTTAATGTGAGTGGTCGTGTTTCAGGTTCAACATATGAAAGTGAACGGTTCATTGCGTAAACTCGCGCTGTCTTATACACGTGAGATAATTGTGTAAGCCTTAAGTTCTTTATTTTTTTAATTTTTTTTATCAATTCAGAAAATGCTTCGGGCTCAATGGTGCTTCATTTTGTGTCGGGTAGTGTCCATGAACCAGGTGTCTTCTACACTCAAATGAATTTAGCTAGGACATCTAAGTCTTCGGATGCGGTTGACCAACTGAGCAACTATCAGAAATCAAACGGTAATTTTCCGGCCTGAATGTGCAATGTTTGACCTATTCTCATTTACATATACATCTTATCTTTTAATTAGATAAACGGAAGAGCAGCAACAGTATCTAATGAATTAAGTCACTTAGGAATCTCGCCAACGCTATTTGCACCACAGTATAATATTTCAAACATGTTTGGCGTTCTATTATTGGGTATTTTGTTTAACTTTCCAGGTACCCGTATACGAAAATGAAGTTAAAGGCGATGTCTGGATAACTTTAAAAATCATACTTGCAGATTGTAAGTCATTTATATAGCATATGTAGTTTTAATATTCATGGCAAAGAAAAGATTTGCGTAGCCACATTTATATGTTCGTGAGAATGAAAAAAGGATGTGTACTGAAGTAATTCGTTGTATGATATGCAGGTTTAAAGGAAAGAACCAACCAGATGAGTACTGTTTTGAAAAATATACCTAAAAAGGCATTCTACTGAACCATACAAGTAGTACCTAACTGACATTTTCTTCATTCGGATGATCATATTCATTATACAAACGAGTTACGGTTCATGGTTATGGTTCAGGAAGTATAGCTACGGGTGTGTTCAGTGGCTTGCCTCAGTGAGTTGGTTCAGTTGATGGGTTCATGGGCTATGTTAAGGGTATGTGTTCAGCAGGTTTGGTTCAGGAAGTATAGCTACGGGTGTGTTCAGTGGCTTGCCTCAGTGAGTTGGTTCAGTTGATGGGTTCATAGGCTATGTTAAGGGTATGTGTTCAGCAGGTTTGGAGTGGGTTTTATTTTAATGACGCCGCTTTAAATTTAGGAAATAGCATGTATATTGGCTCACTGTGTTTTGTGAATCTCGGATTGGAAATCACCCGGAATATAATACAAAGAATTTTTCTTGAATCTCGGATTTAGAGGATTTTTTGTATTAGCTTTTTGGTTTATATTGTTATTACAGGTGTCAATGACGGCGGAGTGACAAATTACACTGACAATCGTAATGGTAATGTATGTACACCTAATACAATTCAGAGTTAAGATCTTTACACGCGTTTTCCCTCTGCTATACATTTTATTCAGAGCATTTTCTTAATTATTGCTTTCTTTGGTGGACGAGCAGTTTTCATGGTATAAAGGGAGTGTTGTAAAGGACCATAATATTCGAGAACACCACCACCTGAAGCCGCATGCGCAATGCAGGAAGACAAGGTATTTTTTTTGTTCCCCTCTTCAATGTGTCAATTTCAAATAAAAGTTAGTTTTGCCAAGATATTAGCCCTATAGTCCGAACACTAGGAGGTGAGGCAGGTGCTAAAGCCATTGCGGGTGATAGTGGTTTCGTAATAGCTAGAGACAGGATGTAGCGTTCATTTTCAGATTACCTGCACAACAGCATGATTTTAATTTAACATGCCAACTGAAGAATGGAAGTAATAGTGTTTGTCAATGTCTGTCCGGGTAAAAAATGGCGAGGAGACTAGGCGTTTGGTACTATTTGTCAGGTTTGCTGTACTTTTTTCTAACAGAATATTCTAAGGTTTTTCTGAATTGAAGTGTGGAGTAAATGAGTCGGCATGTTTGGTTTCTAGGTTTGGCTTTTTTTTCTTTTCTTTTCTTTTTTTCAAATGTATTACGCATTCCGAAACCATGGTTCTGCCCTCTTAACCTTTAGCCAATCGTATATCTAATTGTTTTATGAAAATTATTTTGTACTCTCTTACGAAAGAGAAAAAACTACAGTAAAAAAAATATTATGAGGCAGTGGTTCAGATTCCATATGCCACACACGCGAGTTGCTTATTGGTTAGTTTGGTTGTATCAAGTTTGATTTAAATTGTCCGTAGCGTTGATATTAAAAAAACTTAAGATTGATTTTGGTTTTGTAGGCCCATGACAACCATCGGTTTTCGGTCGCTTTGACATGAAAAAAGAATATTAGTTCGTCAACTGAAAAGGCTCAAGTTTTTAAATTTTATCAGAGAAAAGCAGACCCTAGCTATATCCCAATTCTTACTTGAGCACAGAACTGCATTGGAGGAAATGATTTTTAGTTGGAATAAGAAAGAAAATTACAGCAAGCATTCAGTGGAGCCTGATGAGTGTGTAAATACTCATCACTTTTTGTCTTATATGAACTGCCAAAACGTCCAAAAACACTCAGTAATGCATCTAAATACTAAAAATATTCCAAAATTGTGTTTATATGTTTCAAATGCAAAATATGCAAAAACAGATGGAAAACGTATAAAGTTTGCATAATTGGCAGTTTCAGTCCCTCAAGTTTCATAAAATTGGCAAAACTAGTCCCTGGTCACTCAAAACTTGTACAAATGTCATAAAAGGCCCTTGGGATTCATAAGTTGTAAGGAAAAGTCCTTTGAAGTTAAAATTTACAAATTTAAAACTTTGGTCCCTCAACTTTGGAAAAGTGTCAAAATCAGTCCCTGGGTTATTTAAAATGGAAAATTTATCAAAATAACCCTTGAACTATTCCTAAATGACATATTTGGTCCTTTGTGTTAATATTTGATATTTACAGGTTTAACCCTTCAAGTTTCAGAAAATTACAAGAATGGTCCCTGGAGTTTGGAAATTGACAGAAAAGATCCTCGGATATAAAATAAAGGGAAATTATCAAAAGTAGCCTTGTACTATTCATGAATAATCAATCTGGCCCTTTTTATAAATATGGGAAAGTCACATTCAGTCCCTATAATTTTCCTAATTACAACTTTGGTCCTTGTGATTTAATACCAAATAAACCAAATCCGGACTTTAACTAATAAAACCACACCAAAACCAAACACCAAGCCCATCCATTTCCCTAGCCCAACTAACTAAGCCCACCCCGTCCTCATGTTTGACCCCGGTCAACACCACAAACCAAAACCACCCCCGTCACTCTCATTTCCCTCTCAAACCACCATTCCCCCCCTGCAATACCACTCCCACCATCTCCACTTGCCCCACACCCTTATCCCTGATGCATCACACTTCCCAAGGCCATTAAATGCCACCCCCTCCTAGTCTAGGTTTCACAGACCCAATTGGCTTAAAAGCCATTTTTCCCGCCGAATTGATACAAAGAACAAGACTCATCCATTGGCTGCTATTTTTGGTGGGATTTGACCCTGTGGGTCCCACAACACCCTGGGAGGCTATAAAGTGAAGAAAGAAGCAGGGAAGGAAAAAAAGTAGTAGTAGTTTAGTTTAAAAATGTCGAATTAGTGTAGTTTTGATTTTCAGTTGTAATTTCTAGTTAAAACAGGTTGTAATCTACATTTTAAGTGTAATAGTACTTTTATTGAACCTTGATTTCAAGATTGCTTTGATAAATTCATAGTTAGCAGTTTTAAGTGAATTTGACAAATTCCATTAAAACTGTTAAGTGTTGTTGTTTACTGTTCCTTCAAGCTCAATTTTACTTAGTTACAAGTTTTCAAAAGATTTACAGCATTGCAATTAAGCACAACTCAGTTTCTCATAAATTCTCAAAAATACTTAATAAAATAAGGTCATAATAAAAAATCAGTTGTAATAATGAAGAAGGCATGGAGCTGAGTTGGAAAAAGATGGATATGGTTTAGTGAACCTGTGGGGGTTCTGTAGGATCATTTTATGGGACTTGGGTTCTCATTTTCTCAGCTTGGACTAGTGTAAGCCAATTCTTGATTTTTGTCATTTTAGTTTAAAGGAACTAGTAATTGATTATCTGTGTTTCTATTGTTTGTTTACTGTGTAATAGATTAATGTAAGCTCATAAATTAGGTTTTAGTCTTAGTATGTCATAATTTCAATTGAAAATCAAAATTTAGTCATCCTAAGGGAGTGTTTGGGTTAAGTGATTTGGTATTGATCTAGTTGTCATAATGTTGTTTATTTGGTTTGAGCATGTTACCTCAGGTTAGTATAGTCTATTTTAGCCACAAAATTCAGGTATTAACCACCCAAAGTCAATATCACCATTTCACCACCACCACAGTTAACTGTGGTGGTATTTAGGTTCCACAAACCCCTAGATTAGCTTATAACTGGTAGCTTTAGGCTAGTATAACTTCATTTCAACTTTTTACATCTTATTCAATCAGTAGGTTAAGCCCTAATCTCAAAAAAGTCAAATTATCAAGTTTGTTTCAAAAGTCAAATTGCACTTTCTCAAAATTTTCTCAATATAGCATGAATTAAATAGAATTTTGTGGTGTGATTTGGGGCATGAAACTTGCTTAATTTGGTTGTCTACCATCTCAACTTTGAAGTCCTAGCTTGATTACATTTTTAGGAATTTAATTGTGGGCCCCACAGCCCTCAAAAGAGGACTGCAGGGCAAGAACTGCCCTGTGCAGCAGTTACACCACCCCAAACCACCCACTTTGGTGGTGGTTTGTGGCCACCACAGTGGTCCCCACACCAAGTTTTTGGGTTTTCCCAACCCCCCTCCTACCAGAGTCTCCCCTTTGACCAATACTTTGACCCCAAGACAAGTGGACCCCACTTGAATTCAGGCCTAAAGTCTGTCCCCAAAATCTGTGAGATTTTCAGTTGCTTAAGTGCTTATTTTGTTTCATATAGCTTATTTGTGCTTAGCCCTTGTTGTTTCTTGCTTATTTAAGTTTGTTGAACTTAATTGTACCTGATTTATCCATTGTGGGACCCACACAAGCTCAAGTGAGCTTATTTGCCTACTTGGTCAACCTAAGTCAAACTGATAAGCAATAGGGGGTGTTCTCAGCTTATTTTGAAGTTTTAAAATAGTTGTTTTCATAAAAAGTCTTTGTTTTTAGGTGTAAATCAAGTTTGTAAAAGAAAAATCCAAAAAAGTTAGTTTTAAATTAAGTGATAGTTTCTATTTAATTCCATTTAAGTTTAATTTTCATTTTTAAATTTTAATTAAGTCTCTAGTGTTTTTATATTTTTATTAAATACCTTATATAGTAAAGTAATTTTGATAATTTTTTCAGATTTTTATTTTGTCATTTAGTGTTAATTAGATTTAATTTTAGTTTTCTTTATTATTAATTAATATTAAGTATTAAATAGTTTATTTAGCTTTTATAAGGTTAAATTTAGTTTTTATATTTTTCCTAGCTCTAATATAGTATAATAAGTTTTTAGAAAATATATTTTGAGATTCTACTGTTCATTTTCTATTTTTCTTATTTTATTTATTTAAAATAGACTTTAGTTAATTAAAAGGTAAATAATTAGTTGTTTAATCTTAAAACATAATTTTTAGAGTTTTTATAATTTTGTAGGATTCCTGTAATGGTTAAGTAATTTTATAAATTTTCTTGTAATTTTCTAAGTTAATTTAGTATTAATATTAATTAAAAGTAGTTTAATTAGTTTAATTAAGTTAAATAGTTTTTAATTTATAAAAAACCCATAAAAAGACAAAAATATTTATTTTTATTTTTTATACTTTCTTCAAGTTCTATTTTAGGTTTAGAAAATATTTTGGCAAAGTTTTAGTTTAATTTGTATTAGTTATAATTTTTTTTAGTTAATTAAATTAGATTTTAATTTAGATTTTAAATAGTTTAATTAATTAAATAATATTTAAATAGCATTTTAATCATTTTCATAATTTCATTTTCATTTTTAATTTTCTAGTTTGAAAAAGTGTCAAAAGCACCCCCTGTAGTTTATTAAATACCAAAACCCACTTTTTCAGTCCGATTGCGTAAATTTGAATTGTGAATACGTGTATATATCTGTTATCTGATTTTTGTGAATATTATATCTATGTACAAATACCAAAATAACAGTAGCAATATCAACTCCACATCATCGGGCTACTGTCCTCAGTGCCACTTTCTCACAAACGATTCTCAAAAACACCATTGCAATCTCGCTGGGACTTTAACGACCCGGGAAAACACTACACTATCACCGGAGTATTGATTCTAGGCTATCTTTGACTTATTGACCTTGGTCAATAATAATCTGACGGTTCGGGTTCAATCAAAATTTGGCGCCGCTGCCGGGGAGGTTGTTGCGTGTTTTATAAAATCGTTTTAAGTTTAGTGGTTTTCAAAACCCTCCCTGTACGAATTTCACACAAATTTGTAAAAATTTTTTGTAAAAACTTAATCATATCAAAAAACGTTCATTAACACTTCTCCTGAAGTGTTGAAAAACACCAAAAAAATTAAAAACAACAAAACAAACTGTGAAGTTAAATTACTTCGTGCTCTTTAAGATTACAACCTGAAACAGTTGGTTTAAGGTAAGTTCTTACATTAAATTGCGAACTGAAGAGGAATCCATTCTTTCCTCCCGCCAGCCTGCGAGTAATCTTAAAGGGACGATTTCGGTTAACGAATCAGTTCCAAAAATATTTCCCAAGTTTTCTGCACACACACCCATAAGCCTAAATCAGTTTTTCAAATTAATTAACAAACCCAAAATAAGTTCCCAAACTTAAAGATTAAAACTTGCCTTTGTATCCCTGTGAGTGGTGTACCTTTTTCAAAGAAGCCATTCACTTGTGATTTCTGGTTTAAGTTCACTGTGGTTTTGCCTCAAATTTGTTTGAAAAATTGTTTTTGGTACATGTGCACTAAACATGTTTCTCAAAAATACCAAAAATATTCACCTTTACCCTCTCACCTTTTTGATTCTCCATTTCTTACCCTCTAAAACCTTTTGATTCATTCTATGTCTCATCCACACTTTCTGATTTGCCAGTGGTGTGGTAATTCTTATAATGGTGGCAATTGCCCCAGTTGTGGCATGGTAGAGTCAGGAAACGGGTCTGTCTATAACCAGAATCCCTATTCCTACCATGATACGACTGATTCATTCCATCAGTTACCACACCATGAGACTCAACAGTTTTACTGTTGTGAGTACTGTGGTGGTTCACATTACAGTTCTGATTGTCAATCAGGAAACACACTTGTCTATGAGCAGTTTCGTGATAACAATTATAACTCAAGCACATACAACCCACAGCCACATCAGTTCAACTGTTGTGATTACTGTGGAGGTCCACACTTCAGCTCTGATTGTCAAATGAGGAATCCTATTCCTTGTAACAATTATGACTCTTCGTATCAAGACCAACCTCCACAGTATCAAACTATCCAAGCAACTCCTCAAATCCAGCAAGACTTTTTAGAGGTTCTTGAGAAATTTAAAGAACTTAAGGAGGAGTTAGCTAATATTTCACTCCGCCATACTCTAAGTTCTTCTTGTGCATATTGTGGGGGTCCTCACGATGATTTTCAATGTCAACCTTCCGGTTTTGACACATCCACATCCCCACAATTTCCTTTCATTCCAAATTCTCGTGGGAAAACTATGGCAGAATTACTTGCTGAAGAACGAGAATCTGGAAAAAGCATGGAAGAATTATTGGCTGAGCAACGAGCAGCTAAATTACGTGCTAATATTCGCAATATTGCTCTATTTGATGACTATGATGACAGTGATGATGAAGATAACATTGTTATTATTCAAAAAGATTCATCAAATTCCTTAGTTGATATCCCAGCAGTTGAGATTCCATCTCAAACAACTGCTATCACACCCGAAGTTCACACTCACTCTCTAATCATGGGGGATGAGCATCTTAGCACTGTTCCTAATAAGGAATCGGACGAATTAATAAAGTCTAGTGCTGAGATCCTCGTCCCAATCCCAAGAGAGTCACAGGGAACTTTTGATCATGTGTGTGATCTACCTTCTCACCCTGAAAATCCAAAAGATCATTTTGAAACTTTCTCCGATTTTAATGATGATTGCACATCTTATGGAGAAGTTGAGTACGAGGAGGCACCATTGCCTCATTCGGATGTTGACCCTCTTATTGAGGAGTTCACAAACGAACTTACTCACATCAATCCACTTCCTTTGGGAAATGATGATGGTCTCCTTGATCTCGAAGCCGATATGGGAGAAACTGAAAATCTTTTAAACTCTAATCCCAACATCGAGCTTAGTACTTCACATGCTGATGAAAATTCTTTATCTTTTGGAGACATCAGTCACGTGGAAGGATTGCCTTCCGAGCTAGTTAGCTTAGAAGAAGAGAATGATGGGATTGACACTGAAATCAAAGATGAAGCACTTCGTGCAACATTATTGAAAGTCAATCTCCTCATTTCTAAAATCGAGGCTTTCAAAGAGAAACCTATTTCATCTCCTATCCCCATAAAGGATAGTGACATTCTCTCCGATGACTCTATACCGGAATTTGAAGCCTTTACTTTTGATCCTATGGGAGAGAAGATTAGTGGCATTACCATTTCTCATTCTCATAATTCTCTTCCCGATTATGAATCATTTACCTTCGATGAGTTCTCCTGTGAACCCACACACATCAATCCAGAATATGATTCATTCACATTTGATGAGTTCTCCTGTGAACTCACTCATATCATGACTCCTCCGGAGTATGATGACCCGGGGGAAGATGCACTCAATCATGAGAATTTGCAAATTCCCACCCACCCTCCCGGGATGTTTTCGAGCTTACCCTTTGAAATCCAAAATCAGGCTAATGAGCCTGCCTTCGAGGAAGAAGATCTTATCATGATTTTCATCATGGTTTTCTTCCTTTTCTTCACCTACAGGGTGACTTCTCCTGTTCTTCACTCCTTCGGGAGTGAGGACACTATATTTGATCCCGGCATTTTCATGTATCATTATCTTGAGCCGGGATTATGTCTCATCGGTGTGGAACTTTCACGTGCTTCAAATGTTTATCCAAACATCTTGAATGAAAGTCCGAGTGAGATTGTTTCTTCCACATCATGCTTCCCCAAGGACTAATGAATTCGGGGTCGAGTCACGCTAGTGACTCGGTAAACAAAAACAGAGCATGCTTATAGGGTTTTCACCCTAAGTGTGGGGGAGTCCCCCATGCTATGATTACAAAAGTGAAAACAAAATGATATTTTCCACACTTAGCTTGTAATGTTACCCTTTTACGTTCTAAATGTCGGCATAATAGCCGGGACTTTGAATATTGAGGACAATATTCATGCTTAGTGTGGGGGGGGGGGGGGGGGGGGTATTCGCTATTCTAGCGAATTTTATCATATTTTACTATCTTATACCCCCGTTTTTGACCAAAATTTTCAAAAATTTTTCACTAAAGCTCAAAATTTTTGTGGTAATCAGTCCGCCAAAGTCTAAATGACAAATGGATTGGCTAGTCCAGGAGCAAACGGCTCTTGGTAAAGACATCTCAAATCCGTTGATGGCTGGCAATTTGCCAAAAATTGTATGGTTCCTCAGCTCCCCCGCATCCTCATAAGCAAATGAGTTGGCTAGCCCACAAGATTATGGCTTGTGGTAAAGGCAGTGGAAAATCCATAATTGGTAATCAGCTCACCAAGATGTTGACTATTCCATCAAGAGTTGGCTAGTCCAGAAGCAAACGGCTTTTGGTAAAGACTAATCAAATCCGTTAACAGCTGGTGGTTTGCTCAAAATCACACGGTTATCAGGTGTGCCACAGTTCTTACACCTGGCTACTCCAGAAGTGATGGCTTTTGGTAAAGAGTTTCAAATCCATTAATTTTTCTCAAAAGATTGCTAGGGACTAGCAATAGTTTAGTGTGTGGGATTGATGAGTGTGTAAATACTCATCACTTTTTGTCTTATATGAACTGCCAAAACGTCCAAAAACACTCAGTAATGCATCTAAATACTAAAAATATTCCAAAATTGTGTTTTATATGTTTCAAATGCAAAATATGCAAAAACAGATGGAAAACGTACAAAGTTTGCATAATTGGCAGTTTCAGTCCCTCAAGTTTCATAAAATTGGCAAAACTAGTCCCTGGTCACTCAAAACTTGTACAAATGTCATAAAAGGCCCTTGGGATTCATAAGTTGTAAGGAAAAGTCCTTTGAAGTTAAAATTTACAAATTTACAACTTTGGTCCCTCAACTTTGGAAAAGTGTCAAAATCAGTCCCTGGGTTATTTAAAATGGAAAATTTATCAAAATAACCCTTGAACTATTCCTAAATGACATATTTGGTCCTTTGTGTTAATATTTGATATTTACAGGTTTAACCCTTCAAGTTTCAGAAAATTACAAGAATGGTCCCTGGAGTTTGGAAATTGACAGAAAAGATCCTCGGATATAAAATAAAGGGAAATGATCAAAAGTAGCCTTGTACTATTCATGAATAATCAATCTGGCCCTTTTTATAAATATGGGAAAGTCACATTCAGTCCCTATAATTTTCCTAATTACAACTTTGGTCCTTGTGATTTAATACCAAATAAACCAAATCCGGACTTTAACTAATAAAACCACACCAAAACCAAACACCAAGCCCATCCATTTCCCTAGCCCAACTAACTAAGCCCACCCCGTCCTCATGTTTGACCCCGGTCAACACCACAAACCAAAACCACCCCCGTCACTCTCATTTCCCTCTCAAACCACCATTCCCCCCTGCAATACCACTCCCACCATCTCCACTTGCCCCACACCCTTATCCCTGATGCATCACACTTCCCAAGGCCATTAAATGCCACCCCCTCCTAGTCTAGGTTTCACAGACCCAATTGGCTTAAAAGCCATTTTTCCCGCCGAATTGATACAAAGAACAAGACTCATCCATTGGCTGCTATTTTTGGTGGGATTTGACCCTGTGGGTCCCACAACACCCTGGGAGGCTATAAAGTGAAGAAAGAAGCAGGGAAGGAAAAAAAGTAGTAGTAGTTTAGTTTAAAAATGTCGAATTAGTGTAGTTTTGATTTTCAGTTGTAATTTCTAGTTAAAACAGGTTGTAATCTACATTTTAAGTGTAATAGTACTTTTATTGAACCTTGATTTCAAGATTGCTTTGATAAATTCATAGTTAGCAGTTTTAAGTGAATTTGACAAATTCCATTAAAACTGTTAAGTGTTGTTGTTTACTGTTCCTTCAAGCTCAATTTTACTTAGTTACAAGTTTTCAAAAGATTTACAGCATTGCAATTAAGCACAACTCAGTTTCTCATAAATTCTCAAAAATACTTAATAAAATAAGGTCATAATAAAAAATCAGTTGTAATAATGAAGAAGGCATGGAGCTGAGTTGGAAAAAGATGGATATGGTTTAGTGAACCTGTGGGGGTTCTGTAGGATCATTTTATGGGACTTGGGTTCTCATTTTCTCAGCTTGGACTAGTGTAAGCCAATTCTTGATTTTTGTCATTTTAGTTTAAAGGAACTAGTAATTGATTATCTGTGTTTCTATTGTTTGTTTACTGTGTAATAGATTAATGTAAGCTCATAAATTAGGTTTTAGTCTTAGTATGTCATAATTTCAATTGAAAATCAAAATTTAGTCATCCTAAGGGAGTGTTTGGGTTAAGTGATTTGGTATTGATCTAGTTGTCATAATGTTGTTTATTTGGTTTGAGCATGTTACCTCAGGTTAGTATAGTCTATTTTAGCCACAAAATTCAGGTATTAACCACCCAAAGTCAATATCACCATTTCACCACCACCACAGTTAACTGTGGTGGTATTTAGGTTCCACAAACCCCTAGATTAGCTTATAACTGGTAGCTTTAGGCTAGTATAACTTCATTTCAACTTTTTACATCTTATTCAATCAGTAGGTTAAGCCCTAATCTCAAAAAAGTCAAATTATCAAGTTTGTTTCAAAAGTCAAATTGCACTTTCTCAAAATTTTCTCAATATAGCATGAATTAAATAGAATTTTGTGGTGTGATTTGGGGCATGAAACTTGCTTAATTTGGTTGTCTACCATCTCAACTTTGAAGTCCTAGCTTGATTACATTTTTAGGAATTTAATTGTGGGCCCCACAGCCCTCAAAAGAGGACTGCAGGGCAAGAACTGCCCTGTGCAGCAGTTACACCACCCCAAACCACCCACTTTGGTGGTGGTTTGTGGCCACCACAGTGGTCCCCACACCAAGTTTTTGGGTTTTCCCAACCCCCCTCCTACCAGAGTCTCCCCTTTGACCAATACTTTGACCCCAAGACAAGTGGACCCCACTTGAATTCAGGCCTAAAGTCTGTCCCCAAAATCTGTGAGATTTTCAGTTGCTTAAGTGCTTATTTTGTTTCATATAGCTTATTTGTGCTTAGCCCTTGTTGTTTCTTGCTTATTTAAGTTTGTTGAACTTAATTGTACCTGATTTATCCATTGTGGGACCCACACAAGCTCAAGTGAGCTTATTTGCCTACTTGGTCAACCTAAGTCAAACTGATAAGCAATAGGGGGTGTTCTCAGCTTATTTTGAAGTTTTAAAATAGTTGTTTTCATAAAAAGTCTTTGTTTTTAGGTGTAAATCAAGTTTGTAAAAGAAAAATCCAAAAAAGTTAGTTTTAAATTAAGTGATAGTTTCTATTTAATTCCATTTAAGTTTAATTTTCATTTTTAAATTTTAATTAAGTCTCTAGTGTTTTTATATTTTTATTAAATACCTTATATAGTAAAGTAATTTTGATAATTTTTTCAGATTTTTATTTTGTCATTTAGTGTTAATTAGATTTAATTTTAGTTTTCTTTATTATTAATTAATATTAAGTATTAAATAGTTTATTTAGCTTTTATAAGGTTAAATTTAGTTTTTATATTTTTCCTAGCTCTAATATAGTATAATAAGTTTTTAGAAAATATATTTTGAGATTCTACTGTTCATTTTCTATTTTTCTTATTTTATTTATTTAAAATAGACTTTAGTTAATTAAAAGGTAAATAATTAGTTGTTTAATCTTAAAACATAATTTTTAGAGTTTTTATAATTTTGTAGGATTCCTGTAATGGTTAAGTAATTTTATAAATTTTCTTGTAATTTTCTAAGTTAATTTAGTATTAATATTAATTAAAAGTAGTTTAATTAGTTTAATTAAGTTAAATAGTTTTTAATTTATAAAAAACCCATAAAAAGACAAAAATATTTATTTTTATTTTTTATACTTTCTTCAAGTTCTATTTTAGGTTTAGAAAATATTTTGGCAAAGTTTTAGTTTAATTTGTATTAGTTATAATTTTTTTTAGTTAATTAAATTAGATTTTAATTTAGATTTTAAATAGTTTAATTAATTAAATAATATTTAAATAGCATTTTAATCATTTTCATAATTTCATTTTCATTTTTAATTTTCTAGTTTGAAAAAGTGTCAAAAGCACCCCCTGTAGTTTATTAAATACCAAAACCCACTTTTTCAGTCCGATTGCGTAAATTTGAATTGTGAATACGTGTATATATCTGTTATCTGATTTTTGTGAATATTATATCTATGTACAAATACCAAAATAACAGTAGCAATATCAACTCCACATCATCGGGCTACTGTCCTCAGTGCCACTTTCTCACAAACGATTCTCAAAAACACCATTGCAATCTCGCTGGGACTTTAACGACCCGGGAAAACACTACACTATCACCGGAGTATTGATTCTAGGCTATCTTTGACTTATTGACCTTGGTCAATAATAATCTGACGGTTCGGGTTCAATCAAAATTTGGCGCCGCTGCCGGGGAGGTTGTTGCGTGTTTTATAAAATCGTTTTAAGTTTAGTGGTTTTCAAAACCCTCCCTGTACGAATTTCACACAAATTTGTAAAAATTTTTTGTAAAAACTTAATCATATCAAAAAACGTTCATTAACACTTCTCCTGAAGTGTTGAAAAACACCAAAAAAATTAAAAACAACAAAACAAACTGTGAAGTTAAATTACTTCGTGCTCTTTAAGATTACAACCTGAAACAGTTGGTTTAAGGTAAGTTCTTACATTAAATTGCGAACTGAAGAGGAATCCATTCTTTCCTCCCGCCAGCCTGCGAGTAATCTTAAAGGGACGATTTCGGTTAACGAATCAGTTCCAAAAATATTTCCCAAGTTTTCTGCACACACACCCATAAGCCTAAATCAGTTTTTCAAATTAATTAACAAACCCAAAATAAGTTCCCAAACTTAAAGATTAAAACTTGCCTTTGTATCCCTGTGAGTGGTGTACCTTTTTCAAAGAAGCCATTCACTTGTGATTTCTGGTTTAAGTTCACTGTGGTTTTGCCTCAAATTTGTTTGAAAAATTGTTTTTGGTACATGTGCACTAAACATGTTTCTCAAAAATACCAAAAATATTCACCTTTACCCTCTCACCTTTTTGATTCTCCATTTCTTACCCTCTAAAACCTTTTGATTCATTCTATGTCTCATCCACACTTTCTGATTTGCCAGTGGTGTGGTAATTCTTATAATGGTGGCAATTGCCCCAGTTGTGGCATGGTAGAGTCAGGAAACGGGTCTGTCTATAACCAGAATCCCTATTCCTACCATGATACGACTGATTCATTCCATCAGTTACCACACCATGAGACTCAACAGTTTTACTGTTGTGAGTACTGTGGTGGTTCACATTACAGTTCTGATTGTCAATCAGGAAACACACTTGTCTATGAGCAGTTTCGTGATAACAATTATAACTCAAGCACATACAACCCACAGCCACATCAGTTCAACTGTTGTGATTACTGTGGAGGTCCACACTTCAGCTCTGATTGTCAAATGAGGAATCCTATTCCTTGTAACAATTATGACTCTTCGTATCAAGACCAACCTCCACAGTATCAAACTATCCAAGCAACTCCTCAAATCCAGCAAGACTTTTTAGAGGTTCTTGAGAAATTTAAAGAACTTAAGGAGGAGTTAGCTAATATTTCACTCCGCCATACTCTAAGTTCTTCTTGTGCATATTGTGGGGGTCCTCACGATGATTTTCAATGTCAACCTTCCGGTTTTGACACATCCACATCCCCACAATTTCCTTTCATTCCAAATTCTCGTGGGAAAACTATGGCAGAATTACTTGCTGAAGAACGAGAATCTGGAAAAAGCATGGAAGAATTATTGGCTGAGCAACGAGCAGCTAAATTACGTGCTAATATTCGCAATATTGCTCTATTTGATGACTATGATGACAGTGATGATGAAGATAACATTGTTATTATTCAAAAAGATTCATCAAATTCCTTAGTTGATATCCCAGCAGTTGAGATTCCATCTCAAACAACTGCTATCACACCCGAAGTTCACACTCACTCTCTAATCATGGGGGATGAGCATCTTAGCACTGTTCCTAATAAGGAATCGGACGAATTAATAAAGTCTAGTGCTGAGATCCTCGTCCCAATCCCAAGAGAGTCACAGGGAACTTTTGATCATGTGTGTGATCTACCTTCTCACCCTGAAAATCCAAAAGATCATTTTGAAACTTTCTCCGATTTTAATGATGATTGCACATCTTATGGAGAAGTTGAGTACGAGGAGGCACCATTGCCTCATTCGGATGTTGACCCTCTTATTGAGGAGTTCACAAACGAACTTACTCACATCAATCCACTTCCTTTGGGAAATGATGATGGTCTCCTTGATCTCGAAGCCGATATGGGAGAAACTGAAAATCTTTTAAACTCTAATCCCAACATCGAGCTTAGTACTTCACATGCTGATGAAAATTCTTTATCTTTTGGAGACATCAGTCACGTGGAAGGATTGCCTTCCGAGCTAGTTAGCTTAGAAGAAGAGAATGATGGGATTGACACTGAAATCAAAGATGAAGCACTTCGTGCAACATTATTGAAAGTCAATCTCCTCATTTCTAAAATCGAGGCTTTCAAAGAGAAACCTATTTCATCTCCTATCCCCATAAAGGATAGTGACATTCTCTCCGATGACTCTATACCGGAATTTGAAGCCTTTACTTTTGATCCTATGGGAGAGAAGATTAGTGGCATTACCATTTCTCATTCTCATAATTCTCTTCCCGATTATGAATCATTTACCTTCGATGAGTTCTCCTGTGAACCCACACACATCAATCCAGAATATGATTCATTCACATTTGATGAGTTCTCCTGTGAACTCACTCATATCATGACTCCTCCGGAGTATGATGACCCGGGGGAAGATGCACTCAATCATGAGAATTTGCAAATTCCCACCCACCCTCCCGGGATGTTTTCGAGCTTACCCTTTGAAATCCAAAATCAGGCTAATGAGCCTGCCTTCGAGGAAGAAGATCTTATCATGATTTTCATCATGGTTTTCTTCCTTTTCTTCACCTACAGGGTGACTTCTCCTGTTCTTCACTCCTTCGGGAGTGAGGACACTATATTTGATCCCGGCATTTTCATGTATCATTATCTTGAGCCGGGATTATGTCTCATCGGTGTGGAACTTTCACGTGCTTCAAATGTTTATCCAAACATCTTGAATGAAAGTCCGAGTGAGATTGTTTCTTCCACATCATGCTTCCCCAAGGACTAATGAATTCGGGGTCGAGTCACGCTAGTGACTCGGTAAACAAAAACAGAGCATGCTTATAGGGTTTTCACCCTAAGTGTGGGGGAGTCCCCCATGCTATGATTACAAAAGTGAAAACAAAATGATATTTTCCACACTTAGCTTGTAATGTTACCCTTTTACGTTCTAAATGTCGGCATAATAGCCGGGACTTTGAATATTGAGGACAATATTCATGCTTAGTGTGGGGGGGGGGGGGTATTCGCTATTCTAGCGAATTTTATCATATTTTACTATCTTATACCCCCGTTTTTGACCAAAATTTTCAAAAATTTTTCACTAAAGCTCAAAATTTTTGTGGTAATCAGTCCGCCAAAGTCTAAATGACAAATGGATTGGCTAGTCCAGGAGCAAACGGCTCTTGGTAAAGACATCTCAAATCCGTTGATGGCTGGCAATTTGCCAAAAATTGTATGGTTCCTCAGCTCCCCCGCATCCTCATAAGCAAATGAGTTGGCTAGCCCACAAGATTATGGCTTGTGGTAAAGGCAGTGGAAAATCCATAATTGGTAATCAGCTCACCAAGATGTTGACTATTCCATCAAGAGTTGGCTAGTCCAGAAGCAAACGGCTTTTGGTAAAGACTAATCAAATCCGTTAACAGCTGGTGGTTTGCTCAAAATCACACGGTTATCAGGTGTGCCACAGTTCTTACACCTGGCTACTCCAGAAGTGATGGCTTTTGGTAAAGAGTTTCAAATCCATTAATTTTTCTCAAAAGATTGCTAGGGACTAGCAATAGTTTAGTGTGTGGGATTGATGAGTGTGTAAATACTCATCACTTTTTGTCTTATATGAACTGCCAAAACGTCCAAAAACACTCAGTAATGCATCTAAATACTAAAAATATTCCAAAATTGTGTTTTATATGTTTCAAATGCAAAATATGCAAAAACAGATGGAAAACGTACAAAGTTTGCATAATTGGCAGTTTCAGTCCCTCAAGTTTCATAAAATTGGCAAAACTAGTCCCTGGTCACTCAAAACTTGTACAAATGTCATAAAAGGCCCTTGGGATTCATAAGTTGTAAGGAAAAGTCCTTTGAAGTTAAAATTTACAAATTTACAACTTTGGTCCCTCAACTTTGGAAAAGTGTCAAAATCAGTCCCTGGGTTATTTAAAATGGAAAATTTATCAAAATAACCCTTGAACTATTCCTAAATGACATATTTGGTCCTTTGTGTTAATATTTGATATTTACAGGTTTAACCCTTCAAGTTTCAGAAAATTACAAGAATGGTCCCTGGAGTTTGGAAATTGACAGAAAAGATCCTCGGATATAAAATAAAGGGAAATGATCAAAAGTAGCCTTGTACTATTCATGAATAATCAATCTGGCCCTTTTTATAAATATGGGAAAGTCACATTCAGTCCCTATAATTTTCCTAATTACAACTTTGGTCCTTGTGATTTAATACCAAATAAACCAAATCCGGACTTTAACTAATAAAACCACACCAAAACCAAACACCAAGCCCATCCATTTCCCTAGCCCAACTAACTAAGCCCACCCCGTCCTCATGTTTGACCCCGGTCAACACCACAAACCAAAACCACCCCCGTCACTCTCATTTCCCTCTCAAACCACCATTCCCCCCCTGCAATACCACTCCCACCATCTCCACTTGCCCCACACCCTTATCCCTGATGCATCACACTTCCCAAGGCCATTAAATGCCACCCCCTCCTAGTCTAGGTTTCACAGACCCAATTGGCTTAAAAGCCATTTTTCCCGCCGAATTGATACAAAGAACAAGACTCATCCATTGGCTGCTATTTTTGGTGGGATTTGACCCTGTGGGTCCCACAACACCCTGGGAGGCTATAAAGTGAAGAAAGAAGCAGGGAAGGAAAAAAAGTAGTAGTAGTTTAGTTTAAAAATGTCGAATTAGTGTAGTTTTGATTTTCAGTTGTAATTTCTAGTTAAAACAGGTTGTAATCTACATTTTAAGTGTAATAGTACTTTTATTGAACCTTGATTTCAAGATTGCTTTGATAAATTCATAGTTAGCAGTTTTAAGTGAATTTGACAAATTCCATTAAAACTGTTAAGTGTTGTTGTTTACTGTTCCTTCAAGCTCAATTTTACTTAGTTACAAGTTTTCAAAAGATTTACAGCATTGCAATTAAGCACAACTCAGTTTCTCATAAATTCTCAAAAATACTTAATAAAATAAGGTCATAATAAAAAATCAGTTGTAATAATGAAGAAGGCATGGAGCTGAGTTGGAAAAAGATGGATATGGTTTAGTGAACCTGTGGGGGTTCTGTAGGATCATTTTATGGGACTTGGGTTCTCATTTTCTCAGCTTGGACTAGTGTAAGCCAATTCTTGATTTTTGTCATTTTAGTTTAAAGGAACTAGTAATTGATTATCTGTGTTTCTATTGTTTGTTTACTGTGTAATAGATTAATGTAAGCTCATAAATTAGGTTTTAGTCTTAGTATGTCATAATTTCAATTGAAAATCAAAATTTAGTCATCCTAAGGGAGTGTTTGGGTTAAGTGATTTGGTATTGATCTAGTTGTCATAATGTTGTTTATTTGGTTTGAGCATGTTACCTCAGGTTAGTATAGTCTATTTTAGCCACAAAATTCAGGTATTAACCACCCAAAGTCAATATCACCATTTCACCACCACCACAGTTAACTGTGGTGGTATTTAGGTTCCACAAACCCCTAGATTAGCTTATAACTGGTAGCTTTAGGCTAGTATAACTTCATTTCAACTTTTTACATCTTATTCAATCAGTAGGTTAAGCCCTAATCTCAAAAAAGTCAAATTATCAAGTTTGTTTCAAAAGTCAAATTGCACTTTCTCAAAATTTTCTCAATATAGCATGAATTAAATAGAATTTTGTGGTGTGATTTGGGGCATGAAACTTGCTTAATTTGGTTGTCTACCATCTCAACTTTGAAGTCCTAGCTTGATTACATTTTTAGGAATTTAATTGTGGGCCCCACAGCCCTCAAAAGAGGACTGCAGGGCAAGAACTGCCCTGTGCAGCAGTTACACCACCCCAAACCACCCACTTTGGTGGTGGTTTGTGGCCACCACAGTGGTCCCCACACCAAGTTTTTGGGTTTTCCCAACCCCCCTCCTACCAGAGTCTCCCCTTTGACCAATACTTTGACCCCAAGACAAGTGGACCCCACTTGAATTCAGGCCTAAAGTCTGTCCCCAAAATCTGTGAGATTTTCAGTTGCTTAAGTGCTTATTTTGTTTCATATAGCTTATTTGTGCTTAGCCCTTGTTGTTTCTTGCTTATTTAAGTTTGTTGAACTTAATTGTACCTGATTTATCCATTGTGGGACCCACACAAGCTCAAGTGAGCTTATTTGCCTACTTGGTCAACCTAAGTCAAACTGATAAGCAATAGGGGGTGTTCTCAGCTTATTTTGAAGTTTTAAAATAGTTGTTTTCATAAAAAGTCTTTGTTTTTAGGTGTAAATCAAGTTTGTAAAAGAAAAATCCAAAAAAGTTAGTTTTAAATTAAGTGATAGTTTCTATTTAATTCCATTTAAGTTTAATTTTCATTTTTAAATTTTAATTAAGTCTCTAGTGTTTTTATATTTTTATTAAATACCTTATATAGTAAAGTAATTTTGATAATTTTTTCAGATTTTTATTTTGTCATTTAGTGTTAATTAGATTTAATTTTAGTTTTCTTTATTATTAATTAATATTAAGTATTAAATAGTTTATTTAGCTTTTATAAGGTTAAATTTAGTTTTTATATTTTTCCTAGCTCTAATATAGTATAATAAGTTTTTAGAAAATATATTTTGAGATTCTACTGTTCATTTTCTATTTTTCTTATTTTATTTATTTAAAATAGACTTTAGTTAATTAAAAGGTAAATAATTAGTTGTTTAATCTTAAAACATAATTTTTAGAGTTTTTATAATTTTGTAGGATTCCTGTAATGGTTAAGTAATTTTATAAATTTTCTTGTAATTTTCTAAGTTAATTTAGTATTAATATTAATTAAAAGTAGTTTAATTAGTTTAATTAAGTTAAATAGTTTTTAATTTATAAAAAACCCATAAAAAGACAAAAATATTTATTTTTATTTTTTATACTTTCTTCAAGTTCTATTTTAGGTTTAGAAAATATTTTGGCAAAGTTTTAGTTTAATTTGTATTAGTTATAATTTTTTTTAGTTAATTAAATTAGATTTTAATTTAGATTTTAAATAGTTTAATTAATTAAATAATATTTATATAGCATTTTAATCATTTTCATAATTTCATTTTCATTTTTAATTTTCAAGTTTGAAAAAGTGTCAAAAGCACCCCCTGTAGTTAATTAAATACCAAAACCCACTTTTTCAGTCCGATTGCGTAAATTTGAATTGTGAATACGTGTATATATCTGTTATCTGATTTTTGTGAATATTATATCTGTGTACAAATACCAAAATAACAGTAGCAATATCAACTCCGCATCATCGGGCTACTGTCCTCAGTGCCACTTTCTCACAAACGATTCTCAAAAACACCATTGCAATCTCGCTGGGACTTTAACGACCCGGGAAAACACTACACTATCATCGGAGTATTGATTCTAGGCTATCTTTGACTTATTGACCTTGGTCAATAATAATCTGATGGTTCGGGTTCAATCAGAGCCTATGAATGAAGTGTCGAAATTCTACGTGGCTTACTCATCTGTCAAAATGATCACTCTATTGGAGAACCGGTGATACAAGCTTTATGGTAAACTGCAAATATTTTGTAAACATGTTTAAGGTGACTGGATTTATTGGTCTGTTCTAGGTGGTTTTTGGATCTGGATTTTGCATTACCCATCTTCATGTTACTTGCGGTTTCAATTGATTCTTTCTTCTCTTATAAACTAATTTTTAGGTTGGTCTGTTTTGTTGATTATCTTTAGGGCCTGTAAAATGGGTGGGTTGAGTAACGGGTCAAAATTTCACAATGGCAATCGACACTTTTATGTCCAAAGTTTACTATTTTTTATACACGATTTAGTATGTCAAGCATAATTACCTTTATTTTTATATCTGAAAGTGTTTTACACTTACTAAAATGATTTATGAGGTTTTCTGTACTAAAATTGTACATCGGTATCTTCTTTTGACCCATTTAGCCATTTCTTTTGACCAATTTCTTTTCTTGACCCATTTGTGAGGCCTTAAACCATTGATCTATTTTTAATGCTAAATTTTTATGATAGCAACTTTTTTTTTGCCCAAAATTGGTATTTCATGTCGATTTAGATTTGGCCTACCGAATCGCTAACATTATAAACCAAATACAATGAAAAAAAAACCCCGCCCGGCCGCAACGCGGCCGGCTCGCAGCCATACTTGTTTAAAACAAACAAACTACGAGTTATAAATTGTATCTGTTTCTTTGGGACAAAGTATCACATACCAAGCTGCTATTAAACATCAAATGATCAGTTGCCGATATTTGTATTTATATGCAACACATATTCTAATGGCTCAAAAGTATAAAATCACATTGACATTATTAAAAAGCACACGAGTAATATAAAAAAACTGAATAATTCATCTTGGAAATTCTAACTGCGATTGCCACATGGATTTTGTCGATGGTTGCCTCTGTAAACTTGAACATCAACACTCCAATAATACCCCAAAAACCTGTTGCAAAACCAGACATTTATGTCCACGTAAAGCCATACTTTCTTTGGCTTATTCGCATCTCCGTATCTGTTGTTGCTTGTTGGATCTTCATGATTGGAGCAATTCTTTGGCAATGGAGCGCCACAAAGATCTCTGTTTCTGGCATACAGTGATGGATCAGTAAGGGTTTGCAGCTGATTTCCTGTTGGAATTCGTCCTGACAAGCTGTTGTTGTATGACAGATTCAAATAACTCAAGAAAGTCAAAGCTGCTATGCTTAGGGGTGGCAACGGTGATGCAAAAAAAAAGTGGCCAACACATGTTTAACTAATCAAATGACAACAACACAATTTATAATTTACCATGACTTTCTTTCAATTTTTAGTGGCAATGGTGATGCAAAAAAAAAATTATATTATATTATTTTATTTATTTTATTCATAATTATATTAAACAAACTAAAGAAAAACGTTATATTTTATTAATAATTCAAATAAAAAGTACAATGCATAGTAAAAAAAACAACATAATAATATCTAAAAATTGCAAGACCATCCATATTTCGCCGCGTACTCACGTTTTGTGGCAATAGCAATTTCTCGCATAGCCGGATCAGCTATTTGATCGTGCGGGGTGTTAAAGAACTTCATCGCTCATAAAAAAGCCTTTTGTTCAAAACTTTTGAGTTGTGCGGCCATCAACTTTTCGGCCAACTCATCCTTTGCACTTTTTTCTCCACCGCCTCATCCATTAATTGTGATTTCTTTGCCGCATAACTTTCTAACGTCGTAGCAACACTATTCATTGACGATGACTCGCTAACGGTCTTTTTCCCATTTTTTTCCTTGTTGGAATTGTGTCGTCATTCAAATCCGGAAGAATAGTCTCAACATTTTCATTTTCATTGCTAGATTCCGACAACTTTCTCCGTTTATCGGAATTAGACGAAGATGTTTGAACCACACATGGTTGTTTTAACCATTTGTCTGCTTTCTTAAGGATCTCCCATGCTTCCGTATGAGTAAAATTCTTGCCTTTTGATTTCCTCTTATAATCGGCTATGATATTTTTCATCACGTCAAGATCATCACAACCACTATCACGAAGACGGTTCTACAAATATAAAAGTAACAAGTATAAATTACTACAACTGTATCAAATACAAAATATAAAAAAGCATATGGTTAAAAAATATACCGATTGAATCCATAGACCGTTAAAAGTATTCACTTCGGTATTCATATGTTTCCACTTCGTGTTCAAACTATGGTGTGTTCGATTAGTACTTCCCATGGTTATCGTGAAATGCTCTAGAATTTTACCCCAAAAGCTTACACTCTTTTGTTCATTCCCGACTCTTGGGCATGTCGAGACATGAACCCAAGCTTTTGCCAAGGCGACCTCTTCGTCCGTCGACCAAGGTTCCTTTTTTGCTTTACCGATGTTTTTTATTTCTTCAACCACTTCAACATCATCATCATTTTCTTGACCACCTATAAAATCAACGATTATATAAAAAATTGTATATTATATAAAAAAAATTAACGAAAAAAAAATAGATTATAACAAAAAAAAATTGTACCGATATTTAAAAAATAAATAGATTATAACAAAAAAAAATTACCGATTATTAAAAAAAATAGATTATAACAAAAAATAAATTGTACCGATTATTAAAAAAAATAGATTATAACAAAAAAAATTACCGATTATATAAAAAAATAATAATAGTAATAACGATTATTAAAAAAAAATTGTACCGATTGCATTTGAAAATTGAGTTTCCGGAACAAAATCAATGTCGTCATCCTCGTTATCGTAAAGCGGTAGTTCACGTTCTACACTTGCTTCACGTCTTGATGGACCTTCACGGTAGTCGACAAAAAGGTTAAATTCACTAGCCATTCTTATATCATAAAGGTTTGGATTCATCGGTTGCGGATGGTGAAAATATTGGCGTTGTTGTGGTGGAGGATAGAAGGGTTGAGGTGGAGGTTGGGGAAAGTAGTGTTGAGGTGAGGGACGATTTGGTTGTGATTGAACGGGTTGTGATCGTGAACCCCGTCCACGACCTTTGGATGATTTTGAACACGTTGTGATTGATTTGGATCCATTCTTTTTATATGAAAATAAGAGTTGGAAGAGAGGATTAGTGGAATAATTAGTAATTTTTAATTGAATATGTGAAGAGATTAGTGGAATAATTAGTAATATTTTAAGGGATTTTTTTTTTTTTTGAAATAAGCCACAAACGGCTCCATGCATTCATTGCCAACGTTCGAAAATTAAATGGGAGAGTCTTTGCCGAATCGGTATCACATGCACTTCTACCATGCCGATTCACCCACGCCGCACCAGTGGTTTTCGAGGATGCCGAGCGGCATCGGATGCCAAGCGGCATCGGATGCCGAAGGTCGAAGATGATGCCATTGCCACCCCCCTTAGAGGGATCATCCCTGTCAACTGATTTGCTGAGAAATCGAGAGAAAATAAAGATGTCATGTTCCCAATATCTTTTGGGATTACCCCATTAAGATGATTATGAGACAAATTGGGATTACCCCTATACGATCTTAACATCTAATCCGATCTGATCTTACTTTTCTCGGATTACAAACTAAAAAACAATAAATTTATAGTTTGTTTGTTTGTTTTTTGTTCTTTTTTTTTTTTTTTTTTTTTTTTTTTTTTTTTTTTTTTTTTTAGAATTCAAAAAACAACATGTTAATCTTTTAAACATTTTAAAATCATAATTTAGGACAATATTTCTATGAAATATTTATAATATTTTGTGTTTATAATGTATAATAATTCGTAGATTTGTATAATATTACAAAAACTATTAAGAAATAACATTAGAGAAGGATCTTAAGATCCCGATCCGATCGTACGATCACGATCTTGCAAAGACGAAAATGATCCTGAGTAGGATCCCGATCTTGAAAACCTTGGCTTGAAAATTCCATGTTTGAAACTAACTGCACAGTTTTTGTATATTCAAGTGCGACACCATTAATGACCAGCATCACTTTTCCATCCTGATCATAAGGCAAATGAGGATTGGAATATCTGGAGGGAAACTCGGTCATCATCGCAGAAAACTCTCCAAAACAATGAGGGATGGATCCTGTTAAGCTATTGTGTGCTAGATCTAAAATTTGAAGAGATTGAAGTTTGCACAAAGATTGAGGAATTCTTCCTGTTAAGTTATTTTTATGCAACCTAAGAACCATCAAATTTTCTCCAATCCTGTTGAGTAAGTTTCCTGAGAATTTGTTTTCACCCAAATCTAATACATACATAGATCTAAAACTCCCAAATTCATTAGGAAGCTCTCCACTGAGGTTATTGTCATTTAGATGTAACCAACACAAGGATGAAATTTCGCATAAAGAACTTGGAATGACACCAGAATGGCAGAAAGCCTATTTGAACTAAGTACCATCATATACAAGTCGTCTAAATTCCCTAAACACATTGGAATTTTCCCAGTTAATCTGTTTCTCGACAGATCAATAATATCCAAGTTTGTCTTCCTGCACAACAACCTTGGAATGGGCCCTCTAAAAAGGTTATTCTACATAAGTATCCTGCCTCTGAATCTATTCACACAAGGAAGGTTTTTCAAAGTTCCGGTGAGTCTGTTGTGAGAAAGATCTAAGACATTAATAGGCATCTAGTGCAACCATGTGGGCAGAGGCCCGGAAATGCTAACATTGGACAATGCTAGAATTTCGAGTTTTGGTTGAGTTTGAAACCACCGTGGAAATTCATCTGAAATGTTGCAAGATCCAAGCTGGGCATTTCTTAATTGGAATGGAGGTATCCACTCACGCGAAACATTGAATGTCAACTTATTATTGTAAGTTAAATTCAGGTACTCCAACATCGAGAGGTTAGTAAAATGGTCTTCTGAAACCATACCTACTAAAGAATTGTTAAAGACGTCAAAATAACTGAGTCTAGATAGTTGCCAAAATGAAACTGGAATCGTCCCATTTAAAAAAATTGAAGACACTGAAAACACCTGTAATGAAGCAAGTCTTCCTAGAGATAATGGGATGGGACCTTCTAACTGATTTGATTGTAGACACAATACTGTTAATCCTGATAACGTCCCTAAAGATTCTGGAATTGAACCGTTTAATTGATTACGGTCAAGGTGAAGATTTGAGAGTTTCCCTTGAAATGTCGGAATGGGGCCTTTTTAGAGGTTACTAGATAAATCTAATGATATTAAGTGTCTTAATTTCCCCAAAGCTTCAGGGACTGGGCCTGTCAATTCATTGAGATGTAGATCTAACACTTGTAATGATCTTAATTTTCCTAAATCTTCAGGAATTGGACCTGTCAATTTGTTGTCCGATAGATCTAATTCTCTTAAATTAGCCAGTCTTCCAAGGGATTTTGAAATCAAACCGTTTAGGTAGTTCGCTACTAAATTCAACCTCTCCAAAGCATATTGAGAGCATTGAGATACGTTGGTTGATGAGCCTACCAATTCTTCATGAAAATAATTGTCTGACATAATCAATTCTTTGAGATGACACTGTCTCCAGATTCCAACATACTCCATCTTTCTAATCCCATTAGAAGAAAGGTCAAGCTTTAGAAAACTACGCATGACGGGGATTGGCAAATTAAGATTGTTATTTGAAAGATCAAGGGATGTTTGTTAAAAAATGTGGAAACCTTCCTCAAAAGTCATTGTTGCTAAGACACAGGTGTTGGATGTTAGAATGTTCACTGAAATTATGATTGATAGTTTTGAGCCCACAACTTGAAAATTGCAACTCTGATAAAGAAGGGAACACGCTTAGCATGTTTGCAGAGTTCCATATTAGGCTTAGGTTAGAGCCTAAAAGATCAAGGAATGCTAAAGATGTCATGTTTTGTAAAAAGACAGGGAGTTGACTTTCGATATTATTCCAGCTAAGATCTAGGTGTCTGATGTTGGCAAGTTTTGTGCTTGAATTAGGATGAGTACCAAAATTAGCATTAGAAAGACTACATTCTGACAAACTTAATTTCAATAGCGAAGGAATCATGTAAAGTAACCTTTCAATGTTTTGTACTCTTCTAAGATTCAGGCCAGTCAAGTTGAGATACTCGAGTGACGATAGGCCAGAAAACCACGCCATATCATCAACCATGACTGGTTCAGTTGTACTAAGATCAAGAACCTTCAAATTGGAAAGATTTCCAATGTGATGGGGAATATTACCCATGAAACCTGCATTTGACAGGTTGAGGTAACTTAGCTTTTTAAAGGATCCAATGAACTCTGGAATTTGGCTTCCTCCCAAATAATTCCCACTCAAGTCCAAATATCTTAGATGCCTTAACTTTGCCAAACAAGAGTTCACCGTATGTCCAACTAACCGGTGTTTCTCACGAACATCAAATTCATTACCGTAGAAGTAGTAGTCTTCACCAAACAATTCAACACCAACCGTATCACCATATGAAGGTTCAGTGACCTTCTGCCTGAGATGAAGGCTGACAACGCTTCCAGTGGCACTGTCACAATGGACTGCTTCCCACTGATAGCAGTCGTTGCCAACCCATGATGAAAGTATTCCATCGTCATCTTTGACGCTGTTTTTAAACATGAGAAGATCAAGTCTCTCTTGTATGAAGCAAGTCATTGTGAGATTTTCAGCACCCAAACACGTATGTGTCAGTATTGACACTAAACTAATACTTATGAAAATGAGATGGATCCCCAAACCCCAACAACTATTCCCCATGATTCAAATCCAATGTAAATTGGAAAGAAAAAACATGGATTCTTTTTATTAACAAACTAGCTAGTTGATTTAAATAAAAATTAATCCAAAACAAACATCAAATTATTGGGCGTGGAATACTTAGAGGTCAATATTATGGCCTACTTTTAGTTTACACTTAAGTCTATATTCCCCAAGGCTCACGATAATGCATGCTGGACCACATAGTTTCAGTCAACAACTTTGAAGTAAACTCAAACAAATTTTGGTACAGGAAACTATAATCAGCCATTCAGCATAAATATAGGATTTTAAGCCTATGTAATAGATGCCATAACTGAAATTAAGGAGGTTTAAAGAGTAATGACCACAACCACATCATTTGTAGTGGCCATACAAGAAAACTGGTATAGATATTCCTGTTAAATTTGTATTTTGGTATACTAATCAACAACCTTCTTGTATTGTTCCGGATACAAATGTGTCACTATCTAACAAGTCTAGTTGCATTCAGAGAGAAGATTCCTGATTACGTTTTGTCTTAGAAAGATCTCTTCCTACCAATAATGTCTGATCATGTGTTCAGATCCATTCAATAAGAATGATCAGTTTAGTGATAGTAATTGGTAACATGCATGAGCAAAAATATGTAGACATCCTTCATGATTCTTATTTAATTCACCCAACGTTTTTATAGCACCTTATTGTTTTTAGTCAACAACTATCTAACAATATATATTCACTACACATTTATCTTAAGAAGAATTAAATCCATAACCATTTGATTAAGAAACATTTTTACACAAACACCATATACCATTGTAGTGAATGAAATACTAAAAGCCCTTTAGTGTTAAGTTAGAAAAAGTAACGAGGATTAACTCTTAAACATCAACCAGTTGACACAGAGCTCAACTTAAATGGAGAATAAAGTAAAAAGTTAGACCACCTATTTCGGATGACAAAACATTTTATCACATAGTAGCAAATTTTTAATAAAAATATAATGCATAAAACTTACATTTTTGTAAAAAAGAGTTTGAATAAAAAGCGTATTTATTTAACAAAAAGATTGAAAAATACTTGTAAATAGGGATCAGATGGTATAAAAAAGGAGGTGCCTAATTGTTGTAACAGGCTTTAGGCAGAACACCCCATCTTGCATATTTAAATGCAAGCATTGACCACTCATCATATCCCGTCAAAATGTGCCTCAAGGATCATATTTTTTAAGCTAACCCCATGCTCTTGTTTTTTACCTACCCACCACCTATCACTTCTACTCTAGCTTCGATATGGGACAACTCATAAAAACGCCCTTCAGCATAAAATGAAATGAAATGGAACAGTGTTCTATAAAACGATCTTCACTTCGCGCATAATCCATCCCAACGTCAACTTCTCTCAGCAATAGCCGTGTGTTTAGGCTCGAAATATAAACACTGTGTCATCACGTAATTTGACATAGGTAATTTCAACATGTCAATGAAGATCCTAAAGCCTAGCAATCTCACTTAGATTAATTTTAGTCTCATCAAGGCTTAGAGCCTAATCATTAATCATCTGCATAAAGCATACGATATTATCATCACGTAATACACTCAATTCCCTAACATCCTATATTATGCACATGCTTAAACATCCCAAACATTTGCAGCCTATGTCAAAGGAACCATATAGACCCTGTTGCCCATGTCCATAAAATCAGCATTTAGACAAAATGCTTCTCGTTGTTTCTAACTTGTAAAGCATGACTATTAACTCAATAAGCCTTTAATGTCAATGTTCATTTATTTCGAGTTTAGGTAGAAACTAACTTTCAAAGATAGACATTTTTCCTAAGTACTTTCAACTTTGCCGCATTGTAGCTTAGCAGACGGTCTACTACTAAAGGTAGCTCTTCTAATCGTAAATCTTTGCCATGTATAATGTCATTACAAGTATTTAAACTCGAAAGTCTAGTCAAAACTTGATATGTTGTGCTGTAAACTCAACATCTATATTTCAATATTGTTCTATAATTATGGTATAACTAGCAAAATCACAAAACTCCTGATTTATTTACTCAACTCACATAATGATAACACCCAACACGCAATTTATTCCATAACATGAGGGTTCTATAACTACATTTACAACAACAAAACCGATTGACATATTTGATGATGATTTTGATATGAAACACGTTAAGGTTTACCATCTTACATCAGATAAGTTAAATTTCGCTTTTATATAAGGCTTGGCTTTGGGCCTCGGCCTTCAGCCTTGTATAAAATATAAGTTTTGAACCAATTGTGGACATTAAAATTCATTTCAACATTTATCAATAGCCCAAATATATCAATACTTTGTAGATAACACACTCGATTTAAATTCAGAAATAAATTACGGGAAGTCATATGTGTCTATGTGACATATTAAAACTGCCCTGGTTTTATGCCATTGTTATCAAAAGCAAGTGAATATATAAGAACCACGAATTCTTTGTAACGAAATGACTCATACAAGTATACAACCATTTGTTAGATGATAGAAAACCTCGTAGGTTATGATTTACATTTAGGCACAATATATAGAGGTGACCCTAGAAATTAGGGCTGAGTATCGGTCTAAAAACCGACCCGACCAGACCCGAACTGACAAAACCAAAAATCGTAAAAAACTAAACCAAACCGAGTATGGTCGGTTCGGTTTTGTTTCGGGTTCGTTGGTTCGGTTCAGTTCATGTGTGTTTGTGTATGTTTTTTGTCGGTTTTGGACCGAACCGACCCGAAACCGAAAATCATGAAAAACGAAAACCAAAACCAAACCGACGGGCTGTTGGCTAGTCTCGGTTTTTGTTGGTTCTATTAATACAAATATCGCCTAAAAAAATTATTTATATTTTACGATCTTTGCTAAGTTTTATTAACGATAAAGTGTAAACTTTAGTTTATAGTAAAACATGATTTTAGTGTTAGTCTTATATAACTAGACTTTACATTTCATGTTAAACATAACTTTGTTATATTTCTTAATATAGAAATTGTAACATAACATCATGGCATGAATCATGAGCATTTATGGAAAGGTTGAGTATTTGACTTTCCATAAGACATCTTACACACTTTGGAAGGATTCTCACTTCATCTATTGTGTGTTGACTAGAAGTAACTTGATGTGACATTGCTAGATATAGAAAGATTTTTTGAAGTCTTTGACTGTCAGACCTGGCGGAACCCTGGGGGTACAAGGGCGGAACCCTTGTTTTGGTTCCGCTAGTGTACTGGTTTGGTTAGCTATAAATACCAAGCCACTTGCCAGAAATCCCTCATCACTTAGAGTCATAATTTACACATATACTCTCATTTATCTTATCTAACTCAGTAGCAACTCACTTGTGTGATTCTCTTATGTAGAAAGGAAGTTCACAAGTTCATCCGAGAAGTTAGAAGTTTCAACTCAATGTTGCAAGAGTTGTTAGCTTTGCATGTGTAAACTCTTATTGTTTATACTTCATTTGTATCTTGTATTGAAGTGATCGGTTAGTATTTTAGGCCTTAAAATACATAGTGTGACGGGAGTGGTTGTACCCTTATAAAAGAACTCGACATCTAGCTTAGTGTCCGAAATAATGAATAGGCGACGTTCGGTTGGTTCTACCTTGAACTAGGACCCGGTATTTAGCTTTGTATCGGATAAAGTGTAAGCGACGATTGTAAAGGTTTCTCCACCCGTGAAAGGAGCTTGTTGACTAGTGCTTGAAACTCTCGAGTTAGAAACACGAGGCGTGGAGTAGGGCAAGGAAAAAGACTCCTTGTAGCCGAACCACAATAAACAATCGTGTTGTGGTTTGATCGTTTCTTTATTTATACTTGCATATTAATTATTGTTAATTAGTTAGATTCGTTCATTACACGTAAATCTTTTAAAAGATTAACAAGTTAAAAAGCGGTAAACTATTCAACCCCCTTTCTAGTTTTCCACAATTGGTATCAGAGCCACGTTACTCAAGATCTTTAAAATATACTGTATTTTAAAACTTGAATCGATCCATGGATTATGAAAATCTCAAAGAAGGGAAATCTATTCAAAAGCCACCGCTATTTGAAAAAGAAAATTTCTTGAATGGAAAAGTAAATTTGAAAACTATGTGAAATCAATTGATCAAGATCTTTGGCATATTATTTTCATTGGTGATTTAAAACCAACTAAACAAGTTTTGAAAATCAAGATGTCTATCCTAAAGTTGATAAAAACACTAAAGCTAAGATAATGATTTATAAAGCTTTACCAAGGACTGAATATGAAAGAGTGTATTTTCACCAAACGGCTAATGACATTGGGAAAAATATATTAGATTTTCAACAAGAAATATGTCAAGTCAAAAATGATCAACTTAATCTTACATATGAATTGGTAGTCTTAGAAAAACTAATAGATAGACATTTAGTTGAAATAAATTCATGTGCTAAGAGTCTAAATGTTTTAAATGAAGGTATAAGTGAAGATGAAAACTTGTGTCAAGCTCAAAGAGGACTTGTTTACGAATCATGGAGTGACATGGATGAAGATGACGAAAACTATCCGGTTTGTAGTCATGAAGTTGATAAAACCACAAACAAGGTACAACTTGAAACCAAACACTTTTGTTTTGACACTTTCATCTTAGAATTCTCTAAACTAGAAAACGAATCTAAACATTTAAGTAACATGGACCTAAAAGCAATCTTTAACAATGAACCATCAAAATCTATTGAGAACATTTTTGAAATTGAAATCATATTGGAAGATAAAATGTCTAGACTTGAGAGTAACGTTGAAATTGACCTAGAATGCAAATTATGTTAAGACTACTAACATGAAATTAAAAGACAAAATGAAAAAAGAAAAATGTTAGCTAAGTTTGAAGAAAGCTCAAAATCTCTTGAAAGATTGCTAAAAAGTCAAAAGTCACTTAGAGATAAAACCGGATTAGGGTTTAACTCAAATGCACCATCAACAAGTAAAACAAAGCAAGTAAAGTTTGTGAAGCCTAGGAGAGAGATTTAAAAGTAACTCAATCTCTAAATAGAAACTTATGATAAAAGGATTAAGGATATCATGTTCTATGCTTTCATATGTTTATCTAACCTCCTTGGATTCATGAGTATTTGAGTTTCCAAGCTTTCCTATAAGTCAAGATAAAACGCCTTACGATTATCTTCTTAATAGCTTCTCTATGGAACTTAAAAGGTACGCGTTATTTCAACTTACCTATTGCTGTCTCATGTTGTTAGCACTATGATTTATCGGTGTAGTATTAGTAATTTATACCCTAAGTTGTTATTTCTTTAGTAAGGATTAGATCCTCTATGATCAAAGGATTCCTACATTAAAATGAATAGGGGATATAAGGTGCTTCAGTTCTTTAAACTCTCGAAATAGACACGAGAAACTCTTGAGTGAGTCTCACTTAATACTTGTCTACAAGTGAGCTACCTAAGAATCTCCTAAGTGATAAGATGGCCAACACTTTTGTGATGCTTGCAAATTCAGTAAAACAAAACACTTCACAAATGCTTGTAATACAACATTTTTTAAGACTATACCTTATATTTTCAATCGTGTCTTAATTAGACCACTCTTTTAATAAAATTTCATATAGGACATGCAAGGGTAATGAAGCACATTAGAATACGTTAGGATGATTAGGAGAAAAATGTGTTATAATCATCAAGGATTTACACATCAAATTCGACCCATAGTCTTATGAAGATGTATCTCTTGAACATTCATAAATAACAAAACTCATATTGTTTTAAAGAAACCTAAAGTGTCGAGGAGTCGTTAAATTTAACATTCAACGAAAGACCACCTCCTTCTAAGACATCACCTTTGGTAGATGATGACTTAGTCGAAAGTCAAACGATGATAAGACAAGAATGTTAAGAAAAATAACAAGGAAGATGAACTATTAAATATAGATGTTATACTCAAACTAGTGTCATAACATTAAGGGCAAAAGTTCAAAATGAAAATAACATCTTTCATCTTGTATCAAACATTAAATCAAGTGATATAGACAAGGTCACAAAACTTGAATCATGAGTCATAGTTGTGATTAAACAAATTTGATAAAAATAGTTTTTGGGCATTTGTTTCACAATCAAGGAGTTAAACAACAATTAAAATAAAATAGATCTTTCAAAATAGATAAAGAGGATGTAATGTTAATCTATGAAAGACTTTTTGATAATTTAAACAAGCAAGCTCCAAAAGCAAGGAATAATCGCTCAAATGGATTCCTAGTTATTCACAAGTACACAATGATTAAGTTTTATACGACTTATCAAGAATGAGATTAGTAAATCCGTAGATAAAATTAGACATAGAGAAATGTTTGGAAGTTTACTTGTTCTCACAAAAAATAGATCCAACATTATGTTTAGTACTTGTCTATGTGCTCGTTTTAGAAAAGATCCTAATACAATTCATCCGGAAGAGACTATTTGGATACATCAAAGGGTACTATACATTTAGGATTATGGTATCCCAAAGGAACAGGAATAGAAACCATAGTATATGCCAACTCGGATTATGCCGGTAATTAAGTTGCTAAAAAAGCACAAGTGGTACTTGCACTTTTGATAAATACTTTCTTACCCAATGATTCTCTAAGAATCTTAAGGCTCTCAAATTAGTATCAGGTGGAAAAGCATGTCAACAAGCTCCATTAGAACAAGCAAACTCGCGTCAACAACGGAATTTCACTTATCAACATTTTCATCCTTTACTTCAACAAAGGAACCATCAACATAAATTAGAATCCAGCTCAACACCTTCGTACTAGATTTTTTTATTCGTCATCGCTTCGTTCATGATAATGTTGTACAAAGGAAAAGTTTCTATTAAGAAAATTTCCTTCTAAAACAACATTGTCAATAACCATAAGTATATTTCCATACAACAACCATTTAACCTTCTTAGAATTGAGCTAGTACTTACGGAACATACTTTGTAGGTGATGAGGCGAAAAATGATCCACTTTTAAGGGGTCATTTAAGCCCGGAATTGAATTTATTTGATCAAATATTACCCTAAATCGTTCCTTTTGTGATTTTAGGTACTTTGGGAGTGAAATCTGGAAATGGAAGCAATTCGGACGTTTTTGGAGCATAAAAGTGAAGAAAACGCCAAAGACTTAATTTTCCATGCTGAGAACAGTACCTGACGGTGTCAAGAGGAAGACCCTGACGGCGTCAGGAGTAAAAGTGGTGAAGACCCAGTGCAAACCTGACGGCGTCACAACAAGGGCGTCAAGAGTTAATTTGGTGACGGCCTGCATAAGGTGTACACATGACGGCGTCACACCCAGATCTAGGCAGTCCGAGGAACTATTTGGCGGCGAGATGACGGCGTCAGACATTTGTTCTTGACGCCGTCACCTTCTAAACTCTATATATAGTTTTTTATTTTTCATTCATTAAAGAGGAACTTGTATGGAGAACCCTAGGGTCGAACTTTATAAACCCTAGCTCATAATTTACAATACTTTCAAGGGTTTTCACCCCTTGAATCCTTTCATGTGCTATTAAGATAAGTCTTCTCTTTAATTCAATCAATATGTCTATGTGTTGGTTGATTATATCTTTTACTTGTCTTGATTTCAACATGCTAGGCTAGATTTATCTTGTGTTTGCTTAGATCTAATGAAACCTAGATGTTAATTATGTGTTGATTACTTGTTTATGGTTGTATTGGATGAATGATTTCAATGTTAGGCTTAAGAAAACTGGCAGATCTCCATTGTGTAACATGCTTGAACGTCTTAGGAAACATGAACCGATGTGTACTAGGTTTTATTGGTTGTATTTAATGCATGAGTAAATTCTAATGATCCCATGTTAGGAGCTTCTTAGCCGGCTCGACATAGGAGTGAAGTAGGCGCTCATAGGATTGGGGAAGTAAGTACGCCACCCCATGAATGGTATTAAGGAATACAATCCGTCATCCACGCAACTATAACAAGTAATTAACGTGTAAAAGATATATAGGGAGTAGTGAAATCTAAGTAAACACATTTCTCCCACATATTGCTCACAACTCTAGTTTAATTTAGTTTAATTTCATTTCTAGTATTTTATTTTGATTGCATCTTAGTATTGGGTTAGTTGACTAGCAACTAATTCCGCCCAACTCCTTCAAAACCGAGATTTTTACTTGCTTTCTAAAAAATATAAAAAATACAAAAAGAATCATCCCTCATCTCTAGACCTAGTCTTTAGGTTTTCTAATCCTAGCGACACTATTCCTAGCTGAACGATCAATCCCCCGGTACTTGTCATTATACAATACTACATCGATCAGGTACACTGCCTGGTGGGGGTTGTAAGCTTCTCGAGATCCCTCGAGAGGTAAAGCCTGGTGCAATCCCTACGCATCAAGCTTTTGGCGCCACAGCCCGGGGAATAGTTATTGTCTAGGTTAGAATCTCTTTTTATTAGGTCTACTTGCTAGATTCCTTTCTAGTAAGATTTTATTTTCTAGGTTCTCTTTAGTCTATCTTTTTCTTCGTGTTTTTGTTCGTAACTCTTCACCACCCGACATCATGGACGATGGGAACATCTTTGAACCCGTCATCCCACCACAACAAAACCCACCACTAGAACCTCTTAGGCCCTGAACCTTAGGAGAGTATTCCCGACCTAGCCACCAAGGCTACCGAAACACCATTGAGCTCACCGGAGCCAATGTGACCCCCTTGCGATCCGACACCATCCGGTTGGTGCAAAGCGGATGTGCATTCCATGGACTTCGTTCCGAAGATCCAAATCAACATCTCAAGGACTTCCTTAAAATCATAGATTCCATAGACCTAGATGTTGCAACTAGAGAGACAACCCGATTACGCCTATTCCAATTCTCTCTACGTGATCAAGCTAGCCAATGGCTTGAGCGATTACCCGCGGGATCCATCACCACATGGGTTGATCTCACCACTCGTTTCCTTGCTCAATTTTTCCCACCGGGGAGAACTACTAAGCTTAGAAATGACATCTTGATGTTCCAACAACGTCAAAATGAAACTCTTTATGAAGCATGGACTCGTTTCAAGGACTTACTCCAAAAAGTCCCTCATCATGGCATAGATCTTTGGCTCCAAGTCCAAATCTTCTATGACCATATCGATCTCTCCACAAGGCGAGCCATTGACCAATCGGCTGGTGGTAAGCTACGTGATCTAAGTGCGGAACAATCATGGGAACTCATAGAAGATCTTGCTCTCTATGACAACGAAATTTGGAATGATCCCCGTGATTTGAACAAAATGGTCAAGGCAATATCTTTGCCTTCGAACAAATCTAGCACTCCCGACCGTAGGATCATGGAACTTGAGGACCAAGTCAAGTTTCTCATGAAATCTTACAAAGCTCCTAAGCCTTCATGCCAAGTGAACAAAATCACTTCTTCATGCGAATTATGTAGTGGTCCCCATGACACTCGTGATTGTGTGGAACTCCCCGGAACAGCTTTTGCGGACAACGCATCCTCACGTACCGACGAAGTGGGAGATAAGTGGTACACTTTCAAACCTGAGCCAAACCCTTACGGTGATTCCTACAACCCTTCTTGGAAAAATCACCCAAAACTTAGGTGGAAACAAAATCAAGCCAATTCTTCCAATCCGCCTAATCGTTACCAACCAAACGGTCCACCCTCCAACCGTACTTTCAACAACAATCCTTCTAACAACTATGGTAGTACCAACAATCTTGAAGGATTGATGTCTAAGTTTATGGCATCTCAAGAAGCTCGCATAGCTAGGTTTGAAACCGAATTCAACCAACAACAAACGGAGATGACCAACAAGATAGACAACTTGTTGAAAGCCCTCAACAACCAAGTGTTAACTACACCTAGGAAGGACACTAGGGACGCCAATAACGGAATCCAAATTAAGGATCCCTCATCATCCAAACATGTCCACTTTGTCAATGTTGTCACCATTAAGCCAATAGATAAAAATATAGAAGAAAGTGACAAAGACGAAGTTGAAGTAGAAACCGAGACTAGGGATGAAATTAGGGGAGTTGAGGTTAATAAGGGAGAGGAATTAGAGGAAGTAGAGAATATAGAAAAGCACTTTGATAAGTTGCCCACCAAGGAAGAACGGGAATACCATAAGGATTTATTCGATGGCCCCGAGACACCATATATCCTTGGCACACCCCTTATCAAAATGGGAGACCCCTCTAACATCAACATACCATGCAACATCGGGCATATGCATATATGGAAAGCTTATATCGATCCTAGATCTCCTGTAAACATCATGACTAGGACTTATTATAATTGGGTGATGAAGAAACAACTTGATTATAGGATGATGCCCAATAAGAATTTGATAAGTAATTTTGTAGGAAGAGTGAAGGGATTGCATGTGATTATAGGTAATTTCACCTATGAGATCGATTTTATGATAGTAGAAGACACTCGCCCGGTGATAGATGATTGCCTAAGCCAAGTAATATTCGGAAAACCATTTGTTGAGACCACTAGGATGAGTTATGATCCGACTTTAGGGATAGTTAGATTCAAGGAAGAGAATGATGAGATTGCCTACCAATTGCCCTATAAGATTGAGCAATACCGCCTCCTTTCTAATATAGAAAAAGAACACAAACAAGCAGCTTACTATAGGAATGATGAGGATAGACGTAGAGGAGTAGAGTATGTGATGAATAGGATGCTTGGTTTCTACAAAGAATGCTTGCAACTAGGTCCGGAATACAAAACTGGCTTAGAAGACGACCTAGAGAGTGGAACCAACGATGAGGTCACGTACTAACCCATGACCTTGAGTCTAGCTACAAGACTCGTAAATAAAGAAAAGCGCTTCTTGGGAGGCAACCCATGATTGTATGTGATTTTTATTTTGTTTGTTTGTTATTTGCTTCCGTATGCATGCTTTATTTTTATTGTTGGTAGATTATGTTTCAAAACTAAATAGTGGAAATATTTTACTTTGTTGTTTGGCCTAGTCTTAACTTCACCCAAAGGTATTTTTGCAAAAGATAAGTGTAAGGGGAAACCCCAAATATGTTTTTAAGAAACAAAACTGATCATGATTCTCCACAATATTAAATGAACATGTATATTCGTATTTGTTAGAGTCAAATGCTTGTATCGAGTCATAATGAAGTTTTGCAGGATTTTCCAGGAAGTAGGACCAAGTTTTTCCAGAAATTTTCTGGAAACTTAACATAAGAATTTCTGCAGGTCACTTCTGACGGCGTCACGAGTTTACTCTTGACGGCGTCTCGTGTAAAAATCTGGAAATTTTACTAGTTTTGTTTTTCTAACGGAGTCTTAAAGTTTTTGTTGAATTATTAGTTTTATAATCTCCAGGAAATCTGCAAAAATCATTCCACAAGCATTATATCTTATTTTGTTTTCTAGGATTTATTAGCATATATAGATTGCCGCCGATTTTATGCGAGGTTGCCTTGTCTGTTTTCTCAGGATTTACAGGTTATGTATGACAAGAAGATGATTTATTTTCTGGAAGGGAAGCTTTGATTGTTCATTTTCTTGGAGGAAGATCTAACCCGGCCACCTTATTATCCATACCGAGCGAATCAGGGGAGTATTTGATTTCATTCGTTTTACTTATTTCACTTTTACATTCTTTACTTGAACATTGGGGACAATGTTCATCCTAAGTGTAAGGGGAGGGTAAAATGATGATACCTTACAGATACACTTTCGCTTGAGTTTGTTTGTTTGATGGTAGATATGTAATAAAACTATGAGAAATACTTGTTAGTGTAATTTTAGCGCCAAATTTAAAATTTTTTACAGCATTTAGGAATGAAACTTTAGCCATAGCAAGCGTCTCATGGATAGGAGATTGTATGACTAGCACAAAACCGTACTATTCAGAAAAATTTTCCACCCAAATATGTGAGGTTCGCCTTTAGATTTGATAGGAAAAGCATTTACTATTAGTGCTTATGAGTGTACCGGTAGCATTCAGATTCTAGAACTTGCATTAGTGATGCATCCCGAGACCGCTAGTGAGACTACATTCGTGTAGTAGGATTTACTACATGATAAGAGGCATTAGGATCACCCTTGTGTTAAACCCGTATCATAATTACTTGACCATTTAAGTCATATTACTTGACTAGTTAAGTCAACTAATTTTTCCCACACCCTTAGCGTTGTACTCATTTTTAGTACACGAAACCCCTAGTACACCCCTCCGAGCCTATCTTTTCGTTTCTAACTTTAAGCATTTTACTTAAAGGAAGAATTTGTTACACCCCACTTAAATGTACAACCAAATCGCCTTAGCCTTCCGTGTATGCACTCATTTTTAGTGCATTGTTGTTATTTGTTTAAACCCTTAGTTAATTATCTAATTGATTACATGGTTGCTAAGTCGAGTCATATCCTTGTACATATTGTTTTGGGACGATTGGGACTCATGGGTAAAGTACTTATTTTATAGGGTAATGGGGAAGAACATAATATCATTACCCCCATATGTGCGTTAATCTTAAAAGTACTCCAAGTGTTTTGATTTTCTTAATTCGAGTCATTAGAATAGTTTACTTGTAAAGTATATAAAAATTCAAGTGTAAGGGGGGGGGGGGGGGGTGTTCATTCCTTATGATGTATTATTTTGGATGGTAGGGTATGAGTGTATGCAAAAAAAAAAAAAAAAAAAAAAAAAAAAAAGTGAAAAAACATACGGACTACCATCCCTTTTCATTCTATGTTCATTTTATGTTTTTGTTATTTTTTATTTATTAGCTTAAGTCGAGTCTAGTCTTGGCTTAGCAATGCCATATTGTACATGTAATTAACTAAGATTGTTAACTCGCCACCAGTAAAGACTGCCTATATCCAACAAAACCGTGTATTTCATATCCCTACACCTAACGTTACAACCCTTTAAAAAGACCTCTTTGATAGTTTATCCTAGGTGCTTATGCCATGTGGTGGAGGTTTGATACTTTCCCAAGCCTATGGTAATCTATTTTGCTATGACAGGTAGTGAGAGATGTTTTCCATTTCCATATTGTGATATTACTTTATTACACCCGAGAGATGTGAGTATCTAAACACTATTTGTGAGGTGCTAGTGTATGACCTCCGTGCTTGTTTTTGGTCTTTAGTGGAACGATTATTTGTTGTAATTACTTTTATATTAGTGTTAAATGACCCCTAACTTGTATTTTGATTAGAATAAAAGCGCATTTGCTTGAGGACAAGCAAATCTCAAGTGTAAGGGTATATGATGAGGTGAAAAATGAACCACTTTTAAGGGGTCATTTAAGCCCGGAATTGAATTTATTTGATCAAATATTACCATAAATCGTTCCTTTTGTGTTTTTAGGTACTTTGGGAGTGAAATCTGGAAAAGGAAGCAATTCGGACGTTTTTGGAGCGTAAAAGTGAAGAAAACGCCAAAGACTTAATTTTCCATGCTGAGAACAGTACCTGACGGCGTCAGGAGTAAAAGTGGTGATGACCCAGTGCAAACCTGACGGCGTCACAACAAGGGCGTCAAGAGTTAATTTGGTGACGGCCTGCATAAGGTATACACATGACGGCGTCAGACCCAGATCTAGGCAGTTCGAGGAACTATTTGGCGGCGAGATGACGGCGTCAGACATTTGTTCTTGACGCCGTCACCTTCTAAACTCTATATATAGTTTTCTATTTTTCATTCATTAGGGAGGAACTTGTGTGGAGAACCCTAGGGCCGAACTTTGTAAACCCTAGCTCATATTTTACAGTACTTTCAAGGGTTTTCACCCCTTGAATCATTTCATGTGCTATTAAGATAAGTCTTCTCTTTAATTCAATCAATATGTCTATGTGTTGGTTGATTATATCTTTTACTTGTCTTGATTTCAACATGCTAGGCTAGATTTATCTTGTGTTTGCTTAGATCTAATGAAACCTAGATGTTAATTATGTGTTGATTACTTGTTTATGGTTGTATTGGATGAATGATTTCAATGTTAGGCTTAAGAAAACTGGCAGATCTCCATTGTGTAACATGCTTGAACGTCTTAGGAAACATGAACCGATGTGTACTAGGTTTTATTGGTTGTATTTAATGCATGAGTAAATTCTAATGATCCCATGTTAGGAGCTTCTTAGCCGGCTCGACATAGGAGTGAAGTAGGCGCTCATAGGATTGGGGAAGTAAGTACGCCACCCCATGAATGGTATTAAGGAATACAATCCGTCATCCACGCAACTATAACAAGTAATTAACGTGTAAAAGATATATAGGGAGTAGTGAAATCTAAGTAAACACATTTCTCCCACATATTGCTCACAACTCTAGTTTAATTTAGTTTAATTTCATTTCTAGTATTTTATTTTGATTGCATCTTAGTATTGGGTTAGTTGACTAGCAACTAATTCCGCCCAACTCCTTCAAAACCGAGATTTTTACTTGCTTTCTAAAAAATATAAAAAATACAAAAAGAATCATCCCTCATCTCTAGACCTAGTCTTTAGGTTTTCTAATCCTAGCGACACTATTCCTAGCTGAACGATCAATCCCCCGGTACTTGTCATTATACAATACTACATCGATCAGGTACACTGCCTGGTGGGGGTTGTAAGCTTCTCGAGATCCCTCGAGAGGTAAAGCCTGGTGCAATCCCTATGCATCAGTAGGTTTGAACATTAGAACAAAATCACAAAAATCAAAACAAATCATTTAAGCTTTTCTACTGTAGAACCAACGGAACCCTTAGGCATAACGGGCGGAACCAAAACGCCAATTCTGTAGACGGTTTTTACCTTAAATCACAAACCAAACACTCCCTAACTCATAACCATAACTCATTCACTGCCACTATTCATTCATAAACATCATCACACACAAAAATTAGGGCTCTCTCTCAAGTATCCCTCTTTCAATCATCATTGTAAGTTTTCTTTATCCTAAGGGGGTGTTTGGTTAGGGTAAATTCAAGGTAATTGGGGGAATTTGAAATTAAAATTGCTTCAATTCTCTTGTTTGGTTCACAATAAATATGTGGGCCCAAGAATTTTATTTGCATTAATTAAGCTAAAAGTGAGGCATTTTAATTTTCTTCCACATGGGAAGCATTTACATTTGCTTAGAATTTTAAATAGTGCATGTCTAATTCAAGCATAGGATTTCCATTCATTTACAAAAATTAAAATCTTAGCGTTTATGCATAAACTTGTTGATTCATGAAAAACCTTGGTTGTGAACTAATCATACTTTTCATTAGTTAGGAATTGTATCCTTTTTATTGTTATCGTGATTTACCAAACACACCAAGTACATTCTCGTTTAAATATTAATTCCCATAATTAGAACATAACCTTTCACCACATTGTTAAAACAAATGAAAAATATTATGAAAAAATCATTTGCATAACATCTCTTGAATACTAAAGAGGACACATAACCAATGTGTGTTTTCGGGTACATTCAATTGAAACTACACTAAATTAAGAGCGTTTGGGTTATCTTTTGTTTATTAACAAAAACTTGCATTATAAAATGTTTGAGCATTAAAAAGAGTCAAGATAACCACGTCTCCATATTGTTAGCATATAGGAACACATTAGAACATCTACATTGTAAAAGTCATTGATCTTGACAAAAATATAAAATTTCATGCTTTCTAGGAATCAACATGCCTCCCGCAACATACTCCGATCACAAAGGCACCCTCAAGTATCTACCCAAACACCATATGACCAAAGGTCTTACTCCACACCGAATCAATGTCTTTAAGGGGTTAGAGAAGCGTTATGTTCAGGAGGGGAGAACCATTGATCCATCCTTCCTAGAAGGAAACTCTAGTTGCCAAGACTTAGCTACCATCAACTTTGATTGTCTCCTAGATATTGATGAGCCAATTTGTCCTAGGTTCATTCTAGAATTCTATGCTACCGTAGATCTCTCGAGTAATGAAGATGGTGAGATATCCATGGAATTTTTCATCAATGAACACAAAACGGTTTTTTCTCTAGATAAATTTGCTAAAATCCTTGGTATTTCAAACAATGGCACATGTCTTTACACGGACAAATGGTCAATCTGTACTCTAGACACCATTGAACAAGATCCCTCCTATGCCACTCCTCTTGTTAGCAAGGAAGTGCTTCGTGACAATCTCTTCATAAGAACTTCCATCACTAGGAAAAATCGTTCGAGAAGTGAAGTGAACAAAGACCCGTTTGGAATGGAACTAATGAACTTAAACCTCAATTTAGGAAATGGGAAGAGGTTCTTAGGGCTAATGTCATAAGTTCCATAGGAAATAGAGATCATGTGAACATATGTCTTAGTTATATGCTATTTAGTATCTCCACTAGACAACCCTTCAATTTGGCTTACTACATGGCTAAAAGAATGGCCGATATACCTCGTAATGGAAAAACCGCTCTTCCATATGGAATGCTCCTCACCCGTCTCTTTAGAGCCGTCTCACCTACTCCACCAAATAGCCAGGGTGTTCGCCTTGATTATCCACTCATTCCTCACACCTTTGTTCCTCTTAATAGTAAGAGAGTCTTTAAGACTCAAGGGAAACACCTTTGTTCTCCTTCACCTTCATCCTCATCATCATCAATGAGCGAAGACGATGCTCTTCCAAACTCTAAGTTACCCCCTCTCGAGTATCTTGAAAAACTTCCCACCATAAAAAATGAGTCAATAGAATTCAAACAAACAAAGGGAATATTCAAGTGCTTTGGAAGGTATTGATTGATGCTAAACCACCAACTTATATTGACCAAAGAATGGTCAACAAAGTCAAATAGCCTAGATCAATACTCCGGGTAATATAAGGTATCACCGGGTCGTTAAATCCCGTTGAGGTGTGAAATGTAACTTTAGCGTGCTTTGTGATCGGGTGTTTATTCATAGAAAGGGTTTGTTGTGAGAATTATTTGGAGATTATTAACAAAAATTGCTTAGGAAAGCTATGTGAATGGTTACGGGAACTAAAGTTGAGAAAATATCACCTAAAACTTAAAACCGTACGTTTGCCGAAGACGTGGACAAACGTACAAAAATGTGAATACGGTGATCTGGAAAGGCTACTGGTATGAAAATTTACTTTTTACAAACCTAATGATAAGAGAAAATTTTTGGAAATTTAAAACTAAATTTTACACTAATTTAATAATTGCTATTAATTAAATACTATTTTTTTAATTACTTTTAATTAACTAAATTAACCTAAATTATAAATAATTATGAAATTAACTTGGAAAAATAAAAATTAAACTTAGAAAAATCTAAAATACTATAAAACTAATTTTAGAAATGAAAATATATTTTTAAAACTATATAATTAATTATTACTAATTATTAACTAATTATTAATTACTTTTTAATTATTTAAAATAACCTAAATTCTAAATAATTATTAAATTACACTAGGAAAGTGAAAATAAAATTTGGAAAACTTAAAAATAACTAAAAACTAATTTTAAAATTTAATTTATATTTTTCTGACTTACTAATTAATTATTATTAATTATTAACTATTTAATAATTACTAAAAACTATTTTAAATTAAGAAAAGTACTAAATGATAAAAGAAAAATCTGAAAAAATTACAGAAATAGTTTTTACACACCAGAAGCCTAGGAAAATTGTAAAAATGGAAATTGCTTATTAATAAGCTGATGAATAAGCCAAATTGCTTAAATAGAAGCTATCACTTCTATTAAGTTGGGCTTATTTGAGATTTTCTTTTTCCAAACTGCTTATTACAAGTTTATAGACAACTTTTGTGAAGTGACTTTGACTGAGGTCAAGGAAATAAGCACTTCAAGTGCTTAAAGCCTCAACAGTTGACTTTTATTGACCAGAAGTGGAAATAAGCTCAAATGAGCTAATATGGGGTCTACTTTGGTGAAAACAGATGTAAACAAGAATAATGAACAAGTTAAAACAAGTAACACACAAATAAGCTAAAGAAATAAGCTAAAAAACCAAAATAAGCACTTGGCTTGTTTGGTTCTGAGTCAGTCTGGGGACAGACTTTTGATGCCAAACTAAGTGGGGTCCACTGGTCTACAGGTCAAACAACTGGTCAACCCTAAGTCCTGGGTAGGAGGGGGGTTGAATGGTGCCAAGTTGGAGGTGTGGGACCCACTAGGTTAGCCACAATCTACCACCAAAGGGTGGTGAGTCAGATGGTCTGGTGAGTGCACAGGGCACACCTTTGCCCTGCAGCTCAGTTTAAGTTTAAGCACAGGCTTGAGAAAAAATCAATAAATTAAATCAACCATAGGGACTTGTAGTTCTACTGATAGACTATGACTCCAACAATTTTCAGATCTTAGAACCACCCACAAAATTCACAATAAATCACCCCATATTTGGAAAAACCTGAGTATGGTGTTTTTGACTTTTTGAGAAATTATGAGATTTGACTTTTATGAACTTGTATTGCTGGTTTAATGACTTAAAGTGTTATGATAAGCTGTATGAAAGGTAACTTAAGTAAAAACATTCACTTATGAAAAGATTTGATTAGGTTTGAGCTTGAAAACTCACCACAGTTAACTGTGGTGATTATTTCTTAGTGATTTTGACTTTTGCAATGTTTTTGAACAAGTAAATGACTTCCCAGAGCTTTCTTACACCCAAATGACTGAATGAAACACAGAGATGCACAATAAGACAAATGGAACACTACAAACAAGCTACAACCAAACACCCCTTAAAAAACAGTTATTGAAGAGATTTTGATTCAGACAACCATACAATGCAACCTACTGAATCTAACTATTATATTAAGCAATAACTAAGTATTTTAGACAGTAACAAACAACTAAACTACTTGAGAGAGTAAAAATTAAAAGAAAGGCTTACATAAGCCTTCCAAGCAAGCTGTTAAGGACCAAAGAACAAGTGAACCAATCCTAATGCCCTCCCATGAGGTTCCTAACCCACAGCCATCCTTAATAAACTGTGCTCCAAGCTTTTTCAACCAATGATCACCACATTTTTATTTATTTTTGATTTTTCTTAATTTTTTAGTAATTAATGAAAACTGAGTTAGGGATGTTCACACAAGCTTATAAAGCTTTCAAAACCTTGTTTCTGAGTTTACATAAGCATCTGAATTACTTATACACACATTAAAAGCTTTGATTAGAACTTGCAGATTTGAAATGAAACTTGAAAAGTGAAAATGAAACTTAAACTTTAAAATAGACCTTCATTGATAAAAAGAAGTTACAATGCATTAAAAATAAACTGAAATACATAAAAACTAAAAGATTACACACTAAGGCTCATGTGTGAGCTACAATATATATATCGAAGCAAAAATAAACCCTAGGACCTCCCACAAGGCGTCATTTTGAATTCTGGATGCCCCACAAGCTTCCTGCTGACTTCTTGACCAAATCCTCACCGTTCAATTGTTTTGAGATCATCTGAGCTGTTGATTACCATTTTGGCGCCAAAATGGATACGGGGCAAGGATGAGTGGTACTGGTGGGGGGTTGGTGTGGGAATTTATGGTGGAGGATTAGTTAGGTGTAAGCATTAATTGTGGGGGCTTTTGTTGGAAAAAGGTGAGGAGGGGGGGGGGGAGTCTCCCTGGTTTCACGCTGGTATGTTGGGGGAAGAAGGTGGTCAAAGGTCGTTTTGACCTTCGTTGACCATTTGACCCCGGCTTTTATTAATTTGGGATTGGGCTGGTTTTTTGGGCTTTGGGTGGACTGGGCAATGGGGATGGATTGGGTTTAGTTTTGGTTTGTAACAAAATAAAAGGGTCCGGTTGGTTTGTTTAGTGACAAGGACCAATTTTGCAATTTACCAAACTTCAAGGACTGGATTTGCACTTTTCCAATTTTGCTTCCAAGGACCAATATTGCCATTATTCCAAAGTTCCAAAACCATTTTTCCATTTTTCAAATTTCAAAATTTCCCAGGGACCTATTTTGCCATTTTTGGATTTTCAGGGACTAAACATGTAATTTTTGGAAAACTTGTGACCCAAGTGTAATATTTAGTGATTTTTGACTTTTAAAACCTTGGGTTGACTTTTCCTTTCAAAATAAATGCATAGGGACTAAAATTGACAATTTTGAAACTTGGGGGACTGAAACTGCCAATATTACAAACTTTGATTGATTTTTCTTTGTTTTTGCACATTTTGCATTTAAAACACATAAAACACAATCCCTGGGATAATTTAAGTATTTTGATATCTTTTTGATTGTTTTTGTGCGTTTTGGCAATTTAAATATATCAAAAACGATGAGTGTTTGAGCACTCATCAATCCCCCACACTAAACTATTGCTAGTCCCTAGCAATCTTTTTAGAAAACTTGATGGATTTTAAAATCTTTACCAAAAGCCATCACTTCTGGAGTAGCCAGGTGTAAGAACTGTGGCACACCTGATAACCGTGTGATTTTGAGCAAACCACCAGCTTTCAACGGATTTGTTTAGTCTTTACCAAGAGCCGTTTGCTCCTGGACTAGCCAGCATCTTGATGGACCTAGTCAACATCTTGGTGAGCTGATTACCAATTATGGATTTTCCACTGCCTTTACCACAAGCCATAATCTTGCGGGCTAGCCAACTCATTAGCTTTTGAGGATGATGGGGAGTTGAGGAACCATACAATTTTGGGCAAATTGCAAGCCGTAAACGGATTTGATTTATCTTTACCAAGAGCCGTTTGCTCCTGGATTAGCCAATCCCTTTGTCGGTTAGACCTGGCGGACTGATTACCACAAAAAATTTTGAAATAAAGTGAAAAATTTTTGAAAATTTTTGGCCTAAAACGGGGGTACTTGAAAGATATTTTGATAAAATTCGATAGAATTTCCCCCCCCCCCCCCCCCCCCCCCCCCACACTTAGAAATGAATATTGTCCTCAATATTCAAAGTCCCGGCCATTATGCCGAAGCTATGAACGTAAAAAGCCAAGATTCGAATCTAATTGCGGAAATACCAAATTTCACTTTATTTCTATATATATACAACTTTTTTTTTTTTTTTTTTTTTTTTTTTTTTTGAACTTTATATACATATATACATTTTTTCAAACAGCGGGGGGTTGGCCATTCCCCCACACTAGGTGGTAGAAAATAGAAAGAATCAGAGATACGGGTGAAAACCCGTATTGTGCTATTGTTTTTGTTCATCGAGTCGCTAGCTTGACTCGATCCCCGAATTCAATTGTCCTTGGGGAAAGTTTGGAGATCCGGGACAACCATGGATGGTATGTCCTCTCCAAAGTAGTGCTTTAACCGATGTCCATTCACTTTGAAATTTGGACCGTCATTTTGAGATAATTCGACGGTGCCATAAGGATAAACTTTTGTGATAGTGAATGGACCAGTCCATCGGGTTTTGAGCTTTCCCGAGAAGATCTTGAGTCTAGAGTTGAAAAGAAGGACTCGATCACCAACGTTGAAAACGCGGTTTTTGATTTTGGAGTCATGAATCTTCTTTGTCTTTTCCTTATAGATCAAAGAGTTCTCATAAGCTTGATCACGGAGTTCATTTAATTCATTGAGTTGAACTTTTCTGTGATCACCCGCCGTTTTGGGGTCGAAATTGGCATGCTTGAGGGCCCAATAGGCTTTATGCTCAAGCTCGATCGGAAGATGGCACGCTTTCCCGTACACAAGTTTATAAGGCGTACACCCAATGGGTGTTTTGTAAGCCGTACGGAAAGCCCAAAGTGCATCATCTAATTTGTCCGACCACGATGCACGATTTTCACCTATGGTTCTTTCCAATATTCTTTTAATGCCCCGATTGGAAACTTCGACTTGTCCACTCGTCTGAGGGTGGTACGCAGTGGAAAGACGGTGAGTTACACCGTACTTTTGCATGACTTTGTCGAATTTGTCATTACAGAAGTGCGTACCACGATCACTAATAATAGCACGTGGAGTTCCGAATCGGGCAAAAAGAGCTTTTAAAAATTTCACAACTACTCGGGCGTCATTTGTGGGTAAAGCTTTCGCTTCAACCCATTTTGACAAGTAGTCAACTGCCACGAGTATGTATTTGTTGCCGTGAGAGGATGGAAATGGCCCCATAAAGTCGATGCCCCAGATATCGAAGATTTCACAAACTTGAATTGCATTATGAGGCATTTCATTTTTTTGTGAAATATTCCCGTGACGTTGACAAGCGTCACATGATTTGACCAAATCTTGGGCATCCTTGTAGATCGAGGGCCAATAAAAGCCGGAATCAAACACCTTTTTGGCGGTGTAGTTAGGATTGTGGTAGCCCCCCGTGGGACCAGCATGGCAAGCCTTTAAAATTTCAGCGGCTTCCTGACCATACACACACCGCCGGATGACTTGATCCGCGCATATATTGAACAAGTAGGGGTCGTCCCAAAAGTAATGTTTTACATCTTTGAAAAATTTATTTTTTTGTTGGGACGACATCCCTTTCACAATGAAGTTACCCGCAAGATAGTTTGCAAAGTCGGCAAACCATGGGGTAATCGAGTCTCCACGAAATGAAACCACATTGAGGGTTTCGAGAGGAAATGTTTCATTTATTTCCTTTTTCTCGAAAGCATTTTGGTGAGGGTTTTCAAGACGGGAGAGATGATCAGCAGCTAGGTTCTCAGCTCCTTTTTTATCACGAATAATGATATCAAATTCCTGAAGGAGGAGAACCCAACGGAGGAGTCTCGGCTTTGCATCTTGTTTTGCAAATAGATACTTCAAAGCTGAATGATCCGTATACACTATGCTTTTAGTCAGAATCAAGTATAGCCGGAATTTTTCAAAAGCATACACCACAGCTAATAATTCTTTTTCAGTGGTGGTGTAATGACTTTGAGCCTCGGTCATAGTCTTGCTGGCATAGTGTATAGGTTGAAAATGTTTTGTTTTGCGTTGCCCCAAGACTGCCCCTATAGCATAATCACTAGCATCACACATGAGCTCGAAGGGCAAGTCCCAATCTGGGGCAACAAGAATCGGTGCCTCGGTAAGCCTTTTCTTTAATGTTTCAAAGGCTTCGATGCACTCAGGGGAGAAGATAAAAGGAGCATCCTTCTCAAGGAGATGGGTCATAGGCCGGGCGATTTTAGAAAAATCTTGAATAAGCCTACGGTAAAAACCGGCGTGACCCAAAAAGCTCCTAACACCTTTCACAGTCGTGAGATGAGGCAATTTTGCAATGACGTCCACTTTGGCTCGGTCAACCTCCATCCCGTTTTTTGAAATTTTATGGCCGAGGACAATACCCTCTTTGACCATAAAGTGACTCTTCTCCCAATTTAGACATAACTTTGTGTCTTCACAACGTTTTAGCATGCTGTCTAAATGGGAGAGACATGATTGGAACGAATTCCCAATGACCGAAAAATCGTCCATGAAGACCTCCATACTTTTCCCGATCATGTCGGAAAAAATGGCCATTATACATCTTTGAAACGTGCCCGGAGCATTACATAGGCCAAATGGCATACGTTTATATGCGAAAGTTCTATAGGGGCACGTAAAAGTGGTCTTTTCTTGGTCTTGTGGGTCAATGGGAATCTAAAAGTAACCCGAGAAACCATCGAGGAAGCAATAGTACTCATTCCCCGCTAATCTCTCGAGCATCTGATCCATAAAGGGCAGAGGAAAATGATCCTTACGGGTGGCGTCATTCAATTTACGATAATCAATACAGACGCGCCAACCCATAACCAAACGAGTTGGAATTAACTCATTTTCCTCGTTTGTGACAACAGTAATGCCACCCTTTTTTGGAACACAATGAACTGGGCTGACCCAAGGACTGTCCGAGATAGGGTAAATCAATCCGGCATCAAGAAGTTTTAAAACCTCTTGTTTGATAACCTCGTGAATTTTTGGATTCACCCTTCTTTGATGTTGGACCGCAGGTTTGAAGTCATCCTCCATTAATATCTTGTGAGTACAAAACTCAGGGTCAATGCCCTTGATGTCGGAGAGGCGCCAAGCAATTGCTCGCTTATGAGACTTCAAAACTTTTATAAGAGCAGCCTTTTCCTCAACACTTAAGTCTTTAGCAATTATGACGGGTAATTTATCATCACCCTCCAGAAATGCATATTCAAGATGAGGCGGCAAGTCCTTAAGTTCAACCGCGGGAAAGTCATCAGTTTTCTCAACATTTTTGACTTCCTCCTTATGAAGTATTTGTGGTAGAACAGGAAGAGGAGAGGGATCCTCGTTTAATAACTTTTCAAGCATGAGAACATCCCCCTCGAGGTCAATCTCCTGGTTATCGATTCCATCGGGAATCAAATCACTTTTAAGAAAGGCCTCAATTTCTTCTAAGATGAAGTCACTTCCCTCAAACGGAGTGAAGGAAGGAGAAGAATTGGCAATAATGGGGTGAGAAGATGGAGTGAAGTTTTCACTCGGAGAATCATCGACAAAACCTAAAACCTCTTGAGCGTACTCCTCAGACGCGACATCAATGACATCAATTCGGTTAACCGTTTCGGTGCCATAATTAGAGGAGTACCTCGAAGTTTGATCGAGGTTAAAGGTTACAGCTTCATTACCAACACGAAGAGTTATTTCCTCTTCGTGCACATCAATTAACGCACGACCCGTCCTTAAGAATCCTCTCCCAAGAATGAGAGGAACTCGTGGGTCAGCATCGAAATCCACAACCACAAAATCTGTCGGAAAGTGGAAATTTCCCACTTTCACAAATACATCCTCGGCAATGCCGAGGGGACGAGATGTTGAGCGGTCTGCCAGCTCGAGAGTCATGCAGGTGGTTGGGAGTTCTGGAAGAGAGAGATTTTTCCATATTGAATAAGGCATCAAGTTGATGCTCGCACCTAGATCAGCTAGGGCGAAGCACTCAACCATTCCGGGAAAAACACATGGAATGAGAAATTTTCCCGAATCTCCTAGCTTCTTGGGAAGCTTTTTCAGAAGAACTGCAGAGCAGTTTTCATTGAGTGGAGTTCGAGCCATTTCGAATAGCTTCTCTTTATTATTCAACAGATTTTTAATTGTCGATGCGAATTTAGGCATCAACAAGAGAGCATCCGCGAAACTGATATCAAAATGAATATCACGGAAGATTTGAAAAAACTTTTCCATTTGATGGTTTGCTTTTTCGCGGAGCTTCTGGTCTTGTAACCTAGATGGATATGGTAGTGAAGGTTTGGATTTAGGGTTCTCTCCAGGAGTTTTTGGTGGTTCAAATACAACTCCCGGTTTTGGTACAAGTCCTGATTTTGGTACAATTTCTGGAACAACCTGAGGGTGGACGTGTGCGGTACTTTGTGGGCTAGTAGATTGCACCTTGTCCGTGGTTGCCTCAGGTTCAATTTCTACTTCCTCGGAATAAAGAGGAGGAGGAATAGGAGGAACTGGCGGCTCTTCATAAGCTTTACCACTGCGTGTAGTAATAGCTTTGAGTTCACCCTTGGGGTTAACAACTGTATTAGCCGGGAGACCTCCTGTTGTAGAGGGTGGAGTGAGATGATTCATAAGACTGGCAAGCATATTCTCAATCTTGCTTTGAGATTGATCAATTTTGTTGTTTGTTACCATCAACTCACTCTTCAGCTCTTGACCCTGTTTGGCTATTGATGATTGGAAATCATTCTTCAAATTTGAGATTTGATTTTGCATTGCCCTCATTTTGGTCTCATTAACTTTGATGTAGTTATTGAGCTCGTTTGGGAGGGGATCTTGATAATTTGGAGCTGAATACCCTTGATTACCCCTTTGGGGTGGGTACTGATTGACGGGGGCAGGATTTTGATTTTGCATATTAGGCCCCCTTGGTGGATTAGGATTAAATCTATTTGGATTTTGAGGAAACCCGGGTGGTCCACCCTGGTTGCTAGCCCGGTAATTTGGTTCCACTTGAGGGCGGTATTGGTTACCTCCTTGGTTGGAATTGCCGGCTATTGCATTTACTTCGAATGGATTGCTTTCGGTGGCAGTGCAATTGTAATATGAACGTGGACCACCACAAGTGACACAAACTTCTATCTTTTTTACTTCAGCTTGTGGAGAAGAACGAGGAGAAGAAATTTTCTGGCTTTTGGTGATAACCAATGCATGAATTGCTTCCGTGAGTTTGTCAAGTCTAGCATCGGTGCTAGATTGAGCCACGGGCGATGAGGTAGAAGGAAAAACATCCCTTTGGGAAACAACCGATTTGCTTCGGGGAATGCGGACCTTAGATTTATTCTCAATGATCGCTAAAGCATCCTTTGTGGTGCGATTCAAGAAGTTACCTCCAGCGGAGGCATTTAGAGAGTCTTGATCGGATTGGCTTACACCATTGTAGAAAGTATCAAGTTGCATGAGATCGGAGAAACCGTGGTGAGGGCATTTTCGGAGCAATTCCTTGTAACGATCCCATGCCTCACTAAAGGATTCATCAAATTTCTGCGTGAATTTCATGATCTCATTCTTGAGACTCGTGGTTTTGGAAGGAGGAAAGAATTCATTTACGAACTTTTTCACAAGATCTTCCCATGTCTCAATAGATCGTGGAGGTTGTTTTTCAAGCCAAATCCGGGCTTGTCCCTCCAGGGAGAATGGGAAGAGAAGAAGTTTGATTGCTTCACAGGGGACATCTTTGCATTTGATGGTGTATGTGATTTTATTGAACCATCGAATGTGATCTTGAGGATCGTCCCTCTCATAACCGTAGAATTGACGTGATGTGGCCAGGTTTATCAACCCTGTTTTAAGCTCAAAATTATCGGCCATGATTGCCGGAACAACGATAGCATCTCTGTAACCCTCGACGGGTGCTTGGAGAAGCTCATTCATAGTGGGTTCAGCCGCCATGATGACAGGTGAAGGTGGAATAGCTCGGATCTCAAATCCGACTGTTGGTGCAGAACGTCTACGAGGTCTTCGAGGTTTCCGGACCAGCTCACGTAATGGGCTAGTGGACCTTGAAGAACGAGTGCGCATGCACTAGGGATAAGAACTTTTTGAACAATATTTTTGTTATCGGCCCGTAATCCAGAATCGTTTCTCTTTAAGAATCACGTTAAAAGAAAACCGAATCAGAAAATGTTACGATATGGTTTTGTTGTTTTTTACTTTTTTTTGGTGTTTTAACACTTTAGGAAAAGTGTCAATGACTTTTTTATGTGTTTTGATTTTGAAAATATTCACAAGTGATGGTATTTGTACAGTGAGTGAGGTGAGATAACACTAATCTCGAAAGACGCTACAGAAACGCGCACACCTCTTTGGCAGCGGCGCCAAAAATTGATTGATGCTAAACCACCAACTTATATTGACCAAAGAATGGTCAACAAATTCAAATAGCCTAGATCAATACTCCGGGTAATATAAGGTATCACCGTTGAGGTGTGAAATGTAACTTTAGCGTGCTTTGTGATCGGGTGTTTATTCACAGAAAGGGTTTGTTGTGAGAATTATTTGGAGATTATTAACAAAAATAGCTTAGGAAAGCTATGTGAATGATTACGGGAACTAAAGTTGAGAAAATATCACCTAAAACTTAAAACCGTACGTTTGCCGAAGACGTGGACAAACGTACAAAAATGTGAATACGGTGATCTGGAAAGGCTACTGGTATGAAAATTTACTTTTTACAAACCTAATGATAAGAGAAAATTTTTGGAAATTTAAAACTAAATTTTACACTAATTTAATAATTACTATTAATTAAATACTATTTTTCTAATTACTTTTATTTAACTAAATTAACCTAAATTATAAATAATTATGAAATTAACTTGGAAAAATAAAAATTAAACTTAGAAAAATCTAAAATACTATAAAACTAATTTTAGAAATGAAAATATATTTTTAAAACTATATAATTAATTATTACTAATTATTAACTAATTATTAATTACTTTTTAATTATTTAAAATAACCTAAATTCTAAATAATTATTAAATTACACTAGAAAAGTGAAAATAAAATTTGGAAAACTTAAAAATAACTAAAAACTAATTTTAAAAATTAATTTATATTTTTCTGACTTACTAATTAATTATTATTAATTATTAACTATTTAATAATTACTAAAAACTATTTTAAATTAAGAAAAGTACTAAATGATAAAAGAAAAATCTGAAAAAATTACAGAAATAGTTTTTACACACCAGAAGCCTAGGTAAATTGTAAAAATGGAAATTGCTTATTAATAAGCTGATGAATAAGCCAAATGGCTTAAATAGAAGCTATCACTTCTATTAAGTTGGGCTTATTTGAGATTTTCTTTTTCTAAACTGCTTATTACAAGTTTATAGACAACTTTTGTGAAGTGACTTTGACTGAGGTCAAGGAAATAAGCACTTCAAGTGCTTAAAGCCTCAACAGTTGACTTTTATTGACCAGAAGTGGAAATAAGCTCAAATGAGCTAATGTGGGGTCTACTTTGGTGAAAACAGATGTAAACAAGAATAATGAACAAGTTAAAACAAGTAACACACAAATAAGCTAAAGAAATAAGCTAAAATACCAAAATAAGCACTTGGCTTAATAAACAAGAATAATGAACAAGTTAAAACAAGTAACACACAAATAAGCTAAAATACCAAAATAAACAAGAATAATGAACAAGTTAAAACAGATCCATTTTGCTCCTGACGCCGTCATCTTTTCCTTCTTGAAGCCGTCAGGTACTGTTTCCAGCAAAGAAAATTAAGACTTTGTCGTTTTCTTCACTTTTATGCTCCAAAAACGTCCAAAATACTTCCTTTTCCAGAATTCACTCCCAACGTACCTAAAATCACAGAAGGAACGATTTAGGGCAATATTTGATCAAATAAATTCCAATTCCGGCTTAAATGACCCCCTAAAAACGGATCATTTTTCGCCTCATCACCATCCAAGACTCAAACTTCCTCAACCTTGCTACTCCAACACCATCTCCAAAACCGTGTAATACTAACATAATCACTACTCCGCCACCAACTAAAACACCAAGTTATCCAACACCACATTCGGCACCAAATCAACAATCAAAACCTTCATCACCTCAATCACCAAAATTAACACCAATGAAACTTTTCCAAACACCACCAACATCACCACATTCATTTTTGGAAACCTTAGAAGATCTACCACCTAGATCATCAAACCCACCACCTTTGCCACTTTTTGAAACCATTGCTCAAATGGAAACCCAACAACAACCAAGAGAGCAATTAGATCATGAACCTCATCAACCATCATTGGTAGAGCGCTTGGCTTACTGATATGCTAGACCCTCAATTTTTCCACAAGATCAAGCTCATACACAACCACAATCATTGTTGTTCCTCCCCACTTACAAAGACATTCATGATCCTCTTTACGGAGAACCAAGCTTTCGCCATTATGCTCATCAACAAGAACCACCACAAGAGCATTCCCAACACTTTGATTCTTCTCAACCATCCACATTTGCTCCATTAACCATCAATGATTCACCAAAAACAAATGAAATTCCTCTTCCACCGAACTTTCCCCGCCATAATTGCGGACATTGTGAGAGAACAGCTCATATAAGTGAACGATGTCAAAAGGACACCCGTGAGCTAACATATGAAATGATATTTATCCTAAACCACATTTTGGAGCGTCTAAATGGCATCTCTCATCTACCTCAACACCCTTAGACCTTGTTTTAGAGGATGTTTCTTCTTAAGGAATATGATGGTTTCCTTTTTATAGAAATAGGACTTTATGTTCTTTGTTTCCTTTCTTCCGTTTGTTTTATTTTTAAAAGTAGAATGTTATCCACCTCATTTCTTGTCTTTGACTTTCTAAAAGTCAAATTTTACATGAATTGAATTTCTTTCTACTATGAGGTGTGCATTGTTGGTTGACCATTTAGGTTTTATGATTGTACTATACCTTGTTATGGTAACATATATCTTGTGTTTTAGACACTAACTTTCTTTTGTAGGTTCAAAATCCATGTATCCTTTCTTGGCACTCCATTTAGGGGGAGTATTGTTCAAGGGGGAGCACTTGCATTTTTCCGCTTCGTAACTCTTCTTTTTGTTTCGAAAAAAATGGGGAGAATTTATATTAAACTTGTTCTCATCCTTAACTCTTGCATATCATATCACATCATTCATGATATTGAGTAAAACAAGTTTAAAATTAAACTTTTAAAGACTTAACACTAGAATTAGTTATTTACTTAAAAATAAAGTTTATGTTTTGTCATCAACAAAAAGGGGGAGATTGTTAATACAAATATCGCCTAAAAACATTATTTATATTTTACGATCTTTGCTAAGTTTTGTTAACGACAAAGTGTAAACTTTAGTTTATAGTAAAACATGATTTTAGTTTATAGTAAAACTAGACTTTACATTTCATGTTAAACATAACATTGTTATATTTCTTAATATAGAAATTGTAACATGACATCATGGCATGCATCATGAGCATTTATGGAAATGTTGAGTATTTGACTTTCCATAAGACATCTTACACACTTTGGAAGGATTCTCACTTCATCTATTGTGTGTTGACTAGAAGTAACTTGATGTGACATTGCTAGCTATGGAAAGATTTCTTGAAGTCTTAGACTGTCAGACCTGACGGAACCCTGGGGGTACAATGGCGGAACCCTTGTTTTGGTTCCGCCAGTGTACTGGTTTGGTTGGCTATAAATACTAAGCCACTTGCAAGAAATCTCTCATCACTTAGAGTTATAATTTACACATATACTCTCATTTATCTTATCTAACTCAGTAGCAACTCACTTGTGTGATTCTCTTATGTAGAAAGGAAGTTCACAAGTTCATCCGAGAAGTTAGAAGTTTCAACTCAACGTTGCAAGACTTGTTAACTTTCTATTGTGTAAACTCTTATAATTTATACTTCATTTGTATCTTGTATTGAAGTGACCGGTTAGTATTTTAGGCCATAAAATACATAGTGTGACGGGAGTGGTTGTACCTTGTAAAAGAACTCGACGTCTAGCTTAGTGTCGGAAATAGTGAATAGGCAACGTTAGCTTTGTTCTACCTTGAACTAGGACCCGGTATTTAGCTTTGTACCGGATAAAGTGTAAGTGACGATTGTAAAGGTTTCTCCACCCGTGAAAGGATCTTGTTGACTAGTGCTTGAAACTTTCGAGTTGGAAACTCAAGGCGTGGAGTAGGGCAATGAAAAAGAGTCCTTGTAGCCGAACCACGATAAACAATCGTGTTGTGGTTTGATCGTTTCTTTCTTTATACTTGCATATTAATTATTGTTAATTAGTTAGATTCGTTCATTACACGTAAAGCTTTTCAAAGATTAACAAGTTAAAAAGCGGTAAACTATTCAACCCCCTTCTAGTTTTCCACAGGTTCGGTCGGTTTTGTCGGTCTGGTTCGGTTTTGAACCTTCTATGCTCAGCCCTACTAGAAATCCTAAACCCACAAATGGGCTTTGGCTTATTTATCATCTAATACTCCTTTGCAATTCGAGTGGTGAAATGACTAAAGCTCGAATTGGAAGAAATAATTTAATTACTAAAACATGAAGCTAAACATAAAAATAAAACTAAAGATATTTAACTGCAATAAAAACATAATTTGTTGACGAAGAATTCTGGCAGAAAGCAGAAGTAATTATTGAAACCGCAATAAAGGCAAATCAGTAGTAAAAGCAAATAAAGTGGTAGCAAAGTAAAAGCACTAAAGCAAATAATTAATTTGATGACAACATCTGACAGCAAACAGAAATTAATCTTCATCCTACATCAACATCAAAAGCAAAAGCAAAGAAACAAAAACAAAAGGCAAATCATAGACTTTTGGGTTAGGGATATTCGGTGATGGCTAAGGTTTGACGGGGTGATATAAAAAGATGGCTCAACTTAGCACCTAGGTCTGCGGAACAAACCTGCTCCAATACCCTTTTAGATGATAAAAAATCCCGTGAGTTATGATTTACATTGAGGCACAATATATAGAGGTGACTTTAGAAATTCAAAACCCACAAACATGCTTGAGCTTATTTATCATCTAACACCATTTACGATTACTTTACACCAGACTTGATCTCACAAGGCCACAATCTTTTGGTTGATGGCTCAATCGGGCGCAAAGCATAACATATGTCAATAATGTATTAATTATGCATTTCCAGTCTACACTTTTTATATCAAGTTCGGCATAGTATAGTTATATGTTTGTAAAAACTATGATATTGATCAAGGTTATAAATAGTACGAGGTGTGGCGTGGTGACATGATCAAGCCTCATATTTTAGTGGCTAAAGCGAAGCCTTTGCGTTTATAAGGTGTGGCATAAGCCAGCACAAAATATACATATAAAAAAAAAAAATTTATATCATATTTCATATATATCGAGTTTACAAAAAGACATAGCATAAGGCGTGGTCTAGCAACATAACCAAGCCTCACGCCTTTTTGACGCCTTTGCGCGCCTTTTAGAACCATGATATTAATAAACTATCTCTCATGTGTAGGGGTGTTAATCAGCTCGGGTTGGTCGGGTTCGGGTCAAACGGGTCGGGTCTAAGTCGAGTCGAGGCTAAAAATAACATACCCGAACCCGACCCTATTTAAACTTGGGTTAGTCGAGTTCCCGTTTAATCAGGTCAGGTTCGATTTTGTGCCATTTCTAAATCACAAAATTTGATTTTTTAAACTTAGTAGTTACATAATTTTGTTGTTCAGTGTTGCCTAGGTAATTTACCGGGATATGCCTTCCTTGTTGGGTGGGGGGTCGGTACCAAAAAGGTACACGGACTTGAGATGGTTCCGCCAAATACCATTTTTTTTTTTTTTTTTTTTTTTTTGTTGCTGCATAAGTTGTATGTGAACTATAAGTACACGTAGTCTTTTTACTTCTGTAGTAAATTCTTATAGAACATGTTGAGTTAATCTTGAGAAACTAATTCAGTGATTCTATCCCGGTTCAAACACAATGAATATGATTCAATATACGTATGGAAAATATAACAAACGAATGATACAACTTAGACCATTTAATTTAATAAGTCATGTAACAAACACTAAAGAACATATAATAAAGTCATCCATATTATTCATATTATCAAACCATGCAACCTCGGTAAGCACGACATGACAGTAGACCATGCAATTTCAGTAGACACCAAAAATTAGATGAAAAATGGGCCAAGTTTAGTACATGGACCATTAAATTTAATGATTGAAAAAAAAAAAGGATAAAAAAAAATCTTTTGTCAGTCGGGTTGATCCGAACCTAAGTAGGCAAAGTATTTTAAACTCGATACCTGATCCTAGTTTGTATTTGTGTTAATCGAGTTGACATGGGTTAGATTTTGAACCCGAGTAATCCGACCCAATTATCTTTATTTAAGTTCGGATCCAGATCGGGTCGAGATTTATGATACCCTACTCATGTGTATATATTAGTGGAATGAAAGAAAAAAGTACTTAGGTGGAAATAGGGGTGTTCATCGGTTCGGTTATCGGGTTATTCGGTTCAGTTTGTTCGGTTAATTTTTTTTTCTGGGTCAAACCGAGAACCGAACCGAACCAAATTTAAATTTGATTCAACCGAACCGAAAACCGAACCGACAACCGAAAAACGAACCCCTATAACTGAAAACCGAACCGAATAACCCGAATTACATAATTTTAATTATTTTTTCATTTAATTATATATATTTTTAAAACAAAATTTTTTTCAAGCTTAAATAATGTTATATTTATACTAAAAAAGACATTTAGTGATTATATATATATATATTTTCGGTTTTCGGTTTTTATTGTTAAATCCATTTCCAAACCGATAACCGAATATTTAGTTTGGTTCGGTTTGGCTTTGACCAATTTGATTCGGTTACGAATTCAGTTCGATTTTTTTCCGTTCAGTTCGGTTTTGATTTTTGGTTATTGTGGATATTACCCGATTCATGAACACCCTTACGTGGAAACGAAAATTAAAGGCATCAAATGGACCCAGTACTTTTGCTCAAACATGAAAATAAAAACTGGACCCAGTACAGCTGTTATTTTAGAGTGAAATTCCCGCAGTGGCCCAAAAGCAGACAAACCCCAATTACTTCATTTCCAAATTTCCTTGGAGCCAAAAAACATTTTCCTCATTTATACTGGTCAGAAAAAGAAATTCACAAGTAATTTATACTGTATTTTATACCACTCAGATGATCAAAATAAGTGAGCTAAGAATTGTTATAACGAGGGGTGTTAATCGGGTCGGGTTGGTCGGGTTCGGGTCAAGACTAAAAATGACTTAATTCAATTTTTTGACACTGATAATTAATAAAAATATATCAAAAAATTGAAAAAAAAAAAAACCTTATTCGGGTCAATCGGGTCGACCCGAACCCAAGTTAACCAAATATTTTCAACCCGGTACCCGACCTATTTAGTATTCGGGTTAAGCGAAAAGATCCGTGTAGAACAAATTTTTACTATAAAACCAATCAAGCAATCTTAGTCACTCATTTTTTTTTTTTTTTTTTATCAAAATAAAAAGAATAAACTTTCACATTTTTTTTTTAAATTAAATATCTCGCAAACCGTAAATCGTTACGCGAAAAAAAATACCATCGCGAGAATTAAATTATCTTTCTATAGATATGCATTGTTATATACTTTAAACGAACTTTTTTTTCGATGATTTTTTTTTCAAAATTTTCGCACAGAAAAATCATATATGATTTGTGAAAATCATATGTAATTCGTTAAAATCAAATCATATGTGATTCTTACGAATCATATATGATTTTTTACAAATCATATATAAAAATCAAATCATATGTGATTTTTACGAATCATATATGATTTTTCTGTACGAAAATTTTAAAAAAAAACAAGTTCGTCGAAAAAAAAATTCGTCGAAAGTATATAACAATGCATATCTATAGAAAGATGATTTAATTCTCGTCACGATTGTTTTTTTTTTTTTTTTTTTTTTTTTTTTTTTTTTTTTTTGTAGCTTGAAAATTTACCGTTTGCAAGATATGTTGTTTTAAAAGAAAAATGTGAAAAATAAAAATGGGTGACTATGATTGGTTAATTGGTTCTATGTCAAATATAAGAGCATCTCCAATGGCTCAAACAAGCAAAAGCTTTTCACTATTACAAAAAGCTTTTGAGGATGGTTTTTAGCATTGCATGACAAGCTTTTTGTAAAGCTTTTTAAGAAGACTTGGTGAACTCCAAGTCATTCCTAAAAGCTTTAGTTATTAAATGTGTGTAGCATTAATGGTATTAAATGCTCAAAGTCTTTATGACTTGGTGCCATTGTAGATGCTCTAAGTTCTATATTGATCTCATCTCTTCGGGTTAATTGAATTGACCCGAATAACCCGAATTCAATTTTTGACTAGAGTAACCCGACCCGAGTCTGGGTCAGGTCGAGTATTTTGACCCCTGGTTATAACTAATGCTTATTCTACAATATAAACCAAGTATATTGGTAACTATATATGTTTTTAATGGACACGTTTTGTCAAAACTAGCTGTAAGTTGTAAAATGTAAAGTTGTTAACATGAGCTACAAGCTGTATTTTATTTTATTTTTTAATAAAAGTGTTTGGTAAATTAGCTGTTAATTGTAATTATAAGTTGTTAACAGTAAGTTAATGTTTTAACAGCTCCGAAATATTTTAAAAGCTTCATAAATCAGCATTTCATTTTGGAGCTAATTGTTTAAATTAAAATTCTGAGATTGATATACAGTGTCGTAAATATCGCTCGGCGGTCGACAACCGCCAAGCGCCAAGACCGATATGGCGGCGATATATCAGTGATATATCAGAGACCATAAATTATAAAGAAATTTATGTATATTTTTGAAATGCAACATATGTAACACAAAACAAAACATAAATTATATTTGTAACTTATAAGAGAGAACCTGGTATACTACCAAAGTGCTCTAATTAAACTCCAATATATGACTGATTGACTGGAAAGAACATGGACCAATAAATTTGACTGATTTAACTGATATGACCGATATTTGACCGATAAATTTGACCGATATTTGACCGATATGACCGATATAACCGATTTCGACCGATATTTGACCGATTTTGACCAAACCGATAAATTTGACCGATAAGTGAAATATCGTATCGGTCGACCGCCGATAAGCGATATATCACTGATATATCGGCCGCCAAGACCGATATTTACAACACTGTTGATATATCAAAATAGAGGTATTTGTTTGAAGGACATTATTTTTTTAACAAAAAACTTACAGCTAAAACAAAAAGCTCCAAATATTAGCCTACCAAACAGACCCAAAAACTCTAAAATATGAAAACTCACACACTTGATTTTCAATTTGAAAATATTTACACTCTTATTATATTTAAGGACAATCACTTAAAAATGTATCTAACTTGTTATTCTCGGCCACTCACATCTGATTTAAAGAAAAATGATTGTTTTGTCTACTAATCATACCTACAAATATATCAAATAATTGATTGGTTGATTTCAAAAAATGATTGGTGAAATTTAAAGAAAGAAGGTACATAATATAATTGTACAACTGATTTATACATTAGACATGTTTTTAGACTTGTGATGTGGGTCTAAATAGCACCACTCTTGCTGCTTAACCTGACTAGAAAACCATATTCATTTGCCAATTCTCAAATACTCCAACAATTTCTTTATATTAGCAGTTGTCAAATATTGTTGTGTTTAATAATTCAATCTTTGACATATACCTTATTAAAAATTTATCTTTTCGGTTCCGATTTTGTTACATGTCTCGCTATTCGGCATAATTATACAAGTCGACAACTTGTGTTTGTAGTTTTCTTTCTAGAGATTGTTGTATTGTGTGAGAAAGAAGAACAATAATTGGAAGAGACAAGTTGTAATTGGCGGTGGTGATTCCGTGGGACCCACGGACGTCGATAAAGACACTATGCTGAGTCACCGTAATATCCATGATAAAATAATATAAAAATAACTTTGGAATGGATAATATCAAGAACCAGCTCAGCACACGCATTTAACGGTTACCAAAACGGTTTTCCTACTTCCAATCCCAATCATATGCACTGGGTCCTCTCCACAAAAAATCACTAGTAGTAAAAAACAATGGCGATTTTTATTGGGATCCTTTTATTTCCTTCACATATATAATTTCTCAGTTGTATGATCAGTTTTGCCCACTATGCTTAAACTTTGAGTCTATCACATTACACTATTATTATAGATTCAGTTTACACTTAGGATTCGTATATTTAATGAACATCGAGAAAACATACATGGTGAACAAATTAATTAGCTATTTTTCATCTATTTTTGATACAACGGTAGTAAACTATCTTTGAAACACAAACATATAGAAACATAATTTGTCTGCTTAACGGATAATTGTTTGACATGAGTACAAGTAACACGTGAGTAAGCTGCTCGTAGAGAGCGTGAACGAAGAGCAGCAGAATACTGATGGGAAATGGGGCTTGGCCCTCAACAATCAGAGAGTTCCAGTGAGGAGGAGGGTTGAGTCTCAGATGATTCCTTTTATTAATCGTACTTTTTATGTTTAATTTAATTCGTGTTTAATATAGTTCGTGTTTTAAGTTTAACGTTTAATGTAATTCGTGTTTAGGTTTAATAGTTAATGTAATTTGTGTTTTATAAATGTTATGTTAGTTATTAAACGAAATGTTAATTTTAGTTTAGGGTTGAATTTGAAAATATTTGAGTTAAAGTTGAGTTATGGTGAGTTATTGTAACGGGTGTTTTTTGGTGAGTTAAGGTGCAAATGTTAAAGCTGACGTGACGCTGACGCGACACTGAGTTAAACTTTAACCCTGAGTGATTATACCTTATCCTCTTAGAATAGAATGATGATATTAGTGTTATCAGCAGTGCTTTTATGAAGAGTATTCTTTTAAAGGTGTAATTAGATTAACAACTCTACTCGAGCTCAAACATAATGTAAAGCTCTTTTAAATATGCACGATTTTAAAGACCAAGCTTAAGTTTCTAAAGTTACTCATGATCCAAGCTCACAATTTACACTGTTACATGTGATTCTTGAAACTAACCAAACTCGAGCTCAAATCAAGTCAAATTTGAGATATGCTAAACTCAAGCTCGGTTTAATGTTCTACACTAGGCCACTAGGGGTGGCAACTCCTGACACGGCTCAAAATACGATCCGAGACTAATACGAAAATAAACGATTTATGTTCGACTTTAAATAAGTTCGGGTTAAAAATAGATTAACACGACTGACCTGTTTAATAAATAGTTTAAGTTTGGGTTAAAATTTTCAACCAGATTACAACTCATCTACCTGTTTAAAAATATAATAAAAATATTAAATATTAAAAGTTATGTTTTTAATTTATTATAATATGAGTCAACTATTTTGTATATCTTATAATATACTGTATATCGTTTTTTAAAATATTTGATAATAGTATATACTTGTATCAAAATATTTATTGTGTTGCTTAAAATGTATCTAACACACAACTTATTATTTTGATATGTCCATTTAAATTTATATTCAAATTATAAATGGGTCAACACAACTAACCCGTTTAATAAACGTGTGTTAAGGTTATGATTGAACTTCTAGACACAATTAACTAAATAGGTCAAATTTGGATTAAGATTTTTGAATACGCCAACCCACCAACCCGAACCAACAAGCCTAGATACGACTCGAATTGCCGCCCCTAGTTTTACACAATCAGGTAAGGGTGAGCATGGTCCAAAAACCGGACCGGACCGGACCGGACCGACCGGACCGACCGATCGAGAACCGGAAAAACCATAGACCGAGACCGGACCGAATGTGGTCGGTCCGGTTCGGTCCGGTCCGGTTTTCGGTCGGTCCGGTCCAATTAGACATATTTTGGCACGTTTTTTCGGTTTTTTGGTCGGTCCGGACCGGACCGACCGGACCGAGGACCGACCAAGCCAAAAAGACTAGACCGAAGACCGGACCGAATGTGGTCGGTCCGGTCCGGTCCGGTCGGTTTTGTCGGTCGGTCCGGTCCATCCGGTCCGTTTGCTCACCCTTACAATCAGGTAGGACGGTAGGAGCATCTCAAACCATTCAATTATTACTTCTAGATGCTTTTCTTCTTAACCTTACAAATAGGATAAGTAAATAGTCGATCTTTTTCAAATACCAGACAACATCACTATGTGCCACACACAATTTGCCATCTCACAATAAATATATGGATAACCTTTAACCAATTCTTGAATTCACAATTCCAGCTCACCATTGATCCATCTCTATATAAAGTATATATCCCCTTATCCAATCCATCACCAAAATCATCACAGTTTTTTTTAAAAATCCACACATCTGAGTAAAAAATTTAACCAATGGCATTTTCATCATCATCTTGCTTATTCACATCTCCAAATTTCACAACCAAGCCACACTCACGTCAAACAGTTTCAGCTCATTTCGCAACAGCCACATTAAACACAACAAGATCATCCACACCTTCGTCACTTTACGAAGTGCTTGGTATTCAAATGGGAGCGGATAACGTCGAGATCAAAGCCGCGTACAGGAAGCTAGCGAGAATTTATCATCCGGATGTTGGTAATAATGATTCTTCAGCTGATGAGTTTATGAAAGTTCATTCTGCTTATGCTACGTTATCTGATCCTGGAAAACGAGCTGATTATGATCGCACTTTGTTCGTTAGACCGAAAATGACTGTACGGAGTTCGTCAAGTGGAGGATATGCGGGTTATACTGGACGGAGATGGGAGACTGATCAGTGTTGGTAGTGACTTTATGTAATTATTTAGCTATAAATTAGGTATCAAGATTCTAAGTTATGTAGTAAATATTTAGCAATGTTATTATTCAAGGACACTGGACACACGATTGTATATAATATTGTAAGATAAATGTTATGATAATAACACCTCTAACGGTTATAGAGAAAAATTGTATAACCTGAATGATTAGCATTAGATGATTGTTCTTAAAATAAGGATATAACCCGAAAAAGATAGTAGATACACAACCAATGTTTGATTTGATTTTGAGGAGTTAATTTTCTACATATCAGCTGCGACAAAAATCACAACCTTTAATTTAGAACAGCTGAACCAATCAGCTGCAAAACTATAAATTGTCAAAATAGAATGGAAAATAACTAATACTATATAAGACCGACCGTAACGGCTCAGTTGTCCCTCTCGGTCGAACCCTCAACCGACATGTCCTCCCACTCCACCCGACGCGTTCTATAGCATAAAAAGGGAACTCGGTCGAGAATAATACCAAGTTGTATAGGTTGGCACAAAAAACAAACACCACAACGGTACAAATTATGACAGTTTGGTCAATTTATTACGTATTATATAAAGGAATTCTTTAAAAATTTATACACTTGCCATATAAATATCCCGTTATTTCTTCATTTTATACCTAACTAGCTTATAGACCCGTGTAATCCACGGGATTTTAGAGGGTGTTTTATTAAAATAATAATAATAATAATAATAATAATAATAATAATAATAAGTTCGTAAATGAAGTAAGAAATAACAGTGAACGTAAACGCTATGAATTTTCTTATAACAGAATAATAAGTTATAAGTGACTGATAGTATCAAATATAATGCTTGTAAATATCTATGTAATAAACATTTATTGCCTCGTGATCTCTAATATGTTTGTTTTCATAAGCAAATGTATGTAGTGTCTATTCTAACACGTAAAATGTACATTACATGAACAACTAATAAGTTTTAAAAATATGTAAGTAAAAGAAGTTTAGAATTTATAATAATTGTAAATAAGAAAAATGCCACAAAACATGCCATACGTATAGGCCTGTAAACGAACCGACAAACACGAACGGAGCCTTGTTCGAATTTTCTTATTCATGTTCGTTTATTAATAAATGAATTGTTCATGTTCGTTTATGTCCGTTTGTGTCCATTCATTAAGACACTAAACGAACATAAATGAACACAGACTAACAAACATAAACATTATGAAATTATGCACAATTTATTGTTTTATAAGTGTTGTTTTGTTTAAACACGCCAATTTTAAAATTCTACAATTAAAAGATATGATATACGAACATAAATAAATAAATGAACGTTAACGAACGCATAATCAAACATTCACGAACATAAATGAACGAATGCAACTTTTGTTCATATTCGTTAATTTAACTAAACGAACGTAAAATATTATTAATGTTCAATGAACGAACTTTTTATCGAAAGGTTCTCTCAAATTGAATTGGTATTCCAAATTGGCTTAGTATTCCAATTGCCTTAACACACGTACCTGGGCTACAATCAATTAAATAACCTTCCCAAATTGGCTTAGTATTCCGGTTGATAAAGTGAATTCATATCTTAAACACGTATACAAATCTTGATACGTGTTACAAAACTAATTATTAGCCTAAGCCTTTCCTTTGTTTTACTAATCAACTTTGAGCAATTGTCAAGTTTTTTTTTTGAAAGGTGAATTTCAACTTAGAATCGACCACCTTCGCGGACAGCGAAGGCTCCATCGCCACCCCGCCAGACTATGTTGTCTGAACCGGGTCCACGCTGATCTCAGGTGGTAACGGGTTTCCCCCGGAAACCGTACTGCCTCCACACAAGTTTACCTTGCTGGAGAAACAACCGGATGAAAACCGGGCCATGCTCAAAATTCGAACCCCCGCAACGAGTGGCTCAAGGGTTCAAATCCATCATTGCAATATATCTCCGGAACAATATGGTCTACAAGTGGACCACAAGTGAGGACTTCCCGGGTGGTCACCCACCCGGTACTACTCCCACTTGTGGCTCGCTTAACAAGTTAAGCCCCACCCACTAGACCCAAGTTAATTTGAAATAAAAACAAACCACCAAATTTGAAGTATATATGTTTAGTATATGAACTCACGTTGAAAATGATGTCATTGGAAATATTAGCAATAAATCATAGAAATAATATGAGTAATTAACATGGAAATGGCTCGTTATGGGTAGCGTTATATATTTAATGGGTGAAACGGATAAGAAATGTCAGTTGATTTATGTACATGTTTATGGGTCGGTAAGGGTCGTGACAATTTGTGTTAATTTACATGCAAATGAGTAGCTAAGGGTAGTATTTTATCTTTAAATGAGTGAAGTGGATAATATTTTGATGATGTTTAATAAAAGGGCGTATTTTGGAAAAATGTTACTATCCAATAATGCAATCTTTATTTTTAAGGATGCTTAACAAAAAAATCATCATAATAAAAGTTCGTCCAATTGACGGCTAGTTATATATTATGTTTTGGAAAAAATTAAAATTATATAACTCAAACTAATTTCAGTACTATCATCAACACACCAACATCCCCAACTTTTAAACTAAGCTAAATTGAGAAAAAGCTATAGGTGTGTTACAACTTTTGCACTAAAAGTTCAACTTTAAAATCGTTTGAGCGCATTTTTTTTAATGAAGATATGTATAGTTTATATATCATCATTGTTAGCACCAAATTATAGAAACTTACATAGTTTTTTTTTATCAGTTATATATGGTTTGATCATTTATACATATTTGCTATTACATAAACTCAATTATGCATGTGACATCTTGTTAGCTTTATTTAATAAAATCCGTCGTTCAAAAAAAAATGTTGTTTGGCTACATACTCATACTACTTTCTTCTTTACTTTACTGATGCACACAAATACCCATTCTTTCTTTTTATGAAAATCCATGGCATATGTATCCTTTCAAAGAAGGAAATTGAGGTGCTTTTATCGCCAAACTATATTAGAAATGCACCAACCTAAACTAAGGATGAGACTAAAAACACATGAACAAAGCTCAAGTTCCTCGAGAGGGCAAGAGTGAGGCCATATCTTGGGAACAAAATGAAATCTACAACTGTGTAAGACAACAACCAAATAGGAGTTGCACACCCAAATCGTGAACCTTGAAAAATTAGATCCAAACACCCCATTTACAATCAACACCCAAGAACACAACCTATAAACATCCCCTAACTCAAACGATATGATGATGAACTAATAAATTCAAGCTCACTAATATTTATTTTATTTAAATTCGATTTATAAAAGCACATGTATCGGAAAGAGGGAAGTGGTGCAATGTTTTCGTGTAATTCTTGTAAACTTTCTACTACGACATCCTCTTCTCTTCGAAATAAATATGTGCAAAAAATGATTCAACCTTTTTTCAGCTGCGTGAATGGCTTGCAAGAAATCCAGAACTAATTCTCCATCATTTTACATGTCAATGTCATCTGTGCCTTCTACATCATCAACCCCGTTTACAGCCTCAGCTACTTCCTTCAGTTTCACAATCACATGTAATTACTCTTTTTTCCTAAAAGAAATAACTACATATTACCTGAAAGGCCCTCGGGTTAGAAACCCAAGTAACAAAAAATAAATAAATAAAATAAAAATAAAAATCAGAATACTATTTCCAGAAGCGCTTATTTCTAAGCAGCTTATACCTTATAAGTACTTCTTATTTATAAGAATAAGCAGAATAAATAAGCATGGATGTGACTGAAAGTTCAGTTCTGCAATATGAACCACCAGTCCCGACCCACTCTTAAGTTTTCATAAACAATTGATTCTGTTGGTTCATCATTTCTTGTATAGATTGAATTTGCAGGGGAATCCACACTGACAAGGTCAGTGAATTGTTCTTAGAAGTCAACTCCTTGAATCTTGAATGAGCAGCAATGAACAATGGATTTTTTTTAATCCAAACACAGACTTCCTACCATTAGAATCTGCTTCTTTACAGGTAACCCTTTTGGAAGAACGTGTGTGTAGTTCAGTCTCCATCGTGTGCTTCTCGGGAACTAAAGGTGGCTTATTTTCATAAAAAAATGATATCAGACTTTTGTTCAAGAATCACATTCCATTTTGGCTTATGGTAACATCAATCTTGTCCTGCTCGCGTGTTGATTTAGTTGGTTCCATTACTTCAGGAAGAAGAGATAGACGTCCAACTTTCCATGGGTTCACTTTCCTTTGAATGACTACATACACTGTTTCTGGCAGCATGTATTCCCTAGAATAAAATAGAAACAATATAAAATAGTTGGTGCATGAACTAAAGGCACAGGATGGAACACCCAATATCTAATCTCATAAACTCATTCCAATTCCATTACACCCTATATCTAAACTCATGGCGATAGTGATTCAAGACTCCAAACTAAACGCACCCTAAGTTAAAGAAATTGATTAATTAAAACCCAAAGCATAGACGGCACCACCTTCAGAATAAACCCAAAGCATAGAGGGACTCACTTTCAGAATAGGGACTACCACCACTGGACCCATTTTGAGGATGTTAAGGTGCCATGAGTGATCTTCCTTGTTGCAGATGGCCATGGTGAATAACACCAAGACCAGCTGGTGCACTAAATTTAGCCCAGTTTGTGGCCTTGCTCAACCAATCCTGAAATCACATGCGAGCAGCAACACTTAGAATTTTCAATGGTAGTATGTATAAAAGATAACAATGATAGCAAAGCACAAAAAAGCATGCATGAGTGTGTTTGCGTATAGTGTTGCACTCTGGAAAATGTTGTCCGTCGTCTCGATCGATTCCTTTATTCTCTTGATAATGAGTAAATCATGTTTGTTTAAAGATTCGTAACAATATGTGAATCATTCTAAATTGCAAAATCTGGACATGTATGTCACAGTAAACCAAAACAAATTGCTCACTTATTATGAGCGTATAAAAACTCAAGATTCAACTGTATGGAGGTTTCTACACACTAAATCACTTACATTTTGGTCAACCTCTCAGCATAGGTCACTTCAGTTAATTTTGACCACATTGACCCTTGGTAACCCGTGATGCCACTATTCCGCCTAGTGTAGATTACTTAAAAACTCAAAAAATGATACTTGAGCTCCTCGAAAGAAATGGCGAGGGAATGACATGTGATTTGTAACATCCACAGCGGCCACCGGATATTTAAGCATAACAATAGGTAAGTTAAGATTTTCGCATATCATCTTTTGCGTATTAGTGGCTATGTGGAAGGAAACGTCTGCCTTCATCATGCTGAAGAAGAAAAACAAAACACCATCGTTAGAAACATGCATACACATGAAAGCTCAGGCTTTCTTTAACTAAAATGCTATATTTTTCTATAACTAAATAGTGAGCCTATGAGTGTTTTTGTTATGAATTTCACCTATCCTTTTGCATGCTCTTAAAAACAATTATTGGCTGCTCCACCATTCGAGAAATTTCAAACGCATCAAGCAATATGTTATAAGCTTTTTGCATTGGCCTAAAACAAAAACCAAAGTGAAATACAAATGTTAGGAACACGGTTCAAGTGACATGATATAAAATTGTTCAATCAACAAATAGAGCTTAACCGACAATGTCTGCAAGGTATCCCAAGGCTATAACTTCTGTCAATTCCATGTTGTTATATGCACCAATCGTGTGGATATGCTCTCTTATGATAAAGAAGAACATTATGAAAATGAATGTTATAAGAACTTACTCCTCCACTAATAGTACCAAGCTTGATTAGTAAGTGATGTCGGTCTGCACTTGCTTAAAAAATAGATTTCTCGTCATATATAGAGAAAAGAACGCACAAGAATTTGAGTAAGTCAAAATCCACCTTCCATGTAATAAAAGTAACATAACCTTGAAACTTAAAACATATGCAATAACATCATTAAGCATAAAATACGATGATACCATATATATTAAGAGTCAGACCAACCATGGTTTCATATTTCTCCAATTTCGTATCTCTCCGACCGTAAGAGAAAGCAACCTTTGCGTTATGCCAATGAGGAATAGGATTGAGAGGTTGTTTAGGATTAAGGCCATTTACAACATTATTTGTCGACATCTTTGGGTTGGCTTTTGTCAGCACTTGACATGATCTACAACATAAACAAAGTTTTGTATATACAAAAATTTTTTCAGAAGACAAAGATGCATATTAGACTTTCAACTTAGCTATTTCAAAAACCAAATAAACTTTTTCTTTTCTGTACTAAGCTAATAATCGCTCATATACAATCTTTTTTTACCTTATTGTGTATTGAAAATATATGGATCTCCAAAGCAGGCCAACTATAACAATCTCAATTCATTGATATAACAAAGACCACCTGAAATGTAACATACTGTTGACAGTGTCCTATATTCAAATTCATCCCAAGTTCAAAATAGGCAATTAAAATATTAGAACGACAGAATTATCCATGCTTTGTGCAAGTTGGGTAATCTCATTAGAACACATATTGCTACTACACATGAAAATCCACATCATGTATTGCTACTATGAACTACGAATTTTTTTTCAACAAACACATCTATAATAAAAATCAAGATTTTACCTTTATTTCATTCATAGTTCTCTATGAACCTGTTCTTTATGAAATTCATTCATCTCCATGAAATTCCTTTCAAACATTTCATTAAACACCTTGCACTCTTTAAATCACTTGCAAACCTTTGATCTTCGATCTTCAAATTCCGGCACAAACATGTATCAAGGAAAAAATTATACAAATATTTAGATCAACTATATTAAACCACACTCATGTTCATAATCAATGGAATATTTAGAATTACCTAATTCACACATCAAACTAAACAAAGGAAGATAAATCAAAACTTACAAATGTTTATATGTTGTAATTGGAAACCCTAAATATTATAATTAAATAGGTACTTACCAATTCTTCAATTGCCCGATTTTTGAATCTTTGGAATCATTGTCCGATTTTTATTTTGGAACCATGAATTGATGTGATATGAAAAGTGGTGTTTTTGATTTGTGAATCATGGTGCGTTTGAGATGAAACTGATACAGCAAAGTTGGTTTTGAATTGGAGCATGTGAGGTTCGGTTACAAATATGTGGGGAATCAATCACCTTAAATGCTTAACAAAAATAGAGCGGTGATTAGGAATGAATTGAATGTGTGTGTTGGAAGGATGTAGATGAAGCTTAGGAGTTGTACGCAATAAATAATCTGCCAATCAGAACTGAAACACATCAGCAAATTAATTGCATTGCATGCTTTAGAGGACTTGTAAATTATTCTGGTTTATTATAATTTATAGATTTCAAACAAATCTTACTATAATTTTCTCATCTCACATAATATCTCAGAAAGCCTCAAAACCAAAATACCAAAAACCCGACGCCAACAAGATGTTCCAACACCATATTCCAATTTTCGTATATCTGGTCTCTCACCACCTACTCACTTTCTACCCCCAAGTTTCGTATAGGAATCACAACCACAACAACAACCTTTTTAACAAAATAATCCGTTCCAACCTTCTTTTAACCAACCGATGTACCAACAACAATCATCTCAAATGTATCGTCCGCAAATATTACACGATTCACCACCACCACACCAAGCTTAAACTTCTCAACAATATTCTCTTTTTAACCTTTTTAGTGTTGATGAAGATTTGGATCCATTTTTTGGTAGACAAAATTATTCTCCGGCTCAAGGTTAGGATGGTTAATCCGTACCCATTCAAGAATACTCCCTCTCCGAAGAGGTGGCGCCGGTAAAAAAGAAAGTGTAAAAAAGAAGTAAAAAATCCAAGATGTCGGAAACAAGAGATGAAAGAATTCCGTGGACCCAAGCGGAAGATTTAGCATTGCGTAAAGCTTAGATAAACACGTCAAAAAATACCTTCACATCGAGTGCTTAAAAGCAGAGGGGGTTTTGGACGGCTGTACTAAGTTACTTTGAGAAGGAAATTGGGGAATCGAAAAAAGGATATGATGCCTTCAACACCAAATGGAAAAATAGGCTTCGTCTTAAAATTGGTAAATTTTGTACGGTTCACGATAAGGTATAACGTAGGAGCCAGAGTGGCGCAAATGACCAACTAATCTTCGATTTATCGGTTCGTGAATATCAAGCAATGTACGGTGAGAGCTTCACACTGATTGAGTCGTGGAAACTTTTGAAGCAACATAAAACTTGGCAAGAGTTAGAAATGCCAAAATTTTACAAAACCAAAGAAGTTGCTTTAAAAAAAATCAAAGACATCATAAACCACCTCACACACCATATCAGACTCAGCACATGGTGGGTTTAATATGAACGGTGAAGCGCCTGATTCAGAGGATGTATAGGTTCGGAAAGTTAGACCAACAGGCTAGGAAAAAGCTAAATATAAAGTGCCATCCTCCGTCATTCCTTCGGAATCTTCAGCTGCAACACCTCTTCTTGTTGATCGGTTAGTCGATAAATGGAAAAACGTTGCATCAAGTTTGTTTTCCAAAAAGAAGGAAGCCCATGATTCTTATTTAGAGTTAAAGCATCGGCAAATAAAACTAGAAGAAAAGGTATGTCAACAGCAAATGGAATTGGAACAACAGAAGATTACACAAAAAGCAAAAAGAACTTGAACTGCAACATAAAATGTTTATCTTTCAACAAGAAAAAAAAAGGGACAATGATCACATGTTTTATCATACATCCGATGACCATTTGGCTGGAAAACAGCGAGAGAAGGTGTTGGAGATGAAGCAAAAAATGAAGGAGAAATATAATTTAAACTATTAATTTAAGTTTTTAATTTTTATTATAATGTTTTTAATTTTATTTGATTTATGATGAGTGTGTAAATACTCATCATTTTATACCAATCTGAGCTGCCAAAACATACAAAAACACCCAAATATGTATCAAAATACTTAAAATATCTTAGAAGTGTGTTTTATATGTTTCAAACACAAAATATGCAAAAACAAATGAAAAACGTACAAAGTTTGCATAATTGGCAGTTTCAGTCCCTCAAGTTTCATAAATTTGCAAAACTAGTCCCTGGTAAATCAAAACTTGTACAAATGTCATAAAAGGTCCTTGGGATTCATAAGTTGTAAGAAATAGTCCTTTAAAGTTTAAAATCACATATTTACAACTTTGGTCCCTCAACTTTGAAAAGTGTCAAAAATAGTCCCTAAGGTTTTGAAAAATGGAAAATGTGAAAAATAAACCTTATACTATTCTAAAATGACAAAATTGGTCCTTATGATAACTTTTGAGAATTTACAGGTTTAACCCTTCAAGTTTCAGAAAATTACAAGAAAGGTCCCTAGAGTTTGGTGAAATGTCAACTTTGGTCCCCGGATATAAAATATGGGAATTTGTCATTATTGGTCCTTGAGATATTTAATTATGGCAAGTTTGGTCCCTTGTGAGTACTTTGGGAATAACACAAAATAGGTCCCTCAACTTTGCATAAATTCCAAAAATAGTCCTTGTGTTTTTAACCAAATATACCAAACGGACCTAATTCTATTACAAACCAAACTAATAAACCCACCAAACTAAAACCTAAGCCCACCTGAGCCCAAATAAAACCCAAACCACCCCAGGTTTGACTTCGGTCAAACCCACCTTCTCCCTTCCTTTTTACCTCCAAAACCAGACACAACCAAAACCACCTGGTATCACCTCCCCCCTCCATCACCACTTGCTCTCACCCACACCTTATCCTATCCTCACACCTCCCAACATCCAATCACATCACCCACCTCCTAGTCTATACCCCACAGACCCAATTGCTAACAAATAATCTTCCCGCCAAAATTGCAAGAAGAGCAAACGTGATCCAATGGACCAATTGATTGGTGGGATTTGACTGCTGGGACCCACACAACACAAGGGGAGGCTATAAAGAGAAAGTGATGCAGAATTGGAAGATTATTAGTTTAGTTTTAGAATTAGGTAATGTCGACTTAGTGTAAACTAGTGTTACAAGTCTCTACTTTAGCTTTTTAAGTGTAATTTAATCATCCTCAGTGTAATTCAAGTTTAATTAATCAAATATTTCAGGTCTTATCAGTTCCAAGTAAGTTTTTGTTATTTTTCATTGAAATTTCATTTTATCTTGAATCTTGTTATGAGTTGTGTTTTATGGTTCCCTTGAGCTAAAATAAAGTTGGTTTCATGTTTTGTGTAAGATCAGTAGATACCTAAATCAGTTTTATTCTTAAAATGCAAAGTAGTGAAAAATAAGAAAATCAAAGAAAAATAAAGAAGACATCAGTTTGTGGAAAAAGAAGAGTGGAGTTGGGTAATTGTAGATTGATTGGGTGTTGAAAGTTCATAAGGAAGCTATAGGGTGTGACATTGCACCTTGGTTCTCATGTCTCAGCTTGGACACTTGTAAGCAATTTTTCACATATGCATAATTCCTGCTCATTGGTCTATTCAGTTGCTTATTTGCCCTTATTTTAGCTTAGTTTATATATGTTTGTTGTTTCATTATGCTAGTTTTTAGTTTAAGAGTCTTAAAAACTTTCATCAAAACAGTCTGAGTAGCTCACTAATGCTCAATTGTGTGTCTGCTGTTAGTTGCTGGTTTTTAATGATCAAATTAGTCTTAAAACTAGTTAAGTTAGTTAGTTTGATACTTCTCTTGGTTAATTGAAGCTTAAATCAGGCATCCTCCTTGTTAATCTCATCACAGTCCCACATATAAGGGGTGTTTGGAATTGCTGAGTCTGTGGACTCAGCTGGATTGTAAGGTGGTATTCTTAGTCCCTACATGTTCACTTAGGTTATTGTAGCTCATTCAAGTCATTAAAGTAGTGAATATTCAGCTAAAAGTCAAAAATAGCTTTAATCTTAGAATGCATTAACTGTGAGGATTTTTTAGGTTGCATAATTAATCACATAGGTCCGTTAGTTGTTATACTCACTTGAATCATTCATAAATTAGCTTTAAGCATCTTTAGTAATCATCTAGGATCAGTAGAATCTCAATAAAGTCAACCTATTAGTTTTTCTTAAAAGTCAAATTGTTATATTTTCAGATTTTTACCAAACTTGGGGAATTTGTTTAGAATTTAGGATTAGGTCTTAGGATTTGATCTTTTTAGGATTAGTAGCACCCCACCTCAACTTCATCATCCCACCTTTTTCATATTTTTAGGAATTTCCTAGTGGGCCCCACAACCCTCCAAAGAGGGCTGTAGGCTCACTGTTCTCCCCTGCTGCACAGATGAGCAGTCCACCACCACCACTTGGTGGTGGTTCTCTGGTCACCATGGTGGTCCCACAACTCCCATAGTTGGTTCTTTCAACCCCCCCCCCCTGGTGGGCTTCACCCATTGACCCCTAGTTTGACCCCAAACCCAGTGGACCCCACCTGGATTAGCTATTAATCCTTGTCCCAAAACTGAGCTGAGTTTGGTTTTGGAAAGTACTTAATTGCTGCTTATTGCTTATTCTGTGTTCAAATCTTGCTTATTCCAGCTTATACATGCCCAAGTAAGTAGTTTGAACTAGTTTTAGCCAAAGTGGGTCCCACACATGCTGGTTTTAGCTCAATTTTCATTCTAGTCAACTTAAGTCAACTGTTGAGGTTTTAGCTTTCATTCTAGCTTATTTTTAAGTTGTAAAATATTTGTTTTCACAAAAGTTATTTATTTTTATGTATAATATAGTTTTGTAAAAGAAAAATCCAGAAAAGACAACATAAAATTAAGTGATAGTTTCTATTTAATATAATTTAATTTTAATTTTCATTTTTAGATTTTAATTAAGTAATTTGTGTTTTTATATTTTTATTAATTTCCTTTTAAGTTGAAGTATTTTTCATAATTTTTTCAGATTTTAGTTTTGTCATTTAGTATTTATTATAATTAATAATAGTTTTATTAGTAATTAATTAATAAGTAAGTTATAATTAGCATAATTAATTTTTATATAGCAACACCTAGTTTTTATATTTTTCCTAGCTTTTATATGTTATAAAATAATTTTAGAAATTTTATTAGAATTTTTACTATTCATTTGCTATTTTTCTTAATTTAAAATAGTTTAATTAGTTAATTAGTAATTAGTTAGTAATTAATTAATATTAAAACCACAAAAAGACAAAAACACTTATTTTTATTTTTAAAACTTATTTTTAGTTATTTAATAATTTTAGAAATTTTATTTTCATTTTTCTAGTATTTAATTAGTATTAAATTATATTTAAGTGTTTTAAATATTAATAATTAGTAATAATTAGTATTTAATTAATATTAAATAATTAATTAGGGTTAAAATTTATTTTAATTTTCTAAAAATTTTCTTTTACCCTTAGGTTTGTAAAAAAGTCATTTTTACCCCCTGGGTGTTTACAGATTTCCGTTTTTACTTTTTATTTCGTACGCTTACGTTTTATTTAAACGTGAACGTACGCGTTTTAAGTTTTAAACGTTTCTGGTTTTCCTGACTTTCCAGTATTGTTAATATAGTGTATTTAAGCTGTTTTCTTTCATATTCCAGTAGTGTAATCATCACAACTCATTTATACCCTTTACCATCCAAATTCACCCGATCACAAACCCGTTTTAATACCATCCACACCTCGTCGGGACATAACGACCCGGGGAAACACTATATTATCACCGGAGTATTGATTCTAGGCTGTCTTTGACTTGTTGACCTTGGTCAATAATAATCTGACGGTTCAGGCTCAATCAATTTACTAATGTAATGTTTTTTAATTATTAATGAAAATTTTAATTTTAGTGTTTATAAAAATGAAAATGAAAAAAAAAAGAAAAAAAAATAAAAAATTTGGCAGTCACCATTACGCTAAGTTGGTCATGAAATTATTTGTGGAGATAGAAAGCCAAGTTGACGTTGATGTGGCATTGGTGACCATGGTCCTATGTGGTCACCATTACAGCCAATCTAACAATCTTAAAAGATTTCACTCCACTTTTGTCTCCCCCATCCTCTCCTATAATCGGCCACCAAACACTTTTTTTTTTTGGTTTCTATTTTCTAGCATTGTGCAAGGGTGAATCAAGAGGGTTTGTAGGGACTAGCATTGGTGGTTGATTAATGTGTAGTATAGAGTGTGGATTACCTAAGAGATAACCTCATCAAGAGGGCTTGAAGGGACTAGCATTGGTGGTTGATTAATGTGTAGTATAGAGTGTGGATTACTTAAGAGATAACCTCCTTTTGGTTATTGGTTTCAAGGTTCTAGGGATCTTTGCTTGTTCCATCCGATCTCTACATTCCGAAGAATAAAGGTATAATTGTTTGTTCGTTTTAGATTAATCATACGACTTGTATGGATCCTCGTTGCTTTTGCTTGTGTTATAATTATAACTTGCATTTTTTTAATATTTAATAATAATTTTATATCTCAAATCACCAACGCTGAGTTGTTAACAATAAAATATAATGTTTTTAAAACAAAATGGTATAGTTCATCAAACTTCATGTGCTTATACTCTTCAACATAATAAGATAGTTGAGAGAAAACATAGTCATATTTTAAATGTTGCTAGATGACTCATGTTTCATGGAGATTACTTTTAAACATGTGGTCTGAATTGTATTAACTGCTACATATTTAATTAACCCTACTGTTGTGATTTCTGGATTCAATATGTATAATCTCTTCAAGAGATGTTTAGTTTTATGAAAATATATATCCTTTAAAAGATGATACTTTAACTAAAGAATTTATCTTTATGAAAAATTGAATAAACACCTTAAATTTTTTTATAAAGTTGCAAAATAAAAATGTATGAGGAACCCTTTGATGAAGTGAGAGATATAGATAAAGTCTCATACCTAGAGTCTGTTACATCTGGTGATAAAGATGACATTCGGTCATTAACACCAAAAAATGCATACCCCTCTGCACAACTTGGTGTTAGTGCATCTACTAAGTACCTAAAATGCAAAAAGAAACGATTCAAGGTAATATTTGATCATATAAATACGATTTCGGCCTAAATGACCCCTTAAAAAAGGTACCAAATAATTCCTCATCAATCTCCATCATAAACATGACTCTCATCATCAGTTTCAAAGAGACCACGTAGTGAAAATACATCATCATAACTATCCTGTAAATCAGCAGAATCACCACCTACATTATCATTCGTATGAACGTTGGTTCCATCTAAACCCTAGAATCAACACCTACATTATCATTCATTTGATCACTATTGCTATCTAACCCCGCAGTATCAACACCTACATTATCATTCATTTGATCACTAGTTCTATCTAAACCTGCAGAATCAACACCTACATTATTATCATTCATTTGAACATTGGTTTCCTCTAAACTAGCATGATCATCAACTACCATATGATCCACATTATCAACATTTTGTTCATTTTCATGGACCCTCACGTTATTATCAACAACTATATCATTCAGCTCATAATCCTCTACCCTCAAAGAATCTTCAACTTCATGTTCCTGACTAACATTATCTCCAAACTGACTTAAGTTAATACAACCAAATACCCCCATCGAGTTCATCTAGTTCTGCATCTTAAGCTGAAAAATAAGACTCTTTTACAGGTAATTGAGTAAACCTAGACTCTTGTGTAGGTATTTCATTTACCCTTGCCTCTTGAATAGGTAACTCACCAAACCTAGACTTTTGAGTAGGTATTTCATTTACCCTTGCCTCTTGAGTTGATAACTCAATAAACCTACTAATTTCATCACTTACTTCTGGCCGCTCAGGTATAACGTATTTCAATAGTAGCCTCTTAGAACGATTTCTTCTAGAAGTACTACTACCAATATGACTAGGGTTACTAACACCAATATCATTGTCCTCATCTATTTCATTAATAACAACACCCAATTTCTGCTTTAGATTGAAGTAAGTTCCTACTTTGGACACAACATGTTCTATGTACACTTCAATGACATTATGCTCACCTATAAACTAACTTAAATAACGTACACTGTCATCACTACATAAAGAATGCAAGCCAACATCAAGATTCTTACCATGTTCAAGAAAGTTATAAAACATTATCTTTCTATCTGTCCAACCTAAGTCCTGAACCATATCATCTAACTCGTGAATCGAGAAGGTTTCAATATCGACCATATCAACAATACTTTTTCTACCCCTCACGGTATACCCTTCCAAGAAAAAAGTGAAACTGACCACAATGGTGTATCCTCATTGTAAAGACAGTAGGATGAATTTCTGCAAAAAATAAAACCATAATTAGAACCTAATCTTTGAAATATCAACCAAATTACAGCAAATGCAACAAAATTAAAACCAACAAAACCAACAGACAACACTTACTATAATCCTCCTTTGCACACGAATACAGATCATCATCACTGATCAGAAAGTTTGTACCCTGTATTTTCCATTTTAGAGTACCCATTTTTGGAACAAGCATAACAAAATTACGAACCAACAATTGGGGAAAAAGAGTGGGGTTGATATGTGTGCTATTGAGAAAAGTGAGATGATTTTTATGAAAAAAGTGAAAATGTATTGGAAAAGGGAGATATAATGGGCGGGAAAATTGATATAACAGGTAGTCAGAAGGCAGCTGGGAAATTACAAAAAAGTGATATGAAAAAAATGCCCTCGTGTGACCTGCACGTGAGTACCGAGATAACGAGCGTTAGAAAATTGGATTAGCGGCGTAATATTTTCAGGATCGTTGACTAAAAAAGTAATCATTCTCGTTTTTTAATGTCGTATGAAATCTGGCATAAGTTTAAGGAACAACGGTGAAATTTACTCTTTAATCTTTATCCTTTCAAGTATGCTCATATGAATTATTGATAAAAACATGTACATTACTCGATTGCTAACGGTGACATGCAAAAGCCAAATTCATAGACATACACTTACATAAAATGATCATTCAAAATACGTTAAAAACACGTTTCTGCAAATACTACATGAAGCAGTGTTTTTTGCAAAATTGCATAATAACAATATGATCTAAGATGACCAAACTTTTTTTAAGAGACTAATCTCCACCTTCCATCTTCCCTCCATCTTTATTTGATCTAATGGATGAGATTAATCCCAACAATTTAAAAAACCTATTTTTATCCTTTTTTTTCAAATATTAATATCTTTCAAACTGTTAATCGTTAAGCGAAAAAAAATATACCGTTACGCCGGGCATTTAATTATCTTTCTATAGATATGCACTTTGACATATTTTCGACAAATTTTTTTTTTTTTCGTTTTTTTCACGTTTTTTTCGTGACCGAAAAAATCATATATGACGAAAAAAAAAACGTGAAAAAAATGATTTTTTTTTATTTTTCGAAAGTATATCAAAGTGTCTGTCTATAGAAAGATAATTAAATGCCCGTCGCGATGGTGTAATAATTTTCGCTTAACGATTAACGGTTTAAAAGATATTTAAATTATAAAAAATGGGTGAAATATTAAAATGCTTTTAATCTCAACCATTAATTTTCTTTTAGATGGATGGTGATGATGAGTCTCTTCGTATGTGAGTAATGTTTGATTTGTAGAATAACTCGACTCTAACAATATAGTGTTCCAATAAATATCTACGTATACTAGATTGTAAGTCATATATGTACCTTAGATAATAAAAATGAATGTTGAGGAATCGCGTCTACGTATTTGCTCTTTTTCCAAGGTCGATAATAAAAATAGAAGCCAATATCTATTGGCTTCTGATGAGTCCACACCCGAGCTCTGTAATGCTTGTGTTAGAGGACTCAATAACCTGATTGCAAACCAATTTTTCAAATAAACCAAAAAGCGACCATTAATCAAGTTTCTATTTATATAAGATTGGTTGTCAAAAACAAAGTAATAAACTCTTACCCTTTTATTGAGAGTAAATGATTGATACTCCATATTATTTGTGCCACTTTCAATCCGTAGGTCCTGGTCTTTTGATTTATAACCAGCAACGGTGCAGTCGGTTGTGCATGGCCTGCTTTGCCATAATTGGGATGGTGTTTTTGTTGTTTCAGGTGCAAGAGTCGAAGGAGGCAGTGCAGAGTCACTCTGCTTCCACAACCAGACGAATACGCTGGTTACAAGGGTGGAGGGAAAAGGAGATGCCAAATTGGTCAAACAAGGATGTTGACCAACTTCCTTCAAGTCACAGGAACTTGAATCAGAATCTTAAAGGTGTTGATCTTTCTTGGGTAGGTTCAAGGCAACACACTGTGCTTGTTCTCGTGTTATATCAATTTTCAAAAGCTATGTAGAAAGATGACTTCGATTTTAAAATATAAATTTGACGTGTAGATAGGAATTATAATTACTCAAATGATTAAAAGCATTAAAAGTAACTAACGTATGTAAAAACAGTAAATTACTGAAACACTATCCTGCATTAATTAAACACCCGCAGAAAGTAACTAACCCAAACAAGACAAAACTCCTGCTAACGTTTTATGTAGTAGTACAGTACAATCTTTCGACGGTGGCAATAACAGTGTATGACAAGTTGGTCCGAACCTAATGCGAGTTAAATGTCGAAAAACAGAAATTACTATAAAAAAACCTATAGCTCATCCTTAATATCAGTTTCTTCTTCTGTCGGTGGGGATTCGGTTTCCTCCGTTGGGCTGCTCTCGGCCTCAGGGGCTTCCTCCACCTCTTCCTCTTCCTCAACTGTTGCATCCGGGCTTATGCTTAGACTCGTCTTCACTGAGTCATATATACGTGAGGCAAAGTCCTTAGGGTCACTTAGCATAAAGCCACTTTCCATCAATGCCGTTTGGTACATAAGTTGCGCAGTGGTCTTTACGCTTGCGTCCTGAAATATCAAACGAAACCATATAAATACAGATCCAAGAGTCGTTACATTCTACAATTATATATTTATATCAGATATTTACCTCTGGGTCCTTTACAACTCTCTCACGAAGCTCCTTGATGATTGGATGTCTTGCGTTGATTTCAAGTACCCTTTTGCCACGCATGTATGCTTGCTTGCTGGCATCGGATAGAGTTTGAGATTGCATGATCCGTTCCATGTTAGCACTCCATCCATACTTGGAGGTCACGACTACACAAGGGGTGTCGGCCAAACGGCTACTGATCTTGACATCATCAACGTTCTCAGTGGCGAGAGTTTCCTTCCACCACTTGGTCAATTCCTTGAATGATTCCTTGGTTTCTTTGTCTTTGGAATCCTTGCCAAGTTTCAAACCCTCCTTGGAAACATTTTGGAATTTCTTGTCTTCGAAATCCATCAAGTATTGCATCAAGTACTCATCCACAGGATCTGTGAAAAGGATGACCTGCAAAGGCAACGACAGGTTCATATAAAAAATTTGTACTGAATTTGCACCAATGAAATGTACTTGTGACTAGTTAAATATTAAGTAAGATACATAAAGAAACTGTACCTCAAAATTCTTCTTTTTAAGCCTCTCAAGGAATGGAGATCTTTCAAGTTGTTCTTTGCTGCTACCTGTGATGTAGAAGATATCCTTCTGTCCGGATTTCATTCTCGAGATGTACTGGTCAAGTGACGTTAATTTGCCGTCTGACTTTGTGCTGCAACAGAATTAGATAAAAACGAAAATTAGGCTATCATATACCTGCAGATACAAAATAATTTGCAAAATTTTAGAAGTTAGAGACTCACGTCTCAAATCTAAGAAGTTTCGCCAAACGGTTCCTGTTTGCAGCATCCTCAATGATACCGAGCTTAATTGATTTGCCAAACTCATTCCAGAACTTAGTATATTGGCCTCTCTTCTCATCATTATCCTTTGATTCTTCAACCTCTGCAACAAGAGAATCAAATATCAATATCAATAATTACGAATATATTATAAGGCCTAAGGGAGTACTGTAAAAATGACTTAGAGGCAATTGAAAGTTTAGAAATTTGCAATAACATATTGTTCAGTTGGAAGTGAGAGTAACAAATGTTTGGGAAACTGCATGTGTACCTTTCTTTTCTTTGTCGTGAACCTCGTCAGGGTCCTCTTCAGCAAGTTTGCGGATCATGTCAAGGGCCTTCCTGATAAGTTTCTTCTTTATTGTTTTTAAGCTGTTGTGTTGTTGAAGCATTTCTCGAGATACATTAAGTGGTAGGGTGTCAGAATCAACAAGACCCTGATGAAATAGTAAATGTTAGCAACCATGTCTACAAAGACAATTATGATGTATAGCTTATATGGCCAAACACATTAAAAACAAGAACAATAGATACTTACCAGTAAGAACGATAGATACTTGGGTAGAAGCTCGTCAAATTCGTCTGAGATGAATACTCTTCTAACGTAGAGCTTGAGGTTAGATTTGTTGGCATTGTAGTAGCTCTCATATAGATCAGTAGGAGCCTTGGGGGGAACAAAAAGAACAGCCTTGAACTCAACATCACCTTCAGCGGTGAAGTGACTCCATGCCATTGGCTTCTCATCACCAAAATCCTGACAGACGGTAATAATCACTAACATTAGAGCTACACTTTGCCAATTTCCCAATATCTACTTATAAATTAGTTGTGATCCGGCGATTCAAATAGGCTTAACTTAAAAAAGAACTAAACATAAAACAGGCCAGCTAGGAGAAAGTCCCCTATAGTATACTTCTAAAGTGTAACATAGGTTATGCCTGAAATAGTAATAAATTGTAACCATATTTGACACACAAATTATGTATCTTTGAAATAAACAATAAATTCTTCAGGGTCAACCCAACCCAACATGTACCAAAATTGCACCTTTTGACCCAAACACATTTGGGCCCAATGAGCAACCCACCCCACCTCAAGCACTAAGATTAAGTGGATTCACCTTAGCAAGAGAATGGTAGAACTTTGTGTACTCTTCTTCGGTCACCTCCTTTGGATTTCTTAACCAGATAGCTTTAACATCATTCAAGCGTTCCCATTCATATGTTGTTTCCTTGATGGTCTTGGTCTTGGATTTTTCTTCATCCTCCTCCTTGTCAGAATCTTCCTCTTCTTTCTCTTCACCCTCTGTAGCTTCGGCTGCTCAAATCATTCATAGTAATTAGTGAAGTTATATAAACAACAGAAATTGTTAAGGATATCAAAAGCTCATCAAGGCTATATGACATACGTTTTTCTTCCTCGTCACTGGAGTCATCTTCATCAGCAGGCACCTCAACATCAACTTCCTTGCTGGCCCAGAGGTATATGGGGAAGTTAATGAATTCAGAATACTTTTTCACCAATTCCTGTCAAAATGTACACAGAAAAGCAGCATTTCAATATTTCAACATTAAATGTTTGGTGAATCGACTCCATTATTATTATTATTGTAAGTTTGTAACTATAACTATGGCAGCATGTAGCCGCACTACAGAGTGAAACTTGCATTATATACTACTGAATGATAACCAAAATTTTAACAGTAAGAGGATTGAAGTACTTCTACAACAAACATACTAATTACCTTCAATTTTGACTCCTCTAGGTATTCCCCAGCTTCCTCCCTAAGGTGCAATCTAATTTCAGTTCCACGGCCAAGTGGCTCGTTGTATGTATCTTCAGAGATAGCAAAAGCACCGTCAGCCTTCGACTCCCACACATACCTAACAAGTTACATGTTAGTTAATTAGTAAATCTAAAAAGACGGATGCAGAAATATTGAAATATAATGGCACAATACAAGAAACCATACTGTTTGTCATCGTTGTGTTTGCTGATAACTTCCACGTAGTCGGCAACAAGATATACCGAGTAAAACCCAACACCAAACTGACCAATAAGGTTAAGATCACCACCAGTCTGCATCTTCTCCACAAAAGCTATATACAATAACAAAAAATATTATTAGACAACTAAACAGCCAAAACGCAACGATCACATACCAACTTTTAGCTGATCAGGCACAATACCTGAAGTTCCAGACTTGGCAATTGTTCCCAAGTTCTTAATCAAATCCTCCTTTGTCATACCCACACCTCTATCGCGGATGGAAAGAATTTTGTTTTCTTTGTCTAACTTAATCTACATTTCATTACAAATATCAGGTCAGTTAGGTTTCAAAACTAAACAGCACTATTTTCCAACAAAATAAAAGCAATAAATAACACAGCAAATACAAACCTGGATTTCAAGCTTGGTATCATCACCTTCACCCAACACCTCCTTATCAGTAAGAGAAAGGAACCTAATTTTGTCCAAAGCCTGAAATACACAAATTGCAAATAAATTATTAGAAGAATGAAAAATGACAGCTTATACGGGATCCAAATCAGGTTTATAAAAATAAGAAACTTACATCAGATGCATTGGAGATTAATTCTCTCAAGAAAATATCCTTGTTGCTGTAAAGAGAGTTGATAAGGATGTCCATAAGCCGAGATACTTCAGCCTGGAACTCGAACTTCTCCGCATTGCTACGGAGATTCTTCCTTGTCATCGACTCGGCTTCCCTGAACCATGACAAACAAACTTCTTTAATAATTAACAACACAATACACTCTTTATATTTTTAGAAGGCAATGCTATCATTCATTAAAAGAACGGAACTGAAGTGAGATCACCTATCTCTAGTAATTCAGCAATATGCAGCTGTGTAGCTAAACAAGGCTACTATGTAACTAAATCGACTAAACCAGAACTAAAAAACTTAATTACACTTGTAGCTGAAATTAACTACTTTTCTAAGTAATAACGCCTGCTGACGTGGAAGCATATACATTATTATCCTCTACATTCGCAAAGTTATATTCACTAGTACCAACTTCTGCCTAAATTCAAATTCGTAATGCTACATGAATATAACTGGTTATACAAAAAAAAAAATCATGATATCTCAAAAGGTTTAACAAACCTCTTGGCGACATCAGAATCAGTGGATAAACCATGTGGAACAGCCCCAAGCTTATCTTCAATCTTGGGTGGATCCACTAGTTCATCTGTATCAGCTTCAGCATTCGCGTGCAGCTTTCGTCCTATAAAACCACAAACAACAGCATATCAAAACCACTTCCACTTTACACTTTAAAATAATAATAATAATAATAAAAAATAAATAAATCTCAATTACTAAAACATAAAGTTAAACTAAAACAAACCACTTCACATCCTATCATCTCTGTTTTAATAAATTCATAGCTTATTTTACAATTTAACACATTTTATGCATCGATTTAAAATAAGTGATCATTCATCTAAACTACATTAATTAACTAATAACCAAATTTAACAGATCAATAATTTAAATCATAATCACAATAACTACTAACAGAACATGATCAATTAAATAAATCAAAACTATAGATCTTCTGTTAAACCAGATCAAATGACGTCATCAAATTAACAAAAATGAGAATACCTTGATCTGGGAGAAGAAATAAAAGACACAACAGGAACAAAACTGCCGGAAGAGTCAACTTCCTCATTGCTTAATGAGATCTCTCTCTCGATCTACAACAACTGTGTGTTTTTCGAAGGTGTGTTTAGTGTGTGTGATTTATGTGAGATTTAGTTTTCAGTTTGTTATATAGTTGGGAGAGTGAAGAGTGTGAGAGTGCCACGAGGGATTAAGGGTGAGATGAGGGGTGTTGCCGCCACGTGGATGATCTAACGGTGGGAGGAGAATGAGGGGGTTACGTGGCGATGTGTGATTGGTTGGTTTAGTGATGGGTGATGTGGAAGGAGGGGAGTGGGGTTCTGGAAGTGTCTATTTTATGTGAAGACTTGGGCGATGACTTTGGGGGTTTCGGTCTATGGACATCATGTGGAATAATTAAGAGCTCTATTGCCCAATCTATACGTCTATCCATGGGGCGGGTTTGAAACGGCACAGTTATTTTTATTTTCAAACTCGATTACAAAAATTATTCTCAACCCTGCTTTAATATTCATCGGAGATTTTATTAGATCGCCCTGTTGAAGCGAGATGCCTTCAAAACTGTCTCATTTCTCATCAAAGATCTTATGAGCTTGTTATCTTTGGGCACGATACTCCACCAAGCTTGTGTCGTTCCTCATTTATTATTACTTTTACACTGTTAACAATTTGATTTTAAACATTAACTTGTAGAATCGAGAATCTATCTTTACTACAAACGTTAAGGATTGGCCTTATGAAATGTTCAACAATAGTATTAAATATAAATAGTATTAGTTATAAATAATGACATGTTAGTCGCGCCACAAATCACATCATTTTTAGAATATTATGTCACAATGATCACAATTTATAATATTACAAAGATAAGAATTAACAATTATATTTTTAATACGTAAATACTAACACGCCCGCCCCACCCAAAACACGGTAAGATTCTCCCGCTAAAGCCCCATAACCCGATAAACATGTCTCGCCACCCCGCCTCAGAAAGTTGAGGTTTCTGTCAGGCTCAGATATTTTTCATCGTCCCTATTAATTTATATATAATGAAATGAAGTATAGGAATAGTCGTAGCTAGTATCATAAGAGTGTACCAAACTTCTCATTACTTTTTTAAAAAGGCATATTTTTTTATAGTTTTAATTTTTTAATGTCATCAATCTTGTTATCCTTTAAAGTGATGGTCACTATTAGTTTACGAACCTTGTAACGTATAATACATGATGTGATAGAAGTAATGGGCTTGGGTTTAGTGTTAACAAAAGTCTTATAAACTAGTCCATGTAACACGGCCCATTAAGTCCCAAATCGATCCAACACTTGTGGAAATCGGTATATATACCTCTTCATGTGTGAGGAGGGTGTGTGTGAGTCCATTTGAAAATAAGAAAACTTCCAACTTTGTGTTAAGTTTTGTGTTTTAGTTTGGTTTCGTGCAAAAAGTTATATAAAAACGTTACCTTTTAAAAGATTTTGGTTATTTTTTTTTCAAATTCGTTGGTTTAGGATAAAAGTTGCACCATTTTTGCTTCAAGATTACTTTTTTCATGAAATTATATTATAATATATACTAATAGAGAAAAATGAACAGGCCGTAATTCAGAATCTTAAGGTGTCCGTTATTTTTTAATTTTTCATCTAATTGGTCACTAGGTTGTAATTAGCAAATAAAAATGGCCCAACAGTGCAGTCAAAGTGTCTTGGTAACTGCCCATTGGACTAGAAACTTTGCTCCGGTTACTGTTCAAGTACTTTTTAGCGTAATTATCCCGTTCTTTGTGATTATATACTTATGGCAGACCTAATATTTGTACGAGTAAACACTATCCACACAATACAAGTGTTCCCAGAAGAAATTCCACCGCTTCTCATTTTATCTTCTTCAACTTTCTCTCATCTCCTAGAAAATTCCATAGGCTCATTCTTCTTATCCATCTCATCGCCACCAAACAAGAAACTCTTCACCCAAAAACAGGCACACAAGATTAAACTGTCGGATCATCAACAGCTTTGTAGCAGGTTTAGAAAGCTTCATAAAATGAAAGAATTGATTACTATCAAACAAAAAATCCGCATGTAAAACAGGGAAATAAGCAACACCCTTTTTCGGATTTTTTTAGTTTGAATTATGAATTGTAGGTGAATGGTAAAAGGTGTAAAGGATGGTTATACCGAGGTATATATATACCTTTTATATATTTTTATAATAATGTATATAAGGTGTTTGATGTAATGTTTGAATGAGTTTTTGGATTTTTCAAACCTTTTTTAATTAATGAAACTGTGTTTATGATCGGATTTGACGATACTTTTGCGTATTAAATTTGTTGCTTTCAGAGGTTGTGGTTCTTAAGAAGGATAGCGATAATGATGATGGTGAAAAAGAGGAAGAGATGAAGAAGAGAAAGTGATTACAGAAGAGGTAAAAAAATTTCCCTATTCTATGTCCTTTTGATATCTTCTCCCTCTAATAAAAGCCTTTTGCATTGTTCCGGTTGTGGTTTGAAAGTGATAGTTTTGCTTTTGAGATTTCGGCTTTATATCGTAAAAATATATTGTTGCATAAGTTGAATATCATGTTTTCCAACCCTCTTAAAGTGCTGTTTTAATTGGAGAGCGAGGTGGATGATGTTTCTCTGATATCAATAGATATCAAGGGGATTGATATTCGTGTTCATCAAGGTGCACAGGTACGAACTTGCTAAAGAGGGGTGTTTGCCATTGGGTTTTGAAACTTAATCTGATTATTGCATTTTCACTTTCAGTTGTATGATGTTTTTAAGTGATTAAAAGAAGTTGTAAAGTCTTTGTTTCACCTGATTTTAATCAGCCTATGGAGATTACTTTTTATGGTATGTGTTAAACCTTTTATTCTCATTTCTTGAAAAGTCGAAATAATTAGTTTTTGGCAGTTAAATGTTAATAAGATCATCTCAGTATTGCCATTACTTTGTTATTCATTGCCAGTTATGTATTCCAAATTTCAGCTAAGTGGTGTGCCTCAAAGCTCAATGGAAGTGTCTATGTTTGATTGTCCCCTTCTTTGCCTATAATTTTGTTTACCATTGGTGGAAAAATATTGGACGTTACACCTGACCAGGTATACTCAAACTTTATATGAAGTTTTACCTAATAATGGAATGTCTCAAATGCCCCATGTAATTTCTCATATGTTCACTTTGTAGTACATACTTAAGGTTGGCGATGATCTGCTACACGATGTATTCATGGTCTTATATTGAGGGATACGACTTCACCACGTGGCCCTCTCCGGTATGTGCACTACAACACACAGGTTTGTACTTAAAACTCTATCAAAATTATTATCTGATGCCACACTTACAATGAAAGTACTACATTAGTAGTTGAATGTTACTAGAAAATCTTTTAAATTGATGGGTCAATGTAGTAGAAGTGTTTAAATTATATAGTTAACATGTTGATATTTATGATATATTAATATTGGACTTTTAGTGATATACTTTTGATTTCTGACATAGAGGAAGGTTAACAAAAAAACTACTTTTCTTTCGTTAAAGCACATCACTCATTCTGTTTTCACATCTGTATGCTAGCAATGCATAAAGTTATAATCCGAAGATTGTGTTGTCAAATCGTATATAGTCGATTTAAAAGTTTGGGTACACTGCAACTGAATATTTTAAAAATGATTATTACTGGTGAAAGTAATTAGTTTACGAGTAGTGATTCACAATTATTAATCTTTTAGTCCGAAGGTTGTTTGGGATTGCTTATGTAAGTACTTATCTACTTATTTCTAAAACATATAAGAAGTTTCAAGTATTTGGCTTAAATTATGTTCATAATAAGCTAACAGGAGATTATAGACAACATAAGAAGATGAAAAGTTAGATGAAGCTGTTCAAATACAAGGTGCAGAAGATCAAAGGTTAACACAGCTAAACCAGGTATAATAATGGACTAGAATACCTGAATATATGTATTAGGTTGTCTTTAATTGCAAATTAACCATAGTTGAAGCTTGCAACAGGTACATGGAAGGATGGAAGACACTGGTATATCACACCTCATAAATCATGTCTGATCTATTTACTATGCACCTTCAGTTTTAATAAAGTATCTCAAACACTGATTTGCGAATAACTTAAGTATGCGACTGTAGCAAACGGTTAGCGTATATGAAATTATTGGTTCATAGTTGGTCAAATATGTGATTTTGTGGTCTACGCGTGTCGACTTTAGTACACTTCATGTTGAGTTACAAAAATGAAATGAAGAATGTAATAGCAGCACCAGGACATCTCCCCATGTTGTTGCAAGAGATGGAATAAGAAACAGGCTGAAATGAGGTAATAAAATATGGATAAGCATGCCTTACATCTATAGACGATATATGAGAAAAAGCGTTGCTGACAGTGGCCTAAGATCGTTTGATTTAGATGTTGCAACGTGGCTATAGAATGCTGATGGCTATCTGCAACGACAATGTCCTGTTGGTCCTTTAACGACCTATAATGATGAAAGTAGATGTTTGGGATCATGTACCTACGAGCTTCAAGGTGAACAACTTTTCTAGTATTTATTTTTTCTTGATTGAATAACAAATTCTGGGTTTACTGAAAATATATAATGCTTCAATCCATTTTATTTCAACCAGTATGCAACAAGTTTACACAATACTAGCCGTTGTTTGGTATTTCCTATTATAATCGCTTATGCTTTTAAAAATAAGGAGAAACAATCGTATATAGTGTTTAGATTTGCTTTGTTATAATTATACGTGATAATCAACCTTTGAAAGTGTTTGGCAATTTTGCTTATTTAAGAATTAAAGGCTTTTTCTTCCAAATATGAAGTCAATTTGTCAGACTCACCTATTATTTGTTGTTTTAGGTTTACAATGACAGAAAATTCTTCAAGGAGACACAAATAACGAGGGTTGATACGAGGTAAAGACTAATGCTTATGTGCAAATATACCGCAAATGGCAGGCCATGAAGAAGTAATCTAAAGCAAGTCTTTAGTTTTCTTGCTGGTGCAAGTCTTTTCATCACATATTTCTAAAGGACAAACATTGGGGTTTCAGAAGCGATTTCACTTTCTTGGTCTTCTATAAAGCCTGGATGTGCAACACTAGATATTCATTGCGTATTTGGATTAAAGGATACATGCTAAGAAACTGACTTGAAGTAATCGAAATTTTCAGAAGTAATTAGTAACAGCTTTTTGAAATTTTTTACCAATAGCTTTGTTATCACATAATAGGATGCACTTAGCATTATCTGTCAAAACTGATTATCAATCTTGAATACCCGTATAAAGGTATGTTACATGAGGCCTTAAAAATTTTGATTACATGTCCCAAACTGCTTGGTTTTTTGTCAGCTTTTTATTTCATATGTGTATATATTGACTGACTTGTTTTGCCAACAGCTATTGTTTCAAGGCCACCCTTGCAGACGTGACCAGCAGCAGCATCACAACTTGCTTCAGTCCCAAGCCTGAGTCACTCCTCCCAAAATGGAACGAAGTACTCAATTACATACCAGATCCTGATCTGTATGTCTTGCCCTCCATAATCAGAGACCTAGATAACACAACTAAATAGTAGTCAAATGCTACATGAACCAAATAAGAGAAGACAAGTGTCACTGATTACAGATATTTTCTTGGCTTCAAGACATGCATGGAGAAGCCTATTATTCCACATTAATACCAAATGTTGGTTGAGTTTGTATTTTGATTGTGGGTAATTTATGGATTTGAGAAGGAAGTCCTCATTTTAAAATTAGGTAGCTTACATAATGACAAGTTTGCAGAAATTGTGTATTACGCATATCAATTATCTTTATTTTAAATTTGCAAAATTTTCAAAGTGATATTGGATTCGATTTGATGTACCTGAAGGGAGTGTGTGGAAAACTAGAAGGGAGGTTGAATAGTTTACCGTTTAAAATCTTTTTAACTTGTTTAGTTAGCTTTGAAACTTTCCGTTTGATCAAAGATATATACACAAACACAATATATAACATGCAAGTAAATGAAAGAAACGATCAAACCACAACACGAGTATTTATCGTGGTTCGGCTACAAGGACTCTTTTTCCTTGCCCTACGTCCACGCCCCGAGTATCCAACTCGAGAGTTTCTTTCACTAGTCAACAAGCTCCTTTCACCGGCAGAGAAAACCTTACACGTCGCTTATACTTTACCGACACTAAGCTAGATGTCGAGTTCTTTACCAAGGGTACAACCACTCCCGTTAGTTCTTTTACAAGGGTACAACTACTCCCGATACACTTTGTATTTTGAGGACTAAAATACTAACCGATCACTACTGAAAATACACAATCAAATGAAGTGTAAACTACACAAATCTACACAATGCTAAGCTAACAAGTCTTGCAACATTGTGTTGAATACTTATTACTTTTTATGAACTCGTGAATCTCTTTGCTACAAAAAGAAACTTCACATATGAAATGTTAAAGGGTTAGATGAAAGAATGAATGAATGTGTATAAATATGATGTAGAGTGATAAGCCAAAAATCAACTTGTGGCTTAGTATTTATAGCAAAGCCTTCTGCAGGCTTGGCGGATACGGCGGAACCCTCAGATGGGTTCCGCCCGTGTACCCCCAGGGTTCCGTCGGGCTTGCAGTTGGTTTTGCAATAAATCTTGCAAACCAAACAATGTCACATCTCATTACACCTTGCAAACCAAACAATGTCACATCTCATTGCACATAGTCAAACACAAAACTTGCAAGCAAACACATAGTTAGTCAAACACATTTTCTTTCCATAAATGTATATTGACAAAACTTGCCATAAATGTGATGTGACATTTCTATTTTAAGAAATAAAAAGTGTTGTGTTTTATGAAATGTAAAATGTAGCAAAAGTCTAGTTTATGCAAGTCTTTAAAACTAAGATTATGTTTTACTTAGAAACTAAAGTTTACATTTTGTTGTTAACAAAACTTAGCCAAGATCGTAAAATATAAATAATGTTTTTAGGCGATATTTGTATTAACAATCTCCCCCTTTTTGTTGATGACAAAACATAAACTTTGTTTTTAAGTAACTCACAAAATCTTAGTGTTTAAGACTTAAAAAAATTATATTAAACTTGTTTTACTTAAGCGATGAAAATCATATTAAGTTCTAACGGTTTAATATATTTCTCCCCCTTTTTGTCGAAACAAAAAGTAGAGTAGCGAAGCGGAATAATGCACTTGCTCCCCCTTGGTTGTTACTCCCCCTAAAAGGAGTGCCAATGATGCGTAGGGATTGCACCAGGCTTTACCTATCAAAGGATCTCGAGAAGCTTACAACCCCCGCCAGGCAGTGTACCTGATCAATGTAATATAGTTTAGTGACAAGTACCGGGGGATTGATCGTTCAGCTAGGAATAGTGTTGCTAGGATTAGAAAACCTAAAGACTAGGTCTAGAGATGAGGGATGATTCTTTTTGTATTTTTATATTTTTTAGAAAGCAAGTAAAAATCTCGGGTTTTAAGGAGTTGGGCGGAATTAGTTGCTAGTCAACTAACCCAATACTAAAGATGCAATCAAAATAAAATACTAAAAATGAAAATAAACTATATAAAACTAAAGTTGTGAGCAATATGTGGGAGGAATGTGTTTACTTAGATTTCACTACTCCCTAGATATCTTACACGTTAATTACTTGATATAGTTGCGTGGATGACGGATTGTATTCCTTAATACCATTCATGGGGTGGCGTACTTACTTCCCCAATCCTATGAGCGCCTACTTCACTCCTAGAGAAGCTCCTAACATAGGATCATTAGAATTTACTCATGCATTAAATACAACCAATAAAACCTAGTACACATTGGTTCATGTTTCCTAAGACGTTCAAGCATGTTACACAATGGAGATCTGCCAGTTTTCTTAAGCCTAACATTGAAATCATTCATCCAATACAACCATAAACAAGTAATCAACACATAATTAACATCTAGGTTTCATTAGATCCAAGTAAACACAAGATAGATATAGCCTAGCATGTTGAAATCAAGAAAAGCACAAGATATAATCAACCAACACATAAACATATTGATTGAATTAAGAGAAGACTTATCTCAATAGCACATGGAAGGATTCAAGGGATGAAAACCCTTGAAAGTACTGTAAAATATGACCTAGGGTTTACAAAGTTCGGCCCTAGTTTCTCCACACAAGTTCCTCTCTTATGAATGAAAAATAGAAAACTATATATAGAGTTTGATAGGTGACGGCGTCAAGAACAAATGTCTGACGCCGTCATCTCGCCGCCAAATAGTTCTTCGGATTGCCTAGATTTGGGTCTGACGCCGTCATGTATTCTCCTTATGTAGGCCGTCACCAAAAATACTCTTGACGCCCTTGTTGTGACGCCGTCAGGTTTGCACTGGGTCGTCACCACTTTTACTCTTGACGCCGTCATGGTTTTCCTCTTGACGCCGTCAGGTACTGTTCTCAGCATGGAAAATTAAGACTTTGGCGTTTTCTTCACTTTTATGCTCAAAAAACGTCCGAATTGCTTCCTTTTCCAGAATTCACTCCCAAAGTACCTAAAATCACAAAAGGAACGATTTAGGGCAATATTTGATCAAATAAATTCAATTCCGGACTTAAATGACCCCCTAAAAGTGGTTCATTTTTCGCCTCATCATATACCCTTACACTTGAGATTTGCTTGTCCTCAAGCAAATGCGCTTTTATTCTAATCAAAATACAAGTTAGGGGTTATTTAACACTAATATAAAAGTAATTACAACAAATAATTGTTCCACTAAAGACCAAAGACAAGCACGGAGGTCATATACTAGCACCTCACAAATAGTGTTTAGATACTCACATCTCTCGGGTGTAATAAAGTAATATCACAATATGGAAACGGAAAATATCTCTCACTACCTGTCATAGCAAAATAGATTACCATAGGCTTGGGAAAGGATCAAACCTCCACCACATGGCGTAAGCACCTAGGATAAACTATCAAAGAGGTCTTTTTAAAAGGTTGTAACGTTAGGTGTAGGGATATGGAATACACGGTTTTGTTAGATATAGGCAGTCTTTACTGGTAGCGAGTTAACAATCTTAGTTAATTACATGTACAATATGGCGTTGCTAAGCCAAGACTAGACTCGACTTAAGCTAATAAATCAAAAATAACAAAAACATAAAATGAAAAGGGATGGTAGTCCGTTTTTTTTTTTTTTTTTTTTTTTTTTTTTTTTTTTTTTTTTTTTTTTTTGCATACACTCTTACCCTACCATCCAAAATAATACATCATAGGGAATGAAAATTCCCCTTATACTTGAATTTTTACATAATTTACAATAAACTAATCTAATGACTCGAATTAAGAAAATCAAAACACTTGGAGTACTTTTAAGATTAACGCACATACGGGGGAAATATATGAGTCCCAATCGTCCCAAAACAATATGTACAAGGATATGACTCGACTTAGCAACCATGTAATCAATTAAATAATTAACTTAGGGTTTAACAAATAACAATAATGCACTAAAGATGAGTGCATACACGGAAGGCTAAGGCGATTTGGGTGTACATTTAAGTGGGTTATTACAAATTCTTCCTTTAAGTAAAACGCTTAAAGTTAGAAACGAAAAGATAGGCTCGGAGGGGTGTACTAGGGGTTTCGTGTACTAAAAATGAGTACAACGCTAAGGTGTGGGAAAAATTAGTTGACTTAACTAGCCAAGTAATATGACTTAAATGGTCAAGTAATTATAATACGGGTTTAACACAAGGGTGATCCTAATGCCTCTTATCATGTAGTAAATCCTACTACAAGAATGTAGTCTCACTAGTGGTCTCGGGATGCATCACTAACACAAGTTCTAGAATCTAAATGCTACCGGTACACTCATAAGCAATAATAGTAAATGCTTTTCCTATCAAATCTAAAGGCGAACCTCACATATTTGGGTGGAAAATTTTTCTGAAAAGTATGGTTTTGTGCTAGTAATACAATCTCCTATCCATGAGACGCTTGCTATGGCTAAAGTTTCACTCCTAAATGTTGTAAAAAATTTTAAATTTGGCGCTAAAATTACACTAACAAGTGTTTCTCATAGTTTTATTACACATCTACCATCAAACAAACAAACTCAAGCGAAAGTGTATTTGTAAGGTATCATCATTTTACCCTCCCCTTACACTTAGGATGAACATTGTCCCCAATGTTCAGGTAAAGAATGTAAAAGTGAAATAAATAAAACGAATGAATTCAAATACTCCCTTGATTCGCTCGGTATGGATAATAAGGTGGCCAAGTTAGATCTTCCTCCAAGAAAATGAACAAGTAAAGCTTCCCTTCCAGAATAATAATCATCTTCTTGTCATACATAACCTGTAAGTCCTGAGAAAACAGACAAGGCAACCTCGCATAAAATAGGCGGCAATCTACATTATACTAATAAATTCTAGAAAACAAAATAAGATATAATGCTTGTGGAATGATGTTTGCAGATTTCCTGGAAATTATAAAACTAATAATTCAACAAAAACTTTAAGACTCCGTTAGAAAAACAAAACTGGTAAAATTTCCAGATTTTTACACGTGACGCTGTCAAGAGTAAACTCATGACGCCGTCAGAAGTGACCTGCAGAATTTCTTATGTTAAGTTTCCGGAAAATTTCTGGAAAAACTTGGTCCTACTTCCTGGAAAATCCTGCGAAACATCATTATGACTCGATACAAGCATTTGACTCTAACAAATACGAATATACATGTTCATTTAATATTGTGGAGAATCATGATCGGTTTGTTTCTTAAAAACATATTTGGGGTTTCCCCTTACACTTATCTTTTGCAAAAATACCTTTGGATGAAGTTAAGACTAAGCCAAACAACAAAGTAAAGTATTTCCACTATTTAGTTTAGAAACATGGTCTACCAATAATAAAAATAAAGCATGCATATGGAAGCAAATAACAAACAAACAAAAATAAAAATCACACAAAACATGGGTTGCCTCCCAAGAAGCGCTTTTCTTTATTTACGAGTCTTGTAGCTAGACTCAAGGTCATGTGTTACCGTGTATCGCTTATGCTCACATAACCAAGCGTGAGCCATCTAATGGTCGCCTCATCTTTCTTATAATCATCTCCTAACTCTAAACATCCACGATAGTATCTTTTATTCTTTTCATGAGTATATTTAAGCCCTTTTCTCTTATCATTCTCACTTAGCATTTCTATGGGCGGATACCTACTACACTTCTCCATGGAAAAATCCTTGAACCTAGGGTGTGCACGGGGCATTTGGTAGACAAAATCTTCATCCCCATCCGAGAATGTAATTAACCCTTCCATAAGTTTTTCATCGAGGTTTGTCAACCTTTTGAAAGGTCTCCCAAACACAACTTGGGTTAACTTACTGTCAATAAATTCTCCTAGATTCTCCATAACCATGAACTCAGCAAGATAAGCAAAGCTTCCTACAAAAACATGCAATGATATTGCCCTAGCAATGATATTATCTCCTTTATATTCTAACTCATCTACCATGATTTTATTATATTCATTACGCAAGATTATGTTCATTGGGAGAGATGAGTTAAGGTAGGCGTTAAAGCTTCTAAATCCAATCTTACAAGGAAATTGCATATTGAATGAACTATCACTCTCAATCCTTGTTCTAGGGTCGATATACCTAAGAGGGTTCACTTCATCTTCCATCCTATCCTCATTAATCACATCACCATCATCAAGATCCTCATCGGAGTCTGAATAGTAAAAAGGACTAGTCCTATGGTCATCATCATGGTCAGACTCCTATAACTCAAAATTATTGTCAAAGTGGTGGTTAGGCGAGAGGTTAGGTGCGTTCTCATTTTCCACTAAAGGGATTGGGGCGGGCATTTGGAAAATCCTACGACGAAAAACACGAATAACAGGAATCAAACGATCAATGTTATTGTTATCCATCGAGATAGTTTACGAACAAAGGAAACAAAGAAATAAGATAGACTAAAGAGAACCTAAAAAAAGTAAAAATAAAATCTTACTAGAAAGGAATCTAGTAAGTAGACCTAATAAAAAGAGATTCTAACCTAGACAATAACTATTCCCCGGGCTGCGGCGCCAAAAACTTGATGCGTAGGGATTGAACCAGGCTTTAGCTCTCAAGGGATCTCGAGAAGCTTACAACCCCCACCAGGCAGTGTACCTGATCGATGTAATATAGTTTAGTGACATGATGGTGAATGGTGAAGGGTTACAAACAAAGGCACGAAGAAACAAGATAGACTAAAGAAGACCTAAAAATAGAAATAAAAATCTTACTAGAAAGGAATCTAGCAAGTAGACCTAATAAAAAGAAATCCTAACCTAGACAATAACTATTCCCCGGCAATGGCGCCAAAAACTTGATGCGTGGGAATCGCGCCTTGCTTTACCTCTCGAGGGATCTCGCGAGGCTTACAACCCCCACCAGGCAGTGTACCTGATCGTTGTAGTATAGTATAGTGACAAGCAATGTTGCAAAAATCGTGAATCGGTCCTGAGGCGGTCGACCACCCTGCAGCCTGTAATCGGTCAAGGCGGTGATTAATCGGTGATTAATCGGTTTGGCATTTCCTGCATGTTTTGGGAATTTCTGGAGAGCAAACTAAAGATCTTAACTGATTCAAGCCTTCTATGTTTTCAAACCTCAATAAAAGGCTTCAATTCTGATTATGAGGCCCATTGTGCGTTATAAGTGAAATAAACGATCCCCAAATTAAGTAAAATGCCTAAATTTTTATTTTTTTAAATTTGACCGATTCGGCCGATTTTTGACCGATTCGGCCGATTTTTGACCGATTCGGCCGATTTTTGGCCCATTTTTTTCCCAGACCGATTTTTTTAGCCGATTAGCCTAAATCGCCAAGGTCTATGGCCGATTACCTTGGAATCGGCGATTAATCGGCCGATTTTTCCGATTTTTGCAACACTGGTGACAAGTACCGGGGGATTGATCGTTCAGCTTAGGAATAGTGTCGCTAGGATTAGAAAACCTAATTAATAGTTCTAAAGGTGAGGGATGATTATTTTTGTATTTTTATATTTTATGAAAGCAATTAAAATCTCTGGTTTTGGAAGAGTGGGCGGAATTAGTTGCTATTCAACTAACCCAAAGCTAAGATATAATTAAAATAAAATAATGAAAATGAAATTAAACTAATTAAACTAAGGTTGTGAGCAGTGGTTGGAGAAATTGTGTTTACTTAGACTTCATTACTCCCTAGATATCTTTTACATGTTAATTACTTGTTACACTTGTATGAATGACGGGTTGTATTCCTTAATACCATTCGTGGAGTGGCATACATAACTCCCCAACTCTATGAGCTCTTATCTCCTCCTACACCATGACCCAGCACAACTATAGGGATTGTAAACAGTGGCTCATGCATTAAATACAACCAATAAAGACCTAGTACGCCTCGGTTCATGTTTCTTAAGACGTTCAAGCATGTTACCATTTGGAGATCTGCCAGTTTTCTTAAGCCTAACATATAAATCATTCATTCAAAACAAGAATAGACAAGTAATCAACACATAATCAACATCTAGGTTTCATTAGATCTAAGCAAACACAAGAGAGATCTAGCCTAGCATAGTAGAATTAAGATAAGAACAAAAGATAAACAACCAACACATAGACATATTGATTGAATTAAGAGTATACTTATCTCAATTACAATGCAAGGTCTCAAGGGTTTGGAACCCTTGAAAAACCTGTAAAAGAGGCACCAAAATCGTCTTTAGGGTTTCACCAAAACTTCTCTCCTTTTAATGAAAAAACTAGAAAACTATATATAGGAAAATCGTTCTGACGGCGTCAAGAGTTAAATCTGACGCCGTCACCTCGCCGCCATAAACTTCCTCGGACGCCCTAGATCCACTTGTGACGGCCTATGTGACGCCGTCACCACCCACGGTAAATTATTCTTGGCCACTTTGACGCCGTCACCTCTCCATCTGACGCCGTCACCAGCTACGATAAATTATTCTTCATGTCTGACGCCGTCAAGCGTTTGGTCTTGACGCCGTCACCTTGTATTTTCAGCTTGGATTTTTGGTACTTTGCCGTTTTCTTCACTTTATGCTCCAAAAACGTCCAAAATAGCCTCTTTTCCAGAATTCACTCTCCAAACACCTAAAATCACAAAAGGAACGATTTAGGGCAATATTTGATCAAATAAAGTCGGATTCGGGCTTAAATGACCCCCTAAAAACGGATCATTTTTCGCCTCATCATATACCCTTACACTTGAGATTTGCTTGTCCTCAAGCAAATGAGCTTTTATTCTACTCAAAAGACAAGTTAGGGGTCATTTAACACTAATATAAAAGTAATTACCACAAATAATCGTTCCACTAAAGACCAATAGACAAGCACGGAGGTTATACACAAGCACCTCACAAATAGTGTTTAAATACTCACATCTCTCGGGTGTAATAAAGTAATATAACATTATGGAAATGGAAGATATCTCTCACTACCTGTCATAGCAAAATAGATTACCATAGGCTTGGGAAAGGATCAAACCTCCACCACATGGCGTAAGCACCTAGGATAAACTATCAAAGAGGTCTTTTAAAGGGTTATAACGTTAGGTGTAGGGATATGAATTACACGGTTTTGTTGGATAAAGGAAGTTTTACTGGTGGCGAGTTAACAATCTTAGTTAATTACATGTACAAGATGACGTTGCTAAGCCAAGACTAGACTCGACTTAAGCTAATAAATGAAAAATAACGAAAACATAAAATGAACATAGAATGAAAACGGGATGGTAGTCCGTATGTTTTTTTCTCTTTTTTTCTTTTTCTATTTTTTTTTCTTTTTCTTGATTTTTTTTTTTTTTTTTTTTTTTTTTTTTTTTTTTTTTCATACACTCTTACCCTACCATCCAAAATAATACATCATAGGGGTATAAACGTTCCCTTTACACTTGAATCTTTACATACTTTACATTTAACTAATCTAATGACTCGAATTAAGAAAATCAAAACACTTGGAGCACTTTTAAGATTAACGTACATATGGGGGTAATATATGATGTTCTTCCCTATTACTCCATAAAATAAGTACTTACCCATGAGTCCCAATCGTCCCAAAACAATATGTACAAGGATATGACTCGACTTAGCAACCATGTAATTAATTAGAAAGTTAACTTAGGGTTTAACAAATAACAATAATGCACTAAAAATGAGCGCATACACGGAAGGCTAAGGCGATTTGGGTGTACATTTAAGTGGGGTGTAACAAATTCTTCCTTTAAGTAAAATGCTTAAAGTTAGAAACGAAAAGATAGGCTCGGAGGGGTGTACTAGGGGTATCGTGTACTAAAAATGAGTACAACGCTAAGGGTGTGGGAAAAATTAGTTGACTTAACTAGCCAAGTAATATGACTTAAATGGTCAAGTAATTATAATACGGGTTTAACACAAGGGTGATCCTAATGCCTCTTATCATGTAGTAAATCCTACCACACGAATGTAGTCTCACTAGCGGTCTCGGGATGCATCACTAACGCAAGTTCTAGAATCTAAATGCTACCGGTACACTCATAAGCACTAATAATGAATGCTTTTCCTATCAAATCTAAAGGCGAACCTCAGATTTTTGGGTGGAAAATTTTTCTGAATATACGGTTATGTGCTAGTCATACAATCTCCTATCCATGAGACGCTTGCTATGGCTAAAGTTTCACTCCTAAATGTTGTAAAAAATTTTAAATTTGGCGCTAAAATTACACTAACAAGTATTTCTCGTAGTTTTATTACTCATCTACTATCAAACAAAACAAACTCAAGCGAAAGTGCATATGTAAGGTATCATCTTTTTACCCTCCCCTTACACTTAAGATGAACATTGTCACCAATGTTCAAGTAAAGAATGTAAAAGTTAAAAAGTAAAGAGAATGAAATCAAATACTCCCCTGATTCGCTCGGTATGGATTTTAGTTGACCAGGTTAAATCTTCTTCCAAGAAAACGAACAATCAAAGCTTCCCTTCCAGAATATAAATCATCTTCTTGTCACAAATAACCTGTAAATCCTGACAAAAGTAGACAAGGCAACCTCGCGTAAAATCGGCGGCATCCTATATAAGTTACTAAATCCTAGAAAACAAAGTAAGATATAATGCTTGTGGAATGAAGTTTGCAGATTTCCTGGAGATTATAAAACTTAATAATTCACAAAAACTATAAGACTCCGTTAGAAAAACAAAACCGGTAAAATTTCCAGATTTTAACTCCTGACGCCGTCAAGAGCAATTCCCTGACGCCGTCAGAATGAACCTGCAGAAATCCTTATGTTAAGTTTCCGGAAAATTTCTGGAAAAACTTTGTCCTACTTCCTGGAAAATCCTGCAAAACTTCATTATGACTCAATACAAGCATTTGACTCTAACAAATACGAATATACATGTTCATTAAATATTGTGGAGAATCATGATCGGTTTGTTTCTTAAAAACATATTTGGGGTTTCCCCTTACACTTATCTTTTTGCAAAAATACCTTTAGGTTGAAGTCAAGACTAGGCTAAACAACATAATAAAGTATTTCCACTTTTTAGTAAAGAAACATGATCAACCAACAATAAAAATAAAACATGCATACGGAAGCAAATAACAATCAAACAAATAAAAATCACACAAAACATGGGTTGCCTCCCAAGAAGCGCTTTTCTTTATTTACGAGTCTTGTAGCTAGACTCAAAGTCGTGGGTTACTACGTGATTTCATCATCAAACATCACATCCTCCTCATTAATCATTTCATTGTTATTTTCTTGGTAATGTTTTACACGTTGTATGTTAACCGTGAATTCCCTACCCTCATCATCAACTAACACTACAGCTCCAAATTTAGAGGAATTCTTCACCGTGAACGGCCCATACCATCTAGACTTAAGTTTTCCCGGAAATAATCGCAACCAAGAATTGTATAATAGGACCTTGTCTCCTTCTGAAAATTCTTTGGGTTTCTTAATTCTTTGATCATGCCATCTTTTAGCTCTCTCTTTATATGTGATGGAGGATTCGTAGGCTTCTAATCTAAGCTCATCAAGCTCGTGTAATTGCAAAAACCTATTGTTCCCTGCAGTTGTGTAATCTAAGTTGCATGCCTTAAGCGCCCAATAAGCCTTGTGTTCTAATTCTACCGGTAAGTGACATGCCTTACCATACACCATGCGGAACGGGGTCGTTCCAATAGGTGTTTTGTAAGCAGTTCGGAATGCCCATAAGGCTTCGTCGAGTTTGAATGACCAGTCCTTTCTGTTTTGACTAACCGTTTTTTCAAGTATTCTTTTAATAGCTCTATTGGTGTTTTCGACTTGGCCATTGGTCTGTGGATGATAGGCGGTGGAGAATCGGTGGGGTACTCCATACCTCTTCATGACCTTTTCCATTTGCGCGTTGCAAAAATGTGTCCCCCTATCACTGATGAGAGCTTTCGGAATCCCGAATCTTGCGAAAAGCTTTTTTAGGAAATGAATGACCACTCTAGCACCATTAGTCCTAAGGGCTTGTGCTTCAACCCATTTCGAAACATAGTCAATGGCGACCAAGATGTACTCGTTTCCTCCTGAGGATGGAAAGGGTCCCATAAAGTCAATCCCCCAAACATCGAATACCTCACAAACTTGTATAAAGTTCTGAGGTGCCTCATCCCTATGTGATATATTTCCAGCCCGTTGACATGCATCACACGCTTGTACCATATCTTTTACATCACGGAAAATTGTGGGCCAATAGAATCCTGCATCGAGAATCTTTCGAGCAGTAACATTTATCCCATGATGCCCTCCAGAGGGTCCGGAGTGACATTCCCTCATGATTTTCACTGCCTCATTCAGGACACCTTCGGAATAAAAATGGTTCATCCCAGAAGTAATATTTCAGCTGGGAAAAGAACCTCTTCCTTTCGTATTTGGTCAGGTGTTCAGGAACAAGTCTACATCTACTTGCGAAGTAATTGGCAAAGTCGGCATACCATGGTTCCGAATCAAGGATAGACATCAGTTGTTCGTCAGGAAACGAATCCTTAATTTCACTTCTATCGTGTTTATCCAAGGGGTTTTCCAGGCGAGATAGATGATCGGCGGCTAGATTCTCTGCCCCCCTCTTATCGCGAATCTCAACATCAAATTCTTGTAGCAACAAGATCCACCGAATCAGTCGAGGCTTGGCGTCCTGTTTCGCGAACAGATATCTAAGAGCTGAGTGGTCAGTGAAGACGACTGTCTTTGAAAGGACAATATATTGCCGGAATTTGTCGAATGCAAACACTACGGCTAATAATTCTTTTTCGGTGGTGGAGTAGTTCTCTTGGGCGGGATTCATGGTTTTGCTAGCGTAGTAAATAGGTTGGAAAAGCTTGTCACGTCGCTGACCTAATACAGCCCCGACAGCGAAGTCGCTAGCGTCACACATTATTTCAAATGGTAGCTCCCAGTTGGGTGTGATCATGATTGGAGCTTGAATGAGTTCCCTTTTTAGGAGGTCGAAAGCATCTTTGCATTCTTGGGAAAAATCGAATGGAGCATCCTTCACAAGCAATTGAGTCATTGGCCGGGCAATTTTGGAGAAGTCTTTGATGAATCTCCGATAAAATCCGGCGTGCCCCAAAAAGCTGCGTATTGCCTTAACAGTTGTGGGGTATGGTAACCTAGATATAGCTTCAACCTTAGCTTGGTCCACCTCAATCCCGTTCCCCGAAATCTTATGTCCCAACACAATCCCTTCCTTTACCATGAAATGACACTTTTCCCAGTTCAACACCAAGTTGGTTTCCTCGCAACGTTTAAGCATCTTTTCTAAATTAGCAAGACAGCGGTCGAAGGAGTTTCCGAAGACTGAAAAGTCATCCATGAATACTTCCATGCTGTCTTCCATGAGTTCGTGAAAGATTGCGGTCATGCAACGTTGGAAAGTGGCGGGGGCATTACATAGCCCAAAAGGCATCCTTTTATATGCAAACGTTCCATAGGGGCAAGTAAACGTGGTCTTTTCTTGGTCCTCAGGTGCTATGGGGATTTGAAAATATCCAGAGAATCCATCTAAGAAGCAATAGTACTCGTGTCCAGATAATCTTTCTAACATCTGATCAATGAATAGTAAGGGAAAGTGATCTTTCCTCGTGGCATCGTTGAGCTTTCGATAGTCAATGCATACCCGCCATCCAGTGACAGTTCTCTGTGGCACCATCTCACCCTTGTCATTTTTTACTACAGTCATTCCACCCTTTTTAGGTACAACCTGCACAGGACTAACCCATGGGCTATCCGAGATCGGGTAAATCAGTCCTGCATCCAAAAGTTTGATAAATTCCTTCTTCACCACCTCCTTAATGTTAGGGTTAACTCGCCTCTGGGGTTGCACAGTGGGTTTATAATCTTCCTCCATAAGAATCTTATGTGTGCAAAAAGTGGAGTCAATCCCCTTAATGTCGGCCACACTCCATGCGAGTACCCCCTTGTATTTCTTCAGGACCTCTAAGAGTTTAACTTTTTGTTCTTTTTCCAAGGAAGAATTTATGATTACCGGGAGTTGGTTTTCTCCCTGAAGAAAGGCATACTCCAAATGATTAGGGAGCTCTTTAAGATCAACGTCAGGGGGCTCGATAATAGAAGGTTTGAGCTTGTTCTCGGGCTTTCGGAGCTCGAGATGCTCCGTTGTCTCTTGTCTGGGGTAGAAGGAGACTGCATTAACTTCCTCCGTCTTTTCCACCTCCAGCAAAGGCAGAAAACTCTCGTCCCGTAGCCAGCCTTCATCGATTTGTTCATCGATGCAGTCATCAATGATATCTGTGAGCTCATCTACTTCCCCGATAAAGTAGAGCCGGTTGGATGCTTCGAGGGAGAGGTCCATAGAATCCTTAATGTCGAAGGTTGTGTTATCGTCTCCTACTCGTAAGGTCAATTTGCTATCGTAGACATCGATGATTGCACGAGCGGTAGCAAGAAATGGTCTACCTAAAATGATAGGTACCACGTCGTCCTCCTCCATATCCAGGATTACGAAGTCGACAGGGAATTTGAATTTCCCAACCTTGACTAGCACGTTCTCACATATCCCTTCGGGGTATTTGACTGATCTATCGGCTAGTTGGATGTTCATACGGGTAGGCTTCAATCCGGAATATCCTAGTTTACGGAACATAGAGAGAGGCATGAGGTTGATACTTGCTCCCAAATCGGCAAGAGCATTCTTGATTGATAGAGATCCTATAGAGCATGGCACGGTGAAGCTGCCCGGATCGTCTACCTTCTTTGGTAGCCCTTTATGGGTCACCACTGAGCATTCTTCCCCTAGGGTTACAAGGCCCTCGAGCTTTTTTCTGTTAGCAAGCAGTTTTTTTAAGTATGTGCTATACTTTGGCATGTGATAGCAAGCATCCAGGAGAGGTATGGTGACAACCGAGTCTTTTAGGTATGACAAGAACCTCTTGTTATCATTCTCCGTTTTCTGGTTCCTTAGTCGGGATGGGTATGGAATTCTCACAGGTGGGTTAGGAAGGGCTGATGGGGAGGGAGTTGTCACTGGTGGTTGGTCCGGGGTGCCAATGCCGACATCCTGCTCTTCCTCCCCAGGTTTATCTGAATCGAGCGTGACGGGGGACGAATTTGGGTAAGGAGGGTCCTTGGTTGTCGTTCCGGCCCGTGTGGTTATCGCGAGCATGGGATCTTTTCCTCTTTCTGACGGTGGTTGGAGGTTATCTAGGGCTGAGTTAAGCTTGCTGAAAAATTCTCCGACACCCTCCTGTTGTTCGTCGAAAAGCTCATTAAGCCCTTTCATTTGCAAGTCTTTTTCTTGAGTGAAGTGACCAAGGTCATCTTCGAAATTGCTCCTGATCTTGAATTCAGGGCCTCCCTCCCCTTCTCTTTTCCTTACCAGATTTCCCCAAAGGGTATAATCATCATTTTGGTAGAAAGGCAAAAGGGAGGGATCAGCATAAATGTCTCCTCCTGACAAGCACGCATGTTCAGTTGTGGCTGCTCCTCCGCATTCCTCCACCTCATGCGGACCTCCACAGTAATCGCAGATCAAGTAAGGGTTTGACAGCATTTTAGGTGGTTGCGATCCAGCCAGGCAATCCATTCTTTTATGAACTTTGCTTAATCGATCCGAGATGGTTTCAGAAATGCCGATAGTAGACTCAGGTTCATCCCAAGTGTCATCCTGGTCTTGGGCATATTCTTCAATCCTGTCCCATCCTTCCTCGGCACTAAGATTGGCCAATCTTCCTTTCCTAGATTGGTTGATTCCGTTCCGGTCATTAGAGGAGATATTTTCGTAAAAGATTTGGACCAAGAGCCAAAGTTCAATGCCATGATGTGGAACTTGTCTTATTAAATCTTTGAATCTAGTCCACGCTTTATGGAAGGGTTCATCCTTCCCCTTTCGGAAATGAAGGATCCTATCCCTGAATGCTGAGGTTTTTCCAGGTGGAAAGAACTTCTCATAGAACTTGGATATGAGTTGCTCCCATGTGAAAATAGATTCGGAAGGGAGTTTGTTATACCATTCTTGGGCTTTTTCGTATAAGGTGAAAGGGAAAAATCGCAGTCGGGATGTGTTTCTAGTAGTCCCACCCGTATGGATGGTATCCACTATTTTTAGGAAGTCCTTGATGTGTTGGATCGGATTTTCCTCATCAAGTCCGTGGAACTTACACACACTTTTGACAAGCCAAATATCATTTGCATGCAAGACCTCGTTGGCATGTTCGTTTGGATAAACAATGGCATTGGAAAACCCACGAGGAGTTGGGGAAGAGTAATCCTTGAGACGCTTAGGAGGAGGTATTATAGGAGTATTCGTCTCATTGTGGGAGCTCGGGGTTGTGATGTGTTTCTCTGAATTTTCTTCAGAGAGAGGTTCATCAAAGTCGATAGCAATGCTGGATGGTTCAGGTGTTGAGTGAGTTCGTCTTAACCTATACATTTCTCTTTCGGGTTCTGCATAAGGCAAGACGAGGTCTTTAGTGGTGCTACGACTTCTAGTGATCCTAAGGTTGGAGAATTCGTTGGTTGCCATGATGGTGAATGGTGAAGGGTTACAAACAAAGGCACGAAGAAACAAGATAGACTAAAGAAGACCTAAAAATATAAATAAAAATCTTACTAGAAAGGAATCTAGCAAGTAGACCTAATAAAAAGAAATCCTAACCTAGACAATAACTATTCCCCGGCAACGGCGCCAAAAACTTGATGCGTGGGAATCGCACCTTGCTTTACCTCTCGAGGGATCTCGCGAGGCTTACAACCCCCACCAGGCAGTGTACCTGATCGTTGTAGTATAGTATAGTGACAAGTACCGGGGGACTGATCGTTCAGCTTAGGAATAGTGTCGCTAGGATTAGAAAACCTAATTAATAGTTCTAAAGGTGAGGGATGATTATTTTTGTATTTTTATATTTTATGAAAGTAATTAAAATCTCTGGTTTTGGAAGAGTGGGCGGAATTAGTTGCTATTCAACTAACCCAAAGCTAAGATATAATTAAAATAAAATAATGAAAATGAAATTAAACTAATTAAACTAAGGTTGTGAGCAGTGGTTGGAGAAATTGTGTTTACTTAGACTTCATTACTCCCTAGATATCTTTTACATGTTAATTACTTGTTACACTTGTATGAATGACGGGTTGTATTCCTTAATACCATTCGTGGAGTGGCATACATAACTCCCCAACTCTATGAGCTCTTATCTCCTCCTACACCATGACCCAGCACAACTATAGGGATTGTAAACAGTGGCTCATGCATTAAATACAACCAATAAAGACCTAGTACGCCTCGGTTCATGTTTCTTAAGACGTTCAAGCATGTTACCATTTGGAGATCTGCCAGTTTTCTTAAGCCTAACATATAAATCATTCATTCAAAACAAGAATAGACAAGTAATCAACACATAATCAACATCTAGGTTTCATTAGATCTAAGCAAACACAAGAGAGATCTAGCCTAGCATAGTAGAATTAAGATAAGAACAAAAGATAAACAACCAACACATAGACATATTGATTGAATTAAGAGTATACTTATCTCAATTACAATGCAAGGTCTCAAGGGTTTGGAACCCTTGAAAAACCTGTAAAAGAGGCACCAAAATCGTCTTTAGGGTTTCACCAAAACTTCTCTCCTTTTAATGAAAAAACTAGAAAACTATATATAGGAAAATCGTTCTGACGGCGTCAAGAGTTAAATCTGACGCCGTCACCTCGCCGCCATAAACTTCCTCGGACGCCCTAGATCCACTTGTGACGGCCTATGTGACGCCGTCACCACCCACGGTAAATTATTCTTGGCCACTTTGACGCCGTCACCTCTCCATCTGACGCCGTCACCAGCTACGATAAATTATTCTTCATGTCTGACGCCGTCAAGCGTTTGGTCTTGACGCCGTCACCTTGTATTTTCAGCTTGGATTTTTGGTACTTTGCCGTTTTCTTCACTTTATGCTCCAAAAACGTCCAAAATAGCCTCTTTTCCAGAATTCACTCTCCAAACACCTAAAATCACAAAAGGAACGATTTAGGGCAATATTTGATCAAATAAAGTCGGATTCGGGCTTAAATGACCCCCTAAAAACGGATCATTTTTCGCCTCATCATTACACAATGGAGATCTGCTAGTTTTCTTAAGCCTAACATTGAAATCATTCATCCAATACAACCATAAACAAGTAATCAACACATAATTAACATCTAGGTTTCATTAGATCTAAGCAAACACAAGATAGATCTAGCCTAGCATGTTGAAATCAAGAAAAGCACAAGATATAATCAACCAACACATAGACATATTGATTGAATTAAGAGAAGACTTATCTCAATAGCACATGGAAGGATTCAAGGGTTGAAAACCCTTGAAAGTACTGTAAAATATGACCTAGGGTTTACAAAGTTCGGCCCTAGTTTCTCCACACAAGTTCCTCTCTTATGAATGAAAAATAGAAAACTATATATAGAGTTTGATAGGTGACGGCGTCAAGAACAAATGTCTGACGCCGTCATCTCGCCGCCAAATAGTTCCTCGGACTGCCTAGATCTGGGTCTGACGCCGTCATGTATTCTCCTTATGCAGGCTGTCACCAAAAATACTCTTGACGCCCTTGTTCTGACGCCGTCAGGTTTGCACTGGGTCGTCACCACTTTTACTCTTGACGCCGTCATGGTTTTCCTCTTGACGCCGCCAGGTAATGTTCTCAGCATGGAAAATTAAGACTTTGGCGTTTTCTTCACTTTTATGCTCCAAAAACGTCCGAATTGCTTCCTTTTCCAGAATTCACTCCCAAAGTACCTAAAATCACAAAAGGAACGATTTAGGGCAATATTTGATCAAATAAATTCAATTCCGGACTTAAATGACCCTCTAAAAGTGGTTCATTTTTCGCCTCATCAGCCAAGATGGGAAACATGGATTTTGATCCTACAAAAAAATAGTTAGTCGATGATATATATATAGTCAAGCTTGTAGTTACCACACACATTGCAACCACAATGACAACAAAAATGATCAACCAACAATGCAAGTAAGTAAGTAGAAAGAAATATCATTCCATGTAAAATTTGACTCTTAAAAGTCAAAGACAAGAAATGTGAAAGATTCTTCTACTTCTAAAATAAAAAATAAAAAACAACCAAGAAAATAAAGGAAAATCAAATACTACTTTCCTAAATGGGGCAAAAGGCCTCCAAAGGTTGTCTAGGATTTGTTTGGGTGGGAAAGAGCATCCAAACGTTCTATGACGTGTTGGAATGCAAACCAGGTTTCATTTTGAAATTGGTGAAGCAACAATTTGATGCTTGCACCCATTTGCTCACAATTTGAGCAAACATGAGGATGAGTGGGTGGAAATGGGTTGGTTTTGGTTTCTTGGTTTGAGGGTTGGCTGGTTTTTGGTTCTTGGGTGGAGGATGGATTTGGTATTGAGTCAAGCAAGGTGGTTTGAAATTCCATTGCTTGATGGAGGTGATTCTCAACCATGCTTTGGATTTCCTCATATGAAGGAAAGAAAGACTTGAAGGTTTGGGCTTGAGAATGTGGTGGAGTTAGGTGATCATGGTTTTCAAAGTTTGGTTCCCCATAAAGAGGACCATGGATGTCATGGTAGATAGGGTGAAACAACAATGGTTAGGGTTGATGGTACTCTTGTTTGTGGTGGTTGGGTGTGGTTAAAATGCTCATTTTGGTCAAGAATTGACCTTGGTGATTTATTTGCAAAAGGTGGTGGTTGTGTAGGTCTTGGTGGAAGATCATTGAGATCTTGGACAAAAGGGTGTGGTGATGTTGGAGGAGACCCAAATAACTCCATAGGTTCAAGTTTGGGTAATGGTGATGGTGATGAAGTTTTGGATTGTTGGGTTGGAGCACTTGGTGGAGTTGGGTCAATGGGTGATTTAGTTGGTGGTGGAGTGAGCTCATTGGGTTCATTGGGTGATGGAGATGGAGATGGAGATGCAAGGTTCAAAAAATATTTATTTTTGATAGGTGAGGTGAATTCATCCGAAGATGAGGAGCTTAGGTTGATGGATTGGTTAGACCAAAGTGGTTTAACACTTATCCGGGCGGTTCTCCGGATGGGTCATGATGGTTGAGAAGTGATTGTTGACTTAGTCATGGTTAAAAATGGTTTAGAAGTTCAGAAATTGTGATGAAGAAGGTGTGATTTGATAGTGTTTAGGATGGTTTAATTTATAGTAATGAAGGAGTGTGGGAAGGAGTGTTTGGATTTGATGTTAGGCCATACAAAAATGGAGGTTCCTAATGATTTGGAAAACTAATTGTGGGTTGTCATATCATGGAAGTCAATCCAATAAAAATGGTGAAGTGAGAAGACAAGATTTTTACTAAATGCTTAGTGGTTTTGGTAAATTTGTTGAAGGATAAATCTCAAGGATTTCAAGGAACCTTTGGGAGGGTTCCTTCCTTTATGTGTGAAGGGTCCTTGGGTTGGTCATGGTTATTTTTGAAATTTGGCGGGAAATGGTTTTGTTTGAGTTATAAGGGATGAGAGGTACCCTATTGTGCTAAACAAATGGCAGGAAATTGGTTTCTATCTAAAAGGATTGTATTTTGGTGTTTGGATGTTGAAATGTTGAAAACAAAAAAAAAAATCTGCAGGAAACTGGCGGAACCTTCAGGATACACAGGCGGAACCCGTTTGAGGGTTCTGTCCGGTCCGTTGGGCCAATTTTGGGGTGCCCAGAAAATGCACTGGCGGAACCCAATTTTGGGTACCGCCAGATCCGCCAGGGCTGAAAAATTTGGCAGTCCGCGATTTTGACCCGCGAGACAATTTTCAAAATTTTCGAAAACTCCTAAAATCAAAAAGATAATGCATTTCTAGTTAGGCAATGCAAAAAATAGACACATAAACATACATATCATAGGACTATGACCTTGAGGTCGAGAATTTCACTATAGTTAGTGAAAATTTGATAAACATGAAAATTTGACAACTTGCCAAAAGTTGTCTACCTGCATCAAAGTTAGACAATACATGTTCCAAATAGTATCAAACATTGTACCAACAGACAAGCACATCACAAACATTGTTTAAACAACCAAATTTGTTCAAATAGCAGCTAGTGCCAAACACTCCTACACACCCGCACTCATTGACAGTCGATCTTGTTCTTGAGCTTGCCAAGGAATCTTCCAAGATTCTTAAACATCCCCTTTGTTTGCTTGAACTCCGCCGAATCGTTTGGAATATCCGAAAGTTGGGATAGGTATTCAAGAGGTGGGAGCTTAGAGTATGGCAAAGAGTCATCTTCACTCATTGAGGAAGATGATGATGAGGTAGGAGGATGAGGACGTTTTCCTTGGGCTTTGTAAACTCTCTTATCACTAAGTGGAACAAAGGTGTGTGGAATGAGAGAGTAGTCAAGACGAAGACCAATTGGAGTTGGTGGAATGGGTGAATGAACCTAAAGAGACGGGTCAAGAGTATTCCATACGGCATAGCCGTTGTGCCATGGACGGGAATGTCGGCCATTCTCTTGGCCATGTAGTAGGCAAGATTGAAGGGTTGCCTAACGGGCAAAGAGTAGAGCATGTAGCAAAGTCAAAGGTTGATATGATCTCGGTTTCCTATGGTGCTAATGACATTTGCTCTAAGGACTTCCTCCCATTTCTTGAATTGGGGCTTGAGTTCATTCATTTCCATTCCATATAGGTCCTTATCGACCTCATTTCCCGAACGGGTTCTCCTAGTGTTGGTTGTCCTAACAAAGAGGTGGTCACGGAGTACATCTTTTGACACAAGAGGTGTGTCATAAGAATGGATGCGGTCATTGATGAGGCGAAAAATGATCCGTTTTTAGGGGGTCATTTAAGCCCGAATCCGAATTTATTTGATCAAATAATGCCCTAAATCGTTCCTTTTGTGATTTTTGGTACTTTGGGAGAGAAATCTGGAAAAGGAAGCAATTTGGACGTTTTTGGAGCATAAAAGTGAAGAAAACGCCAAAGTCTTAATTTTCCATGCTGGGAACAGTAGGTGACGGCGTCAAGAGTAACTCCCTGACGGCGTCAAGAGCAAAATTCCATGACGATCCAGTAAAGATTTGACGGCGTCACGAAGTAGGGCGTCAAGAGTAAAAGTCATGACGGCCTGGAAATGATTATCACTTGACGGCGTCAAATGTAGATCAAGGCAGTCCGAGAAAAGTTTTGGCGGCGAGGTGACGGCGTCACAAGCTTGGTCTTGACGCCGTCAGACCCCTTTTCCTATATATAGTTTTCTAATTTTCACATTAAAGGGAGAGAAGTTTTGGAGAAACCCTAAGTACGAACTTGGTGCGAATTTTACAGGTTTTTCAAGGGTTCCAAGCCCTTGATACCTTTCAAGTGTAATTGAGATAAGTGTTCTTTTAATTCAATCAATATGTCTATGTGTTGGTTGTCTATATCTTGTTCTTGTCTTAATTCCATCATGCTAGGCTAGATCTATCTTGTGTTTGCTTGGATCTAATGAAACCTAGATGTTAATTATGTGTTGATTACTTGTTTATACTTGTCTTGGATGAATGATTTATATGTTAGGCTTAAGAAAACTGGCAGATCTCCAATTGGTAACATGCTTGAACGTCTTAAGAAACATGAACCGACGCACACTAGGTCTTTATTGGTTGTATTTAATGCATGAGCCACTGTTTACAATCCCTATAGTTGTGCTGGGCATGGTATAGGAGGAGATAAGAGCTCATAGAATTGGGGAGTTAAGTGTGCCACCCCATGAATGGTATTAAGGAATACGATCCGTCATCCATGCAATTATAACAAGTAATTAACGTGTAAAAGATGTCTAGGGAGTAGTGAAATCTAAGTAAACACATTTTCTCCACTTATTGCTCACAACTTTAGTATAATTTAGTTTATTTTCATTTCTAGTATTTTATTTTGATTGCATCTTTAGTATTGGGTTAGTTGATTAGCAACTAATTCCGCCCAAATCCTTCAAACCCGAGATTTTTAATTGCTTTCTGTAAAATATAAAATACAAAAATAATCATCCCTCACCTTTAGAACTAGTATTTAGGCTTTCTAATCCTAGCGACACTATTCCTAAGCTGAACGATCAATCCCCCGGTACTTGTCACTATACTATACTACAACGATCAGGTAAAGCCTGGTGCAATTCCCACGCATCAAGTTTTTGGCGCCGCAGCCCGGGGAATAGTTATTGTCTAGGTTAGAATTTCTTTTTATTAGGTATACTTGCTAGATTCCTTTCTAGTAAGATTTTATTTTTATTTTTAGGTTCTCTTTAGTCTATCTATTTCTTTGTGCCTTTGTTCGTAACCACCCGACATCATGGACAACGGAAACATCTTTGAACCCGTCATCCCACCACAACAAAACCCACCATTAGAACCCCTTAGGCCCCGAACCTTAGGAGAGTATTCCTGACCTAGCCACCAAGGCTACCGAAACACCATTGAGCTCACCGGAGCCAATGTGACCCCCTTGCGATCCGACACCATCCGGTTGGTGCAAAGCGGATGTGCATTCCATGGACTTCGTTCCGAAGATCCAAACCAACATCTTAAGGACTTCCTCAAAATCGTAGATTCCATAGACCTAGATGTTGCAACTAGAGAGACAACCCGATTACGCCAATTCCAATTCTCTCTACGGGATCAAGCTAGTCAATGGCTTGAGCGTTTACCCGCGGGATCCATCACCACATGGATGATCTCACCACTCGTTTCCTTGCTCAATTATTCCCACCGGGGAGAACTACTAAGCTTAGTAATGACATCTTGATGTTCCAACAACGTCAAAATGAATCTCTTTATGAAGCATGGACTCGTTTCAAGGACTTACTCCAAAAAGTCCCTCATCATGGCATAGATCTTTGGCTCCAAGTCCAAATCTTTTATGACCATATCAACATCTCCACGAGGCGAGCCATTGACCAATCGGCCGGTGGTAAGCTACGTGATCTAAGTGCGGAACAATCATGGGAACTCATAGAAGATCTTGCTCTCTATGACAACGAAAGTTGGAATGATCCCCGTGACTTGAACAAAACGGTCAAGGCAATATCTTTGCCTTCGAACAATTCTAGCACTCCCGATCGTAGGATCATGGAACTTGAGGACCAAGTCAAGTTTCTCATGAAATCTTACGAAGCTCCTAAGCCTTCAAGCCAAGTGAACAAAATCACTTCTTCATGCGAATTATGTAGTGGTCCCCACGACACTCGTGATTGTGTGGAACTCCCCGGAATAGCTTTTGCGGACTACGCACCCACGCGTACCGACGAAGAGGGAGATAAGTGGTACACTTTCAAGCCCGAGCCAAACACTTACGGTGATTCATACAACCCCTCGTGGAAAAATCACCCAAACCTTAGGTGGAAACAAAATCAACCCAATTCTTCCAATCCGCCTAATCGTTACCAACCAAACGGTCCACCCTCCAACCGTACTTTCAACAACAATCCTTCTAACAACTTTGGTAGTACCAACAACCTTGAAGGATTGATGTCTAAGTTCATGGCATCTCAAGAAGCTCGCATATCTAAGTTTGAAGCCGATTTCAAACAAAAGCAAAGCGAGATGACCACTAGAATTGACGCATTGTTGAAGGTTCTCAATGACCGAGAAATGGGAGCACTTCCAAGCGACACGATCAAAAATCCGAAACTAAACGTTAATTCCATATCTTCAGTTTCGTCACCCACTTCGTGCCCACAATACTACTCGGTTAAATCCATGAGCACGTGTTTCAAACAAAACCAAGTTCTCCAAAAGGACCAATCAAATAAAACACCCAATATAGAGCCGGTCAAAAGCATTGTTGAAACACCTCTTACGCAAGACCTTGACGATGAATTTAAAGAACTTCACCTTGAACGCCCCGTCATTGATGTCTTAGCGCGTGCTCCTTACTATAGTGCCCTCCTAGAAAAATATGAGAAGCGTAAGCTAGGTAAAAATGGGACCGCCTTCGTTCAAAACAAGTTGCCCAAAAAGCTTGATGATCCGGGTATATTTGTTTTGCCTTGTAAGATAGGAAGATCCGAAGCTTTCGACACACTAGCCGATTTAGGGTCAAGCCTCAACTTGATTCCTTTATCCTTATTCACCGCTCTTAAGCTAGGAAAGTTAGAGGAAACGGAGGTATTGATAGGGCTAGCGGATGGGAGTATTGCCCACCCGATTGGAATGATTAAGGATGTAGTTGTTCACGTAGGAAAGTTAACTATATTAGCGGATTTTCACGTCCTAGACATGGTTAGTGACACTACATGCCCATTATTGGTAGGAAGAGGATTTTTAGCAACCGCTAGTGCCATGATAGATTGTAAGGAATCCAAGATAACGGTAGGTGAAGGCGATACTTGGTCGGTGTACGATGTTAAGAAGCATAGTTATGATTGTGATGCTGAACCGACACCGCATTGGGTAGAGATGAATAGGAGACCGTCTAGATATGGACCTTGGATAGAAAGGAACTTTATAGGACCTCAATGCCCATTTTATCTAGAAAAAGACTTCATCGAAAAGACACATTCGGTAGAACAACTCATAGCTAGAGATGAAGAACTAGACCCTTTTGAGGACCCCTTGGTCTTTAGGAAGATGATTGAGTTCTTAAGCGTAATGCCCATTAACATAGAAATTAATAAATGGAAAAGAGAGGGAGACAAGTGTAAATGGAGGTGGGACAAGCCACCTAAAGAAGGTGACGGATCATGGCATATGAGGATGACTTTGTATGATCCGGATGGAGAAAAGTTTGAAAGGTCATACCATACTAAGGAAACCGATAGGAAGTTGAAACCTAAGTTTGATCCCAAAGATGTCCTCAATGAGGAACTCACCCGTATCACGTAGTAACCCATGACCTTGAGTCTAGCTACAAGACTCGTAAATAAAGAAAAGCGCTTCTTGGGAGGCAACCCATGTTTTGTGTGATTTTAGTTTGTTTGTTTGTTATTTGCTTCCGTATGCATGCTTAATTTTTATTGTTGGTAGATCATGTTTCTAAACTAAATAGTGGAAATACTTTACTTTGTTGTTTTGGCCTAGTCTTAACTCCACCTAAAGGTAATTTTTGCAAAAGATAAGTGTAAGGGGAAACCCTAAATATGTTTTCAAGAAACAAACCGATCATGATTCTCCACCATATTAAATGAACATGTATATTCATATTTGTTAGAGTCAAATGCTTGTATTGAGTCATAATGAAGTTTTGCAGGATTTTCCAGGAACTAGGACCAAGTTTTTCCAGAAATTTTCCGAAAACTTAACAAAAGAATTTCTGCAGGTCACTTCTGACGGCGTCAAGAGTTTGCTCTTGACGGCGTCAAGTGTAAAAATCTGGAAATTTTACCAGTTTTGTTTTTCTAACGGAGTCTTATGGTTTTTGTGAATTATTAAGTTTTATAATCTCCAGGAAATCTGCAAACTTCATTCCACAAGCATTATATCTTATCTTGTTTTCTAGGATTTAGTAACTTATATAGGATGCCGCCGATTTTACGCGAGGTTGTCTTGTCTATTTTATCAGGTTTTACAGGTTATGTATGACAAGAAGATGATTTATATTCTGGAAGGGAAGCTTTGATTGTTCATTTTCTTGGAGGAAGATTTAACCTGGCCAACTTATTATCCATACCGAGCGAATCAGGGGAGTATTTGATTTCATTCTCTTTACTTTTTCACTTTTACATTCTTTACTTGAACATTGGGGACAATGTTCATATTAAGTGTAAGGGGAGGGTTAAAAGATGATACCTTACATATGCACTTTCGCTTGAGCTTGTTTTGTTTGATGGTAGATGTGTAATAAAACTATGAGAAATACTTGTTAGTGCAATTTTAGCGCCAAATTTAAAATTTTTTACAACATTTAGGAGTGAAACTTTAGCCATAGCAAGCGTCTCATGGATAGGAGATTGTATGACTAACACATATCCGTATATTCAGAAAATTTTTTCACCCAAATATGTGAGGTTCGCCTTTAGATTTGATAGGAAAAGCATTTATTATTAGTGCTTATGAGTGTACCGGTAGCATTTAGATTCTAGAACTTGCGTTACTGATGCATCCCGAGACCGCTAGTGAGACTACATTGGTGTAGTAGGATTTACTACATGATAAGAGGCATTAGGATCACCCTTGTGTTAAACCCATATTATAATTACTTGACCATTTAAGTCATATTACTTGGCTAGTTAAGTCAACTAATTTTTCCCACACCCTTAGCGTTGTACTCATTTTTAGTACACGAAACCCCTAGTACACCCCTCCGAGCCTATCTTTTCGTTTCTAACTTTAAGCATCCTACTTAAAGGAAGAATTTGTTACACCCCACTTAAATGTACACCCAAATCGCCTTAGCCTTCCGTGTATGCGCTCATTTTTAGTGCATTATTGTTATTTGTTAAACCCTAAGTTAACTATCTAATTGATTACATGGTTGCTAAGTCGAGTCATATCTTTGTACATATTGTTTTGGGACGATTGGGACTCATGGGTAAGTACTTATTTTATGGAGTAATGGGGAAGAACAACATATATTACCTCCATATATACGTTAATCTTAAAAGTGCTCCAAGTGTTTTGATTTTCTTAATTCGAGTCATTAGATTAGTTTAATGTAAAGTATGTAAAGATTCAAGTGTAAGGGGAGTGTTCATTCCCTATGATGTATTATTTTGGATGGTAGGGTAAGAGTGTATGCAAAAAAATAAAAAAATAAATAAATAAATAAATAAATAAATAAATAAATAATAAATAAAAAAAATAAAAAAATAAAACGAGAAAAAACATACGGACTACCATCCCTTTTTATTCTATGTTTATTTTATGTTTTTGTTATTTTTCATTTATTAGCTTAAGTCGAGTCTAGTCTTGGCTTAGCAACGCCATCTTGTACATGTAATTAACCAAGATTGTTAACTCGCCACCAGTAAAACTTCCTTTATCCAACAAACCGTGTATTTCATATCCTCTTTGATAATTTATCCTAGGTGCTTACGCCATGTGGTGGAGGTTTGATCCTTTCCCAAGCCTATGGTAATCTATTTTGCTATGACAGGTAGTGAGAGATATCTCCCATTTCCATATTGTAATTTACACTTTATTACACCCGAGAGATGTGAGTATCTAAACACTATTTGTGAGGTGCTTGTGTATGATCTCCGTGCTTGTCTATTGGTCTTTAGTGGAACGATTATTTGTTGTAATTACTTTTATATTAGTGTTAAATGACCCCTAACTTGTCTTTTGAGTAGAATAAAAGCGCATTTGCTTGAGGACAAGCAAATCTCAAGTGTAAGGGTATATGATGAGCGAAAAATGATCCGTTTTTAGGGGGTCGTTTAAGCCCGGATTCGAATTTATTTGATCAAATAATGCCCTAAATCGTTCCTTTTGTGATTTTAGGTACTTTGGGAGAGAAATCTGGAAAAGGAAGCAATTCGGATATTTTTAGAGCATAAAAGTGAAGAAAACGCCAAAGTCTTAATTTTCCATGCTGGGAATAGTAGGTGACGGCGTCAAGAGTAACTCCCTGACGGCATCAAGAGCAAAATTCTATGACGATCCAGTAAAGATTTGACGGCGTCACGAAGTAGGGCGTCAAGAGTAAAAGTCATGACGGCCTGGAAATGATTATCACTTGACGGCGTCAAATGTAGATCAAGGCAGTCCGAGAAAAGTTTTGGCGGCGAGGTGACGGCGTCACAAGCTTGGTCTTGACGCCGTCAGACCCCTTTTCCTATATATAGTTTTCTAATTTTCACATTAAAGGGAGAGAAGTTTTGGAGAAACCCTAAGTACGAACTTGGTGCGAATTTTACAGGTTTTTCAAGGGTTCCAAGCCCTTGATACCTTTCAAGTGTAATTGAGATAAGTGTTCTTTTAATTCAATCAATATGTCTATGTGTTGGTTGTCTATATCTTGTTCTTGTCTTAATTCCATCATGCTAGGCTAGATCTATCTTGTGTTTGCTTGGATCTAATGAAACCTAGATGTTAATTATGTGTTGATTACTTGTTTATACTTGTCTTGGATGAATGATTTATATGTTAGGCTTAAGAAAACTGGCAGATCTCTAATTGGTAACATGCTTGAACGTCTTAAGAAACATGAACCGACGTGTACTAGGTCTTTATTGGTTGTATTTAATGCATGAGCCACTGTTTACAATCCCTATAGTTGTGCTGGGCATGGTATAGGAGGAGATAAGAGCTCATAGAATTGGGGAGTTAAGTGTGCCACCCCATGAATGGTATTAAGGAATACGATCCATCATCCATGCAATTATAACAAGTAATTAACGTGTAAAAGATGTCTAGGGAGTAGTGAAATCTAAGTAAACACATTTTCTCCACTTATTGCTCACAACTTTAGTATAATTTAGTTTATTTTCATTTCTAGTATTTTATTTTGATTGCATCTTTAGTATTGGGTTAGTTGATTAGCAACTAATTCCGCCCAAATCCTTCAAACCCGAGATTTTTAATTGCTTTCTATAAAATATAAAATACAAAAATAATCATCCCTCACCTTTAGAACTAGTATTTAGGCTTTCTAATCCTAGCGACGCTATTCCTAAGCTGAACGATCAATCCCCCGGTACTTGTCACTATACTATACTACAACGATCAGGTAAAGCCTGGTGCAATTCCCATGCATCAGTCATGGAGGTTGTCAAGAGTTGAGAGGGAGTGCAAGTCGGAATAGATGCAAGTACCACGGTTTGGGACACCTAGGATTTGAGCAAACTCCTCAAGAGTGAAGGAGTATTGATGACCACTAGCCTTAAAGTTGATAGACATTTGACCATAATCATCCGTGGAGAGGACGACGGATGCATAGAATTCCAAAATGAACCTAGGGCAAATAGGCTCGTTGATTTCTAAAAGACACTCAAAGTTGATTGTGGCAAATTCGGCGTAAAGGTTTGTGCCTTCTAGGAAAGACGGGTCAATGGTTCTACCCTCATGGACATAGTGTTTTTCTAAGGCTTTGAAAACATTGACTTGGTTTGGGGTAAGGCCTTTGGTTTTGTGGTGTTTTGGTAGGTACTTAATGGTGCCCTTGTGGTCGTAGTGGGTTAGAGGACGCATGATGATTCCTAGAACTAGAAAATTTCACATTTTAGTTTAAGTAAACTGTTATTATAATGTGGATGTTCTAGTGTGTGCCTATATGAAAACAATGTGGAGGTGCGGTTATCTTAACTCATTTTGATGCTTCAAAAACGTTTTATAATGCAAGTTTTGTTATAACACAAAAGATAACCCAAGCGCTCCAAGTTCAATGTAGCTTCGTTTGAATGTACCCGAAAATACATATGGGTTATGTATTCCCTTTAGCATTCAAGAGACATTATGCAAGTGATGTTTTAAACATAATGTTTTGATTTTGTATTCTCAATGTGAGACGAAAAAATATTTGTCCTATTTGTGAGAAATTTTTGGAAAAATTTGACATGGGGTGTTTTAGCAAACATGTTTACACTTAGTAAGAATGCAACTCCTAACTATGGGGAACATGATTAGTGATGAGTGCTCAAACACTCATCATTTTTGGTCAATCTGAACTGCAAAAACATTTAAAAACACTAAAAAATGCATCAAAATACTGAAAATATTCCAAAATTGTGTTTTATATGTTTCAGATGCAAAATGAGTAAAAACAGATGAAAAACATACAAAGTTTGCATAATTGGCAATTTCAGTCCCCCAACTTTCAAAAATTGGCAAAAATAGTCCCTGAGTACTTATTTTGAAAGAAAAGTCATCCCAAGGTCCTTTGAAAATCAAAAGTTGTCAAAATTAGTCCTTGAGTGAAAAATTTCACAAATTGGCAAAAACGGCCCCTCAACTTTGAATTTTAGCAAAACAAGTCCATGGGAATTTAAAAATGTGAAAATTATCAATTATGGTCCTTGTGTTAGTGAAACTTGGCAAAAATAATTCCTGGGGTGAAAGTTTTAGGAATTTACATGTTTGGTCCTTAAATTTTCAAAATTGGTAATTTTGGTCCCCGGATATTTAATTTTGGGAATGTAACATCTAAGGTCCGTGGGTAATTTATGTGGCAAGTTTAGTACCTGGAAAGAGTTTGAAATAATGGCAGAAACAACCCCTCAATTTTTAGCAAATTACAATAATTGTCCTTGTGATAAATTAGCAAAACCAACCGGACCATAGTATTATTAATCCAAATCAATAAATCCAAAACACAAACAACCCAACACCAACACCCCTTCCCAAGCCCATCACCCTTTCCAGCCCACCATCCTCACAGCCCAAACCCCCACAAATAATAAAGACCTACTCACCCGTTTTATTAATCCCTCCCCCTCAGTCAAACCCCAGTTTGACCACTCAAACCCTCACCTCCTTCCTCCCCGTGACCTGCACCTCTGCCAAACCCACTCATAGCCAACACCATCATCACTACTAGCCCACTTTCCACCCCTATAATACTTTCCTCCACAAAACTACAAACCCCACCCTGCCACAAACCTCAACTTGCTTAAATCAATTTCCCGCCAAAACAAATCAATGGCTAGGATACAAGTATCTCATCCAACGGACCAGAATGGTGTGGGAAAAAGTCAGGACCCATGTTTAAAGTTGATAAATAGAGAAGGATGGACAGAAGTGAAGATGTCAGCTAGTTAGTAGATTTTAGAAATAATTAGTAGTAGATAGTAGAAGTTAATTAAGTTTTAGTAGGGTTTAATTTAATCTTCATTAATCTAGTTTGTATTTCAGTCTCTTGTACTTCCCTTTTTTATTAAATGAAAGTTTAAGAATTTCTTTTACCATTGTTTGTCTACTGCTTAAGTTTTTTTTAGTCCTTAATTCTGTTGTCATTATTGCTTATTCTAGATTGGTCAAGCCTATTTTATAAGTTTCTTATCAAAATTTTGCTAAACACTTTGGTTTAACTTTGGAAATTTCATCAATTACATGATAAAGGGGTGTTTGGCACAATTTATTTTCCAGCTTTCCAGTTACTTCTGCTCTTTGAATCTCTTTGTTCCAGCTTCAAATCATTAAAATTAATAGTTTAGAAGTGTGTTTTAGTATATTTAATAAGGATCTCAGCTTTTACAATGATCTTCAAAATTTCATGCATTATATCTAGTTTAGTAGCAGCCTAAGATAGGATTTAGAATTTAGCTCGTCTATTGCTATTTATGATTTGATCATGCTTTATTTAGGTTAGTTTAAGTTTACATTAACTGGTATCTTAGGTTTGTGGGTCAAAAAGTCATTTTTGACCCACTTTCACCCAACTGTTGCACTAGTCCACAGGTCCCAAACAACCCTTGTAGTAGTAATTTTAGTTTTTTTATTATTAGGTGTTAAGGTCTAAAAATTCATTTACAACTCATCCCCCAGCTTGTTAACATGTCACTATTTTTAGATTAATTTTAGGAATTTTTTTTAGTACCATTTAGTGGCCAAAAGTTACCCCTTATACCCTGCACCACTGTCTCAGCCCAACTGCCTGATTCCATAAGCCTTTTCAGAGCTTATTTGTGGTCCCCACAAGCTACAACTTAGCTTATTTGGTAGCCTTCCAGTCCATCTTTTCTAACCACCATTTTATTTGGATCCTTGGTCACCCATGTGGGCCCCACCAATGGCTGCACATTGGCTAAGATGGACTGTGTGGTCTGTGGATTTAGCTTAGTTGCTGACTTTTCAAGTGCTTTTTAGTTCCTTATTACTGCTTATTGTTGCTTCCTTGTAGCTTTTAGGACTTCCCTAATAAGCCATAGCTTAATTTTCCCCTTAGTACAACTTAATTACTGCTTATCAGTAGCTTTTGAAGCTTGAGCCATATTTTTAGCCGTAGAATTTACAATAACTGTTATGTTTCTCCCTTTCACTTAGCTGGTTTAATTTATGCTTCTGCCTGAATTTAGCTTATTATAAATAGCTTATTTGTGTTAGTTTGGGCTTATGTGAGTCTGTAGTTAGCTTAATGATGGCTTGAAAAAACTTGTTTGGCCATCTGCTCCCCTGCTCCATGGATCAGTACCCATAAGCTCACTTTACCAGGCCCCTAGCCACTTCATTAGTAGAGCTTAGATTTTGGTTTTTGGCTTTTTGAGAAGCCATCAGACCTGGCTTGTAGGATCAAGGGCCAATTTGGACTCCATAGCTTATTTGGTAAGCTCAATAGTGCCCTGCAAGTCACCACTTGGGCCTGTTTGTTCCTCAGTGATTGAGAATTGCTTATTTTGCTTATTTAGCTTATTCCAGGGTCCTTGTCTCTTTTTTTCTGCTTATTTTGTTCATTTTAAGTACCCTACTAGTTTGTCTTATCCTAGTGTTTAGATTGCATCTTATTTGGTGGTTTTTCAAAATAAAAAATCCAAGTTAAGCTTGAAAAAGCTTGACTGTGTGAATTATAAGCTCTCCACAGTGCTTATTGGTGAGTAGTAAAAAGTTTTTGTTTTCAAAACTTTGTCATTTTTTTTGTTTGAGTCTGTTGCAAAAAGAAAATCTGAAAAATAAAAGGTTTTTGGAAAAAGCCAAGAGGCAGGGTCGAACCTGAGACCTCTTGGCTTCACACAGACATAACACCAACACTGATAACCAAATGCCCTAGGGTCTTGTTTCGTTAATACCATGCATCCTTAGATATTTAATATGGTTTTCTAGTTTAGCTTATTTAGCCTATTAGATTCTAATCAGCTTATTTTCTGCTTATTTTTTACTAGATCCCTACTTTTTATATTTTTCATAAATCCTTATTAACCTATAGTATTTGCTAAATGAGTTTTATAATTTTCACATTAGTTTTAGTATTTTTATAATTTAATTATTGTTTAATAGTATTTAATTCATAATAAATAGAATTTTAGTTGAAAAATTAATTTTCTTTTTTACAAAATTTTCTTTTGTCATTTAGTTCATAGGAAAATAATTTCTACACCCGTAGGATTAGTGTAGCATAAAATTCACGTTTTATTTTGCGCACTCGCTTTTATTTAAATAATTTTTACGTTTTTAAATCTAGATTACGTTAGTAAAAGTAGTTTGTAAAATAAAGAAAAACCAAAAATAAAAAAGTGATAGCTTCTATTTAAGCCCTTTTGGCTTATTTCTCTGCTTATTTATAAGCAAACTCTAATTTTAAATTTAGATTACGTTTTAGGTTAATTGAGTTTCACGTTATTGTTAATATAGTTTGTTTAAATCGTTCTCATTCGGATTTCCTTAGTGTAATCATTCAAACCCTTATATACCCTTTCCTGTCCAAATTCACCCGATCACAAATCCGTCTGATTACAATCCACACCTCGTCGGGACATAACGACCCAGGGAAACCCTATACTCCACGGAGATTGAGCCTAAGGAGTTTGACTATATTGACCACATCCGTGGTTGACTTTAGTTGACTGCTTTTGCCTCAATCAAATTTTGGCGCCGCTGCCGGGGAGGGTGTGCGCGTTATTCTAAACGGTTTGCAGATTAGTGATTTTGGAATTCACTTCTTTGTAAATTTTCCATCCTTGTGTATATTTTCATAAAAACAAAAACTGTTTCCGAAAACATTTTAAAATATGTTTTCAACGAACACAAAAACACCAAAAGATTTTCTTTCTTATTTATATAAAATGTCTTTCCAAAAATTCAAAAATATTCATCTTCACCCTCCTACCTTTTTGATTCTTCATTTCTTACCCTCCCAAACCTTTTGATTCTTTCTATGTCTCACCCACACCTTCTTGTTTGCCAATGGTGTGGTAGTTCTTATGATGGTGGTAATTGCCCCGGTTGTGGCATGGTAGAGTCAGGAAACGGGTCTGTCTATAACCACAATCCCTATTCCTACCATGACATGACTGATTCATTCCATTAGCTTCCACACCATGATACCCAGCAATTTTACTGTTGCCGGTATTGTGGAGGCCCGCACTTCAGCTCTGATTGTTAAACGAGGAATCAGTTTGTCTATGAACAAGTTCCTTGTAACAATCATGAATTTGGTTTTATCCAACCTTCACAATACACAACCCCTCAACCACCTCCTCGAGACGAGTTAGCTAGAGCTGAATTGATTACTAAAATGATTACTGCTCAAACTCAATTAAACCAGAACATTCAAGATAGTATAAACTGTCTTAAAGATCTGATTCTCAGGAGACAAAATCCTCCTGTTAACTCATTTTATCTTGCGGATGAAAGTGATGAGGATGAATCGTTTGAAGAAGAAAACTCAAAGGAACCTTCAGATATCTTGATAATGAGGGACAAGGAAGTCAAAGTCAATCCTCTTGAGGAAATAGATGACCTTGTTCCAATCCCAAAGGTATTTGAGAAACCTTGTGATTTGACTTCAGTTGAAATTGAATCTGTGGAAACACAGGGAGAAAAGAGTGGGACAGATTTATTAGCAAAAGAACGAATGGAAATTGAAAATTCCATGTGTGCTAGTCCTTCTCAACTCCCTCATCTCATACCCGAATATTCCACAAACTCTCCCATAATGGGGGATGAGCATCTTGACACTATTCCTGAAAAGGAATCGGACGAATTCATAAAGTCTAGTGTTGAGAACCTTATCCCAATCCCAAGTGAGTCCGAGGGTATTCTTGATCATGTGTGTGATATACCTCCTCCTCTTGTCTTTCTAAATGATCTTGTTAAGACTTTCTCCGATTCTGACAGTGATTATAGTGATGTTGATTCTTTATATCCTAAAGACATAGAATTTATTGATGCATCACTTCCCCGTTCCGAGATCGTCAACCTAGAAGATGATGTTGACCACTTTGTTTCCACAACATTCAATACGACTATCACAAATCCCTTGTTTGAATTCGATTCTGAATTTACTCTAAATTCAGTTAATCCAATCTTTGATAGTGATGAGCCTGAAATGGATACTATAATGGACAAGGTGCATGTTCATAGCCCACAAAGTACCGCACATGTCCCACCTCCGATATCTTTCATGAGTTCTCCAGTGAACTCACTCATATCATGACTCCTCCGGAGTGTGATTACTTGGATGACAAGAAAAACCATGATCGGGGGGGGGGGGGGGGATAGAGTTTCAATCATGAGAGTTTGTATTTCTACGACAAATTTTTCCACCCTCCCTCCTGATATGTTGTCCAAACCAAAGAGCTTAACCGATAAAATCCAAACTCAGGCTAATGTGCCTGCTCTCGAGGAAGAAGATCTTATCATGATTTTCATCATGGTTTTCTTCCTTTTCTTCACCTATAAGGTGACTTCTTCTCTTCTTCACTCCTTCGGGAATGAAGATACCATCTTTGATCCTGGCATTTTCATTTACCATTATCTTGAGCCGGGATTATATCTCATCGGTGTGGAACTTTCACGTGCTTCAAATGTTTGTCCAAACATCTTGAATGAAAGTCCGATGGAGATTGTTTCTTCCACATCATGCTTCCCCAAGAACCAATGAATTCGGGGTCGAGTCAAGCTAGCGACTCGGTAAAAAAAAACAGTAGCATGCTTATAGGGTTTTCACCCTAAGTGTGGGGGAGTTACCCCCACTGTGGTTACAAATAAAGTGAATATATATATATATATATATATATATATATATATATATATATATATATATATATATATATATATATATATATATATATATATATATTTATATATATATAGTGTTTCCACATTTAGATTGTAATGTTGCCCTTTTACGTTCAAAGAGTCGGCATAATCGTCGGGACTTTGAATATTGAGGATAATATTCAATTCTGAGTATGGGGGGTAATTCGCTATTCTAGCGAATTTTATCACATTTTACTATCTAATACCCCCGTTTTTGCCAAAAATTTAAAAAAAAAAAAATTCACTTGTGCTTCAAAATTTTTTGTGGTTATCAGTCCGTCATGTCTAAATGACAAAAGGATTGGCTAATCCAGGAGCAAACGGTTCTTGGTAAAGATATATCAAATCCGTTGACGGCTTACAATTTGCCCAAAATTGTATGGTATCTCAACTCACCATATTCTAAAAAGTGAAAGAGTTGGCTAGCCCGCAAGATTATGGCTTGTGGTAAAGGCAGTGGAAAAACCATAATTGGTAATCAGCTCACCAAGATGTTGACTATTCCATCAAGAGTTGGCTAGTCCAGAAGCAAACGGCTTTTGATAAAGACAAATCAAATCCGTTGACAGATGGTGGTTTGCTCAAAATCACATGGTTATCAAGTGGACCATAGTTCTTACTTGAACTGATACATTTGGCTACTCCAGAAGTAATGGCTTTTGGTAAAGAGATTCAAATCCATTAATTTTTCTCAAAAAGATTGCTAGGGACTAGCAATAGTTTAGTGTGGGGGATTGATGAGTGCTCAAACACTCATCATTTTTGGTCAATCTGAACTACAAAAACATTTAAGAACACTAAAAAATGCATCAAAATACTAAAAATATTCCAAAATTGTGTTTAATATGTTACAGATGCAAAATGAGTAAAAACAGATGAAAAACATACAAAGTTTGCATAATTGGCAGTTTCAGTCCCCCAACTTTCAAAAATTGGCAAAAATAGTCCCTGAGTACTTATTTTGAAAGAAAAGTCATCCCAAGGTCCTTTGAAAATCAAAAGTTGTCAAAATTTGTCCTTGAGTGAAAAATTTCACAAATTGGCAAAAACGGCCCCTCAACTTTGAATTTTGGCAAAACAAGTCCATGGGAATTTAAAAATGTGAAAATTATCAATTATGGTCCTTGTGTTAGTGAAACTTGGCAAAAATAATTCCAGCGTGAAAGTTTTAGGAATTTACATGTTTGGTCCTTAAATTTTCAAAATTGGTAATTTTGGTCCCCGGATATTTAATTTTGGGAATGTAACATCTAAGGTCCGTGGGTAATTTATGTGGCAAGTTTAGCACTTGGAAAGAGTTTGGAATAATGTCAGAAACAACCCCTCAATTTTTAGCAAATTACAATAATGGTCCTTGTGATAAATTAGCAAAACCAACCGGACCTTAGTATTATTAATCCAAATCAATAAATCCAAAACACAAACAACCCAACACCAACACCCCTTCCCAAGCCCATCACCCTTTCCAGCCCACCATCCTCACAGCCCAAACCCCCACAAATAATAAAAACCTACTCACCCGTTTTATTAATCCCTCCCCCTCAGTCAAACCCTAGTTTGACCACTCAAACCCTCACCTCCTTCCTCCCCGTGACCTGCACCTCTGCCAAACCCACTCATAGCCAACACCATCATCACTACTAGCCCACTTTCCACCCCTATAATACTTTCCTCCACAAAACTACAAACCCCACCCTGCCACAAACCTCAACTTGCTTAAATCAATTTCCCGCCAAAACAAATCAATGGCTAGGATACAAGTATCTCATCCAACAGACCAGAATGGTGTGGGAAAAAGTCAGGACCCATGTTTGAAGTTGATAAATAGAGAAGGATGGACAGAAGTGAAGATGTCAGCTAGTTAGTAGATTTTAGAAATAATTAGTAGTAGATAGTAGAAGTTAATTAAGTTTTAGTAGGGTTTAATTTAATCTTCATTAATCTAGTTTGTATTTCAGTCTCTTGTACTTCCCTTCTTTTAGTAAATGAAAGTTTAAGAATTTCTTTTACCATTGTTTGTCTACTGCTTAAGTTTTTTTTAGTCCTTAATTCTGTTGTCATTATTGCTTATTCTAGATTGGTCAAGCCTATTTTATAAGTTTCTTATCAAAATTTTGCTAAACACTTTGGTTTAACTTTGGAAATTTCATCAATTACATGATAAAGGGTGTTTGGCACAATTTATTTTCCAGCTTTCCAGTTACTTCTGCTCTTTGAATCTCTTTGTTCCAGCTTCAAATCATTAAAATTAATAGTTTAGAAGTGTGTTTTAGTATATGTAATAAGGATCTCAGCTTTTACAATGATCTTCAAAATTTCATGCATTATAACTAGTTTAGTAGCAGCCTAAGATAGGATTTAGAATTTAGCTTGTCTATTGCTATTTATGATTTGATCATGCTTTATTTAGGTTAGTTTAAGTTTACATTAACTGGTATCTTAGGTTTGCGGGTCAAAAAGTCATTTTTGACCCACTTTCACCCAACTGTTGCACTAGTCCACAGGTCCCAAACAGCCCTTGTAGTAGTAATTTTAGTTTCTTCATTATTAGGTGTTAAGGTCTAAAAATTCATTTACAACTCATCTCCCAGCTTGTTAACATGTCACTATTTTTAGATTAATTTTAGGAATTTTTTTTAGTACCATTTAGTGGCCAAAAGTTACCCCTTATACCCCGCACCACTATCTCAGCCCAACTGCCTGATTCCATAAGCCCTTTTAGAGCTTATTTGTGGTCCCCACAAGCTGCAACTTGGATTATTTTGTAGCCTTCCAGTCCATCTTTTCTGACCACCATTTTATTTGGATCCTTGGTCACCCCTGTGGGCCCCACCAAGGGCTGCACATTGGCTAAGATGGACTGTGTGGTCTGTGGATTTAGCTTAGTTGCTGACTTTTCAAGTGCTTTTTAGTTCCTTATCACTGCTTATTGTTGCTTCCTTGTATCTTTTAGGACTTCCCTAGTAAGCCATAGCTTAATTTTCCCCTTAGTACAACTTAATTACAGCTTATCAGTAGCTTTTGAAGCTTGAGCCATATTTTTAGCCATAGAATTTACAATAACTGTTATGTTTCTCCCTTTCACTTAGCTGGTTTAATTTATGCTTCTGCCTGAATTTAGCTTATTATAAATAGCTTATTTGTGTTAGTTTGGGATTATGTGAGTCTGTGGTTAGCTTAATGATGGCTTGAAAAAACTTGTTTGACCATCTGCTCCCCTGCTCCATGGATCAGTACCCATAAGCTCACTTTACCAGGCCCCTAGCCACTTTATTAGTAGAGCTTAGATTCTGGTTTTTGGCTTTTTGAAAAGCCATCAGACCTGGCTTGTAGGATCAAGGGCCAATTTGGACTCCATAGCTTATTTGGCAAGCTCAATAGTGCCCTGCATGTCACCACTTAGGCCTTTTTGTTCCTCAGTGATTGAGAATTGCTTATTTTGCTTATTTAGCTTATTTCAGGGTCCTTGTCTCTTTGTTTCTGCTTATTTTGTTCTTTAAGTACCCTCCTAGTTTGTCTTATCCTAGTGTTTAGATTGCATCTTATTTGGTGGCTTTTCAAAATCAAAAATCCAAGTTAAGCTTGAAAAAGCATGACTGTGTGAATTATAAGCTCTCCACAGTGCTTATTGGTGAATAGTAAAAAGTTTTTGTTTTCAAAAGTTTGTCATTTTTGTTGTTTGAGTCTGTTGCAAAAAGAAAATCTGAAAAATAAAAGGTTTTTGCAAAAAGCCAAGAGGCAGGGTCGAGCCTGAGACCTCTTGGCTTCACACAGACACAACGCCAACACTGATAACCAAATGCCCTAGGGTCTTGTTTCGTTAATACCATGCATCCTTAGATATTTAATATGGTTTTCTAGTTTAGCTTATTTAGCCTATTAGATTCTAATCAGCTTATTTTCTGCTTATTTTTTACTAGATCCCTACTTTTTATATTTTTCATAAATCCTTATTAACCTATAGTATTTGCTAAATGAGTTTTATAATTTTCACATTAGTTTTAGTATTTTTATAATTTAATTATTGTTTAATAGTATTTAATTCATAATAAATAGAATTTTAGTTGAAAAATTAATTTTCTTTTTTACAAAATTTTCTTTTGTCATTTAGTTCATAGGAAAATAATTTCTACACCCGTAGGATTAGTGTAGCATAAAATTCACGTTTTATTTTGGGCACTCGCTTTTATTTAAATAATTTTTACGTTTTTAAATCTAGTTTACGTTAGTAAAAGTAGTTTGTCAAATAAAGAAAAACCAAAAATAAAAAAAAGTGATAGCTTCTATTTAAGCCCTTTTGGTTTATTTCTCTGCTTATTTATAAGCAAACTCTAATTTTAAATTTAGATTACGTTTTAGGTTAACTGAGTTTCACGTTATTGTTAATATAGTTTGTTTAAATCATTCTCATTCGGATTTCCTTAGTGTAATCATTCAAACCCTTATATACACTTTCCTGTCCAAATTCACCTGATCACAAATCCGTTTGATTACAATCCACACCTCGTCGGGACATAACGACCCGGGGAAACCCTATACTCCACAGAGATTGAGCCTAAGGAGTTTGACTATATTGACCACATCCGTGGTTGACTTTAGTTGACTGCTTTTGCCTCAATCAATTAGTTTTTTTTAAACACCTAATTTCAAGCATGATTTTCTCATGTTAATGCATAACCCCAAGTTTTTGTTTTTGTGCAAAAAGTAGAATTCCTAGACTCAGATCAGGATTGTAATCAAGTTTAGAATACTTACAATGATGATTGATTTGCAATGTGAGTGAAAGGAAGACCAAGAAATCGTAGGTATGGATGGATGGTAAAGTGAATAGTAACTGTTTGGAAGTGGTGGTATGAGATAATGGGTGTTTGGTTTAATATAAACAAAAATATTGATTATGCAGGTCGGCGGATACGGCGGCCCCCTGACATGGATTCCGTCAGTTGTGTCTGAGGGTTCCGCCGACCCTGCTGAGAAAAAGAGTTATGGATTTGTTTTGATTTTTGTGATTTTTGTCTAATGTTCAGAACTACAACGTAGGTTCCATGAGTCCTAAGCCTAGCCTAAGAAGGTTAAAAGGTTCACGTTTAAGGGGTTTTGTGAGAATGTCGGCTATGTTGTCTTCGGAAGAAACTTTCTCAATTGAGATATTTCCTTTTTGAACGTTGTCACGAAGGAAATGATGACAAATTTCAATATGTTTGGTACGAGCATGTTGAACCGGGTTTTTGCTAAGATCAATGGCACCTTTGTTGTCACAAAGAATTGTGATGTCGTTAAGTTGAATTCTGTAGTCGACAAGAGCTTGCTTCATCCAAAGAGCTTGTTGACATGCCTTTCCGGCCGAAACGTACTCGGCTTCCGTTGTTGAGATAGCAAGAGCCGTTTGCGTCTTAGAGAACCATGAGGTGAGACAATGTCCAACAAAAGCACAAATACCACTTGTACTTTTTCTATCAACATAGTCACCGGCATGATCCGAGTCGGCATACACTATGGTGTCTATTCCCGTTCCTTTGGAATACCATAAACCTAAATGTGTAGTACCCCTAATATACCTAAAAATCCTTTTAACAGCTTCGAGATGAGTAGTCTTAGGATCTTCTTGAAAACGAGCACATAGACAAACACTAAACATAATGTCGGGTCTACTAGCCGTTAGGTAAAGTAGACTACCAATCATACCTCTATATTTAGTGCTATCTACGGATTCACTTTCCTCATCCTTGGTGTTAGTTTCCGTGGACATTGGAGTTTTGATAGGTTTCGAATCCTCTAATCCAAATTTCTTAAGCATGTCCTTAATATATTTAGATTGGTTAAAGAAGATACCATCTTCTAGTTGTTTAATTTGGAGTCCTAGGAAAAAGTTGAGTTCTCCCATCATACTCATTTCAAACTCGTCATGTATGATTTTTGAGAAATCCACACATAATTCTTGACAAGTTGATCCGAATATAATGTCATCAACATAGATTTGGACTATGATAATATGTGAATCTTTCTTCTTAGTGAAGAGAGTATTATCAACTAAGCCCATGGTATACTTATGGTCAACTAGGAAGGTTTTAAGTCGATCATACCATGCTTTTGGAGCTTGCTTAAGTCCGTAAAGAGCCTTTTTAAGTTTGTAAACATGATTTGGTTTTTCAAAATCGATGAAGCCCGGTGGTTGAGCAACATACACTTCTTCATTTATGACTCCGTTTAGAAATGCACTTTTGACGTCCATTTGAAAGAGTTTAAAATTGTGTGCACATGCATATGCAAGTAAGATTCTAATTGACTCGAGCCTAGCAACCAGAGCAAAAGTTTCATCGTAGTCAATGCCTTTTTGTTGGTTATATCCTTGTGCAACTAGCCTAGCTTTGTTTCTAGACACAATTCCATTTTTATCCATTTTATTACAAAAGACCCATTTTGTTCCAATTATAGTTTGACTCTTTGGTTGAGGAACTAATATCCATACATCATTCCTAACAAATTGGTTTAACTCTTCTTGCATTGCAATTACCCAAGACTCATCTTTGATGGCTTCATTAATGTTTTTAGGTTCAATGGTTGACACGAAACAAAAGTAGTTGCTTTCATTTTGAACTTTTGACCTTAGCGTTCTTTCGTTAATGTTTCCTATGTCACCATCTAATGGACGACTTTTAGATTCTTTGACATTGACAAGTTCTTTGTTTAATAGTTCATCTTCCTTGTCATTACATAAAATCTCTTGATTTTCTATTGCTTGGCTTTCAACTAAGTCATCATCTACCAAAGGTGATGTCTTAGAGGGAGGTGGACTCTCGTCAGATGTTACGTTCAACGATTCCTCGACTCTTAAGGTTTCTTTGTTCAAAACAATGTAAGCTTTACTATTTTGTGAATATCCAAGAAATACACCTTCATAAGACTTTGGGTCAAATTTGGTGAGATAATCCTTGGTGTTAAGAATGAAACATTTACTCCCAAACACTCTAAAGTATCCTAATGTAGGCTTTTACCTTTATATAGTTCATAAGGAGTTTTATTAAAAAATGGTCTAATTAAGACTCGATTTAAAATGTACGTTAATGTGTCAATGGCATTACACCAAAACTTTTGTGGAATGTTTTGTTCATTAAGCATTGTTCTACTCATCTCTTGCAATGTCCGGTTTTTACGTTCTACTACACCATTAGATTGAGGAGTACGTGGAGCCGAAAAGTTATGAGTAATACCATTAATATCACAAAAGTTTCCAAATTGAAATTCATTATCAAATTCACGACCGTGATCCGTTCTAATAGACACAATATTAGATCTTACTTGATTTTGAATTTTCTTACTTAGAATCTCAAATTTTTCAAAAGCTTCATTTTTACTTTTCAAAATTTTGTCCAAGTATATCTTGAGTAATCATCAACTATGACCAAAGTGTAGAAGTTACCTCCATAACTTTGTATAGCGGATGGACCAAATAAATCCATATGCAAAAGTTCTAGATACCTAGATGTACAAACCAAGTTTTTAGCCTTATGGCTACTATGGACTTGTTTACCGACTTTGCAAGCATCACAAAAGTGTTGATCATATTTCAACTTAGGTAGGTTTCGAACTAAGTCTTTGGAGGAGAGGTTTTGGATTAGTCTCATGTTAGCATGTCCTAAGAGTCTATGCCATAAAGTTGAAGATTCATCTAATGAGGTAAGACAAAGCTTGTCTCTAGATGTTGGATCCATCTTCATGACGTATACGTTGTTCTTAAGGACACCTTTGGCTATGGTTATACCATCTTTAAGTATTTTACTTCCATTTTCACTAAAAAGGACATTATACTTATTACAAAAAAGTTGACTAATACTAAGGAGATTAAAACCTAAGTTATCAACATGAGCTACATAATCTATAAAACGGGAGTCATGAGAGATTGTACCTTTTCCGATGATTTTGCTCTTAGCTTTACTACCAAACGTAACATTACCTCCGTCACATTTGAGATAAGTAGTGAAGAGGCTTTTGTTACCCGTCATGTGCCTTGAACAACCGCTATCTTTAATCCATTCATCCGGTTCCAAACAACTTTGAGGCACACCTATTTTATGAAAAACACTCAAACATTTGGTCCCCAATTTCTCATGGGTCCATTTTGGTTAAGCATACCATTAACTTGTTCCAAGTATGAAAATAGAACATAAGGGTTCCATGACATGTAATTTGGAGTTTGGTAATGTCCAGAAGTGTTTTGGTTCCAAACATGTTGGTAGTTTGGTCGAGCGTTGAAGTTGCTCTTTGGAAAGGGGCGTTTGGGAATTGGAGTCTTAGGTCTTGGTTGAGTAGTCTTAGCTCTAAATTCGTTTTTACTAAGTCCTACTCCAGTTTTAAAAGCAGGTTTTGTTCCATTTTTATGCGTAACTTTAACAAATTTTGAATGATCTGATGTGGATGGTGTTACTGCTGCAGCAGACCTGGCGGAACCTTCGGGTCCAACGGGCGGAACCCTGGATTGGGTTCCATCTAGTCCGCGGGCTGCTGTAGCAGTTTTGTTAGTTTCTTGTGCATTCTTTTCTTGTTTCATTTGACCCTTTGATGTTTCTATTTTCATGAATCTTAGACCTGTTTTATCAAAGGGTGACTTTTGAATTTTCATAATTTCATCCGCACAAGAAATGCTCTTATCAAACTTCTTAAACTTTGTGGTTTGTTTTATTAGATCATTTTGAGTAATTTTAAGTTTCTCAACTTCAAGTTTGAGTTCTTCACATGATTTGCAAGAAGTGTCAATACCTTTACTCTTTTCTAATCTCTTAGCTTTTTCTTTTAATTCATAAACTTCATTTTCTAAAAACTCCTTTTTAGTTTTCAAAAACTTATTTTTGTTTATGATTTTTAAGCTCAATTCACAAAGTTTGATATATTCTTTTTGTAAGGTGTCATCATCAATAGAGGAGTAAGATGAGTCGGAGAGTACCTCATTTGAGTTGTGAGCCATGAGAGCAATATCATCATTCTTTGGCTCATCGTCATCTCCTTCATAGTCACTCCAAGCACCACTCACAAAAGCTTGTTGAGGTTTGCTCTTGGGTGGTTTTGGACATTCTCCTACAAGATGACTTGTGTCTCCACACCTATAACATTTTCTTTCAACTTTTCCTTTCCTATCATCACGATCTTTTCGGAAAGTTTTCTTGTCATCTTTAGGTTGCCTTACAAACTTTCCTCTTCTACGAAAGAACTTCTTGAAGTCTCTAACGGCCATAGCATATTCCTCATCATCACTATCCGAAGTAGATTCTTCATCATCACTTGATTGGACTTTAGCTTTCAAGGCAATGGATTTAACTTTTTCTTTCTTGCCTCTAACTAGTTCCGAATCTTTTTCCATTACCATTTCATAAACCTTGAGGTTTCCAATTAGCTCGTCAAGTGACATGCTTGAAAGATCTTTGGATTCTTCAATTGCCGTCACTTTTTCTCTCCACTTCGGATGGAGTGCTCTAAGAAATTTCCTGACAAAGTTCTTACTACAAAAAGATTCGTCAAGTGCTTTAAGTGAAGTAATAATAGTGTTAAATCTAGCAAAAGCATTATCAATAATCTCATCTTCGGAAATAACAAATTGTTCATATTGTTGAACAAGAAGATCAATTTTGTTATCTTTAACTTGAGAGTTTCCTTGATGAGTGACAATTAAAGATTGCCAAATATCTTTGGCGGTTTTACACATAAAGACTCTTTCATATTCTTTCTTAGGCAAAGCATTGTAAAGCATCATTTTATCTTCATTATTTTTACCAATCAATTTCTTTTGATCATCATCTTTAATGTTAGTAACTATGTTATCACCATCAATGATTATATACCATAAATCTATATCTTTAGATTTCACGTAAGTTTCAAATCGGTTTTTCCAATATATAAAACCATTTGCTTCAAAAAGTGGTGGTCTTTACATAGATTGCCCTTCTTTGTAATTTTCAAAATCCATGGATCGTTTCAGGTTTTAAAACACAATATATTTTAAAAGCTTGAGTAACGTAGCTACTGATGCCAATTGTGGAAAACTAGAAGGGGGGTTGAATAGTTTACCTTTTAAAATCTTTTTAACTTGTTTAGTTAGCTTTGAAACTTTCCGTTTGATCAAAGATATATACACAAACACAATATATAACATGCAAGTAAATGAAAGAAACGATCAAACCACAACACGAGTATTTATCGTGGTTCGGCTACAAGGACTCTTTTTCCTTGCCCTACGTCCACGCCCCGAGTATCCAACTCGAGAGTTTCTTTCACTAGTCAACAAGCTCCTTTCACCGGCGGAGAAAACCTTATACGTCGCTTATACCTTTACCGACACTAAGCTAGATGTCGAGTTCTTTACCAAGGGTACAACCACTCATGTTAATTCTTTTACAAGGGTACAACTACTCCCGATACACTATGTGTTTTGAGGACTAAAATACTTACTGATCACTACTGAAAATACACAATCAAATGAAGTGTAAACTACACAAGTCTACACAATGTTAAGCTAACAAGTCTTGCAACGTTGTGTTGAATACTTGTTACTTTTTATGAACTCGTGAATCTCTTTGCTACAAAAAGAAACTTCACATATAAAATGTTAAAGGGTTAGATGAAAGAATGAATGAATGTGTATAAATATGATGTAGAGTGATAAGCCAAAAATCAACTTGTGGCTTAGTATTTATAGCAAAGCCTTCTGCAGGCCTGGCGGATACGGCGGAACCCTCAGATGGGTTCCGCCCGTGTACCCCCAGGGTTCCGCCGGGCTTGCAGTTGGTTTTGCAATAAATCTTGCAAACCAAACAATGTCACATCTCGTTACACCTTGCGAACCAAACAATGTCACATCTCATTACACCTAGTCAAACACAAAACTTGCAAGCAAACACATAGTTAGTCAAACACATTTTCTTTCCATAAATGTATATTGACAAAACTTTTCATAAATGTGATGTGACATTTCTATTTTAAAAAATAAAAAGTGTTGTGTTTTATGAAATGTAAAATGTAGCAAAAGTCTAGTTTATGCAAGTCTTTAAAACTAAGATTATGTTTTACATAGAAACTAAAGTTTACATTTTGTTGTTAACAAAACTTAGTGAAGATCGTAAAATATAAATAATGTTTTTAGGCGATATTTGTATTAACAGAGTGTTTAAAAAAACTTATTTTAGAATTGTTCGTTTCATTTCATGGTTCGACGTAATTGCTTACTCAAAAACGCGTTAATATAATCGTAATAAACACAAACATGGCCGTCCCGCAGCAACGCGCGGGCAAACCTGCTTGTTTGTTACTGAAAGAGACCCTTTAGTGATATGTTTTGTGTTTTAGAGTAGTTTTAAGCATAATGATTTAGAAAAAAACATACATTTAATAAGTGTTTTTATCATTTTATTGCGTTTTTTGTTATTCATGAAAAGTCCAAAAGTATAACTTTTTTACGTTTAATTTCACAAAGCAGGCGTTTTTGTGTTAGTTGATTAGTGAAGGATTGTGCAAAAATATTGTGTGTAAAACGTCACAAATCGTGTCTTTAACGATTTGAAAAGTTGTGCATTTTGTTCGAAATACCGACATTGTTCTTTTTGAATATACCGAGATTTGTGAGAACTCCATATACCGACTTTACTTAACCATAATTATACTGAGCTTATTCCAAAGACCAATATACTGACTTTGTACCAAACACATTACACCTAATTTAGTACCGACTTTTGTGCACTAAATTTACCGACATTAGGTTAAGGTTTTTTACCGAGATTTGTTTTCAAGATATACTGAGATTCGTTTCTAGGGTTTTACTGAGATTCGATTTATTGAATATACCGACTTTGTGGTTCAGGGTTTCTTTCGAGATTGTTGTTTAGGACATATACCAAAATTGTCAAAGGTTGATATACCAAGATTGCTAAGGAGCATATACCGAGATTTAACCAAAACCTAATTTCCTATTTCAAACAAACCCTAACATACCAAGTTCATCACCATTTTTCCGATATTAAAACCAATTTAACACAACTTTAACACAATCAAGACCAAATCTAGTAACTTAAATCGAAAACATAATCACTTCTTTATCATCTACAAGATCCATATTATTTTACACATGCTTCATGAATGGCAACTCAACAAGATATTTATGTTGTTGGTCACGTAAACCGTCCTCCCATGTTGTCTAAGGGTGGCTATATTCTGTGGTCTAGTCGTATGCTTCGTTATCCTAAGAGCAAATATAATTGAAACCTCATGGATAACTTCATTCTACATGGTCCCTATCAATTCCAAGAAATCAAAGACCTTGGTGAAGTAACCCATACCCCCACTTCTACCTTTTCCCCGCCTACAAACTGAAATGACATGTCTGAAACTGAAAAGAAACAAGTTGAAGCTGATGATCAAGCCATTCACCTGCTCCCACTAGGACTGCTAGTCGAAATCTATAAGGCAGTGGACAGTTGTGAAAGTGTACATAAGATGTGGCTGAGGGTTAAAAGGACGATGTAGGGAACAAAAGATAGAATACAAGAAACGGAAGCTAAACTTCTATCGAAATTTGATAAGTTTACGTCTGGGTCAAGAGATTCAATTGAGTCGTACTACCACATATTTTCTACGTTAATGAATGACTTGGCATAAAAAAGCTGACTTCAGAGAACATCATGAGCAACATCAAGTTCTTGAACCATCTCCAGCCAGAATAGAAACGCTATGTCACGATCGTGAACGAAACAAAGAACTTGCATGACGTAAATGACCAGCTTTACGACTTTTTGAAACAAAATAAAGATGAAGCAAATGAAATTAGGTTAGAAAGAATCGCTATACAAATTCTGATGAGCATTCACTAGAGAACAACAAGAAACAGTGATGGAGATGAAGCAACAACTTAAGGAGAAATATAATTTAAAAATATTGATTTAAGTTTTTAATTTTTATTGTAATGTTTTTATTTTATTTGAATTGTTAATGTAAATTTTCTAATTATCAATGAACTTTTAATTTAGTGTTTAAAATAAAAGAAAATGAAAAAAAAATAGAATCCAGTGGAAATGTTGGTTGTCTTATTACATTATGTTGGTGGTGATGTTGGTAATGAGAGAAAAGCTGTCATGACACTAAATTGGTAGTGATGATGAAAATAACTGTTACAACTAGTCTTAGTAGGCCTGGGCATAATCTTACGGAAAATCAGACCAAATCGACGAACCGGACCAGACTGAACCTTTTTGGTTCGGTTTTTGGTCTCGTGTTTTGGACCAAATTAGCTTTCGGTTCCATCTGGTTTTAATCAGTCCAATCCGGTTTTTAAACCATGTTCGGCCCTAGATGGAGCGGTCTTTGCATGTTTTCACCAAATTTTACGACATCCCAACTTATATAAAACACAATTGTGATTGCTATTTTTAGAGGCAAAAAGTCCCCCAAAACTCTATAAGAATGACACGTGGAAACATCACTACTAATAGAAAGTTTTTGAAAAATTTTAAACATAAACATGTTGCATAATTCAAAACAAAAATCCCTTTAAATAAGGAAGCAATCCCTTTAATTCATCGATTAATTTTAAACAAACAATACTGGATCATTCACATAACCCTATAAAAGCCTGCGGCGATCCAAAAACAACCCTACTACAACATTTCAGAAATTAAATCTTAATTTTTTGAATGAAATTCATGATGATTTGAAATGCTTAATATTATCCCGAATAAATCATCTATTGATTTCAAAACCCTGTTATGTATCCAATTATATCCCAAAATGTCGATCAACCAGTTACATCTTGTCAATTTTAAACATATGATATAATTGTTTCTTTTGATGCTATGTTAGGTTTATGTTGCAATTATCTTAATTTCCATCATAGGTGGATTTCGTAGGTTTGATTGTTTATTTTTGCAGGACCATGAATTTGATTATCAAAATTTTGCCAAGGCCATGATGAAGATTAAAGGGTGAAAAATTGAGATTTAAGTTGTGATTGTCTGGGGTTCAAGTTGCAGGTATGCTCTTTGATATATTTGTATACATCATAATTTTTGGATCAATTTTTGAAATATTGTATTGGGTTTTTATTAGTTGATGATTTTAGAGGTCTTAATATTTATTAATGCTAAATTGGTGTTGCTTGTTGTTTTCATGTATCTGGTGAATCAAGTTTCAAAGTTTGAAATTAGATTCTTTGGTGGTTGGATTTTGTGAAAAGTGCATTAGTTTGGATCATTGTTTTTTATTGTGAGTCGCTACATAGATGTTCTTATGACAAAGTTTTCTATTGCAAAGTTCGTATCTTTGCATTAAAAAAATTTCATCATATACTATATCTAAACTGAATTTCATAATCTGCCTAACGGTCTCATTGATTTACTATAGCGTTGTTTAATGGTTAATGGAAGGGGGTGTTTGGATTAGCCTATTTTTGCAGCTTGCGACATCTTTGTTTTTTTAAAAGCTTATAAGCACTTTATAAGGTTTGTGATTTTGGTTTTGGTTGCGAAATTAGTTGGATAAATGTATCACACATCAAACATTTCGATGTCATTTGCTATTTGCAGGATTGGATAGACTGAAATCGACAAAATAATATGAGCTTAAGGAGGGAATCATCATGTCCAAAGGTAACTAAATTTTAGTCAAATTCCATTGGTAAAAATGCAACTTCTAACTTCCAAGTTCTGGCTCTATTAACTTCAAGATTGATATAGGTCTATATTGGTAAGGCATGAGTCTCAGGTTTAAGTAAACTATTTTCACAATCTAATGACAAAAAAGAGTCTTGTCGCATCTGAAATAAACATTAAAGCTTCTGATGCATTTTTATAAATTTAATAACTTGTGATTGTAACGTCAAACTTTATTATTTCTTCATATTAATCTTGCAGTATTAAAATGACTTATGTAGCGTACTCAACTGATGATGTATTCATAAACTTTGCATCGTATAGAAGGTATTGTACACATATGAAACTATGGATTTCTAGGAACAAATAAAGACACCTAGGTAAGAATCTCGCATAAGATTTCCCAAAAAGGCAATATTTCCAGCTATAAATTAAGCCAGTTCATAATCAAGTAATCACTCTTTGTTATTATTTATACAGAATGTCCCTAAAACGCTCTGGCTTGTCCCTTAACTTTCATAGTTTGCTCCAAATGTTTCCATGTCTACGAATGCACGTGTAGGAGCTTGTGTAAGGTTGATCAAATGTATCATTCTTGATTATGTTGGAATCAAAGTATAATAGTACAACATTGAAAGTTTACACAAGCCCCTAGACTTATTATATCACTTATGTAGCTTAACATAAATAATCTATGATTTTAGGTAAATGCAGTTGTAATTCATTCAATTGTTGCTATTGGTTGGCGATCGCGTCGAGGCTGAAGGAAACCACAACGCAAAGCTTGGAGTAACCAATCTTCGTAAGCTATTTGTTTATAGATTCGTTTTCTTATTCGACTTTAGAATCATAAGCATACCACTACCTTATAGAAAATTTAAGTTTAATTAGATTTTCAATAGGACGATGTTTGTGTACATTTCTAATATAACTTGAAAAAAATATGAGACTCTACAACGTGGTTGCATGAGGTGATAGTTTTCTCTTACATGTATCAAAGTAACACAATTTTTTATTGCTGAAAATACGATGCTAAAGAATTAGCATACAAAAAAGGTTAGTACACATAGAAGCACAATGCTTAATATTGAAGTGGAGTAATGGGTAAAAAGCAGTTTTTTTTTTTTTTTTTTTTTTTTTTTTTCTTAATTTTTTTTTTTAATGGTGTTTGACATAAATAGGTTTAGTGTGCAATATGGTCTATTTGGACATAACCTATTTCAGGGTTGTTCGGATAGAAGAGTCTTTTAGGGCATGTTTGAACGTGATTTGTTTCACTTCCCCATTAAAAATGCCCAGTTAGGTGTCTCCTCAGCTCTTCCAAAGCCACTGCTTTCATATACGGCATTTTATGTATGTTCTCTTCGTTTATAACTGATTCTAAATCCACTCGATATTTTTAGTGGTCGTCTAATAACTAATTAATGAAATATTTTTCATTAAAATAAGCAATTAAAAATAATCAGGTTGGTACTTTCTTATATTTAAGAAAATAAGCACTTGAAGATTAGCATCCCAAATACCCTATGATACGTTTGATATGATCTGTTGTAATGGACACATATCTTCTTTCCCTTTATATGGTTACATGTACATGACATGATTGTTCTATTTAAAATTTTGTTTCGGTTAAGCAGTTTTTTCTAACTGGGGTGACTAATGCTTTGTAATGTTTTTTCTTATGTAAATGTGGCAAAATTGGGCAGCTTAGTAGCAGGTCCATTTGGGTAAAATTTTGGTAAAGGAAGGAACAGATTCGGCCAATTTAGGTTTGCTTGGGAAAGTCATTGCATTTATTCGTTTTCATTGTTCATTTTGTTCTTGCAAATTCTTAGCCAAGGTATCATCAAAATTTGTCTTGTGTTGCTTGAACAGTGGTATATAGAAGAGAACAAAAAATGATAATACGGTATGCCTATCAAATCATCCAATGTTTTTTTTATAGAAGGAGCACTTTCTTTTAGTTACATGCATGTCATAAAAATGTAGCAGGCCATAGCGAAAGATAGTATACTATCCAGGAGTATAATTATTGATGAACCATGGGACTGTGGATACCTATATCATGTTCAAAAGTTCCTAAACTGGGACATGTAATTTTCTATTTTGTTTTTTTATTTCATAAAGTACCATGTTATTTGGATTAAGAAATAGCATGTCCGTTCTCTACAATCACATAGATATGAACAAGTTCTTTTTTTGTGAAAAGTTCTAAATGTGTATATCATGCGTCTGACCAACATAAGAGAAATGAATACTTTTATATCATATTGTTTATATTCTACTTTTTTTTGTTTTCAATCCGGTAAACTTCGCATCATTGATATGCATTATTCCCAGTGCATCAATAGTAGAACATAGCGTGCAATGGATTACTCAATTTAACACTATAAACAAATTATTCTCATGTTTATTTGATTATACAAGGGTCAAATTATAAGTTCATGTAACTGTCAATAGAATTGGTTAGTTAAGGTAAAAGTAAAGTTATTATCCACATCAACCTTTGACCTACGTTAAATACTTAGGTGCCGTAGTTGAAGTGTTGATAGGCAATTTCGTATTACAAAATGACGGATTATATATGAAATATGTTTGGTTTTTGTCTAAAGGGGTGTTTGGCTGCTGTTGTCTATAAGTGTGTTTGGTTGCTTCTGTCTAAAGGTTTTGACTGGTTGTTGCTGTCTAAGGATTTTTGACAGCTGATGTCTAAAATAGTGTTTGGTTGTCACTGTCTACATATGTATTTGGTTGCTGCTATTTAAAAGGGTAATTGGGTGTTGCTGTCTAAAGGGGTGTTTGGTGGTTGGCAACTAAAGAGGTGTTTGGTTGCTGATGTATTTGTTTATCCACAAGAGTTCTTAGAAAAGTATATAAAAAACTTACCCATACATTTTAATGTGTAGTTTCTTAAATGATTTGATTTATATTGCTTCCATGTTAGTCATCTTTAATTTCATAATTACTTTGACCTTGAAAGGTAGATAAATTTTTCATTAGACCTTTATGGCTTCTTTCGTGTTTCAAGCGCATTAAGACCTGGACCAAACTGTCATTCTTTATAGCTCGGCTATTGTTGCTCTCATAACACGACATTTTAGGCAAGATAATGCACTTAAATTAATAGCACCATGTTCTGGCCCGGTTTTGGTTCCTCCTATAGTCTCCAATTTCCGGCCCGGTTTTGTATAGTTGCACAATCCTAATCTTTTTTCATATTGGCTAGTTGATTATGGCTTGGATTTTTTTTCTCGATATTGTGGCAATAACCACTGAACATGTTGAAAGGCGAACTAATATAAGTGCTTAGCTCCGAAGTGGTTTAGACTTAATAACGGTCACCTTTTCTCATTGGAGATTATGTGATTGCGCTAAATTCTTTTTGGTAATTCCGATCTTAGGTTATGCTATTTTACGTATTTTAACATGGCAGACTTCAGAAATAGATCTCTATGGTGGAAAATCACGTAGTGAAATAGGATTAAGGTTGTAACACAAGTTTTTGATACGCGCAGATACATTAAAGCAGAAGATATTTAGGTATTTAAAGCTAATCAAAGTTTGAGACATGGAGATTGTTTGCAAATGTATGGGCCACAAAAATGACCACTGACGGCATTTTTAATACATTTTTAACATTTTTATTTACAAAGATTAACATATTACAATATCTTATAGAGTTAATACATTTTTATTCATAATATTTCGTATATAAATCTGTGTAGCCTAAATTATTCTAATGACTAAAGTCAAATGTTAATAGTGCAATTTTTGTGTTTAACATATTTACCGTTATTCTTGATGGTTTACGAAGAATACACACACCCTTAAAACTTGTCAAGTTCTATATTTGTTGAGTTGATTTTGTAGAAACGCAGAGGAGGGTGAATACGGTTTCTTCGGCTTTTAGAACATTTAAAAACTTTAAGTCTCAAAGAAGAACCAAGTGGTTGTACAATCAATAAAACAACCACAAATACAATCCAAAGTATATAAAGCGAGTAAAGAGAGACACAAGGATATATACTGGTTCGGGATGAGGGTTTATACCATCTGTACATCCAGTTGCGAATCCACGACACCAATACTATTACACTAGTATAATCCTGTTAGTGGACTACAAACCGTTACAATTCACTCCACCGATATTCCCTAATATCGATGCTCACAAAAAAGGAGTTACTCACTGATGAAATCAAATAAGTACATTATATTGTCATAATTTGTCCTATTTAATTGACTTGTTTATTATATTATGTATGAGAATTGGTGCTTAATCGTTTACTTTAGTAATTCTTAAGTGATCAAGATTGGAAATGTCTGCTGAATTAAAGAGATTAAAGACCATTGCTTGACTTTGAAGCATACGCCACATCTGATTTTATCATGCGCCGCATATGAAACTTTGGTCAACGAAGAAGAACCAACTTGTTCTACTCCAGATACGCCGCATCTCGTTATCAACATGCACCGTATCACTATCAAGACTTCACCAGATACAATCCAAGACGCTGAAGGACATGCGTCGCATAAAGATTCAAGATACGCTGCATCTGAAGACGGTGTATGAATATTCCAGAATATATTAATCTTGGACCCCACGCGAAGTTAAGTAGATGCGCCGCATCTACCTCTCTGACAGAAACTATAAATACCCCAAGACCTAGACAAATTTTGAGTGCAACATAACCCTAAGGAGACAATTCAGACGACAATACAACACAAGACACACCTCCAAAGAAGATTTTAGAGCAGTAAGAAGGTACTACATGTATTTAATTCATTAAGTAGTTTTGTTTTATTGTATTACTCCCTATGCCCCATATTAGGTGTCCATTTTCATAATGCACAAAGTTTTAGGAGATTCAACTAATTAAACTCTTCATCAATCAAATATTATTTTTACCCACTAAAGTATCATCTTATTGGTTGAAAGGTACAAGCAGACACTTAATTTGGGACATCCAAAGATTCCATTGTGGACACTTAATATAGGACGGAGGGAGTAGTAAACTATAATCCATCAGGATTGATGGGCTTGTGGCCGCCATACTGATCCCCTTAAAATTGATTTCCCATCGATTATCCGTTTATATGATGTTTTTTTGGTGACTTGTATATGTGCTTTAATAACATCTGTGTCTAGCTGTGTTTTGCTTAGGCTGCCATACTCCCTCCAAGCTTACTTATCTAGCATCTAGAATGTTAGATAGTCATAAGTGACCATTAAGAGTTTACTCGCCTATATTTAGGATCCGACGAGAGAAGAGTTTACGATACTAATCATATAAAACTAGCAATAAAACAAGTTTTTGGCGCCGTTGCCAGGGAGTAAATTGTTAATTATATGTTTTTCTATTAGTATTTTAAATTAGGTTTTCTAACTTTGTTGTGTATTAGTTAGATCGCATTTATTGTATACTTTGCATATTTACTGTTTTTTGTGTGTTTGTTTTTCTTTATTTTTTATTTTTGTGATTTTTTTTGTTTTTCTGTATTATCTGCTATCGTTGTACTTTGATGATACAAACGATACGGCGCATCTATTTTTTAGATGCGGCGTATGGCGTTTTAATTTTTATACAGCGCATCTAATTTAATAAATCGAGTACGGCGCATCTATCCCCTAGTTGCGGCGTATTCTGTTTTTAATTAGAAAATTTTTCAAGAACTTTAACAGACATACGGCGCATCTATTTTTCAGATACGACGCATTAATTATTTTTTAAAAACAGTTTACGTATTTATTAAACTAGACGAGTACCCGTGCATAGCAACGTGATTTTATAGCGACAGATAGTTTATTGACAAAAAGAGTTTATAGGTTATAAACGAAAAATAATAAAAGTTTGAAGATTTGGGAATTTAACATAATGTTTTGAAACCCGGTTCGACCCGGGTGGTTCAACCGGTTGAACCGTTCCGGTCAAAAAATGGGTCGATTTAAACTGGGTCAACTTGCTAGGTTGGGTCGAAAACGGGGCAACTTAAACTGGGTCAACCCGTCCGGGTTTGAAGCGTCTCGGGTCAACCCGGTTTTTGTTTTAATTGGTTGTATTTAATTTGATAGATATGTTTTTAATTAGTTGTACAATGTGAATAAATCATTGTACTTTTAAGTAATGGATAATGTTTTAAAACCCGGTTGAACCGTTTCGGTCGAAACATGGGTCGATTTAAACCGGGTCAACTTGCAAGGTTGGGCCGAAAATGGGTGAAATTAAACCGGGTCAACCCGCCGTATTTGAAACGTCCCGGGTCAACCCGGTTTGTGTTTTAATTGGTTGTATTTAATTTGGTAGATATGTTTTTAATTGGTTGTACAATGTGAATAAATCATTGTACTTTTAAGTAATGAGGTGTTTTAATAAGAGTATTAAATGCATTTCAATATTTTCTTATATACATTTTTCAACATTCCACAATATTGACTATTCCACTTTTCCACTTTTCACCTTTGACCATTTTTACATTATAGATAGTATAGATTAAAGAGAAGCGGCGCATCGATTTTTGTCGATACGGGCCCTACTATATAAAAATCAAAAATCTTATATTCTGAAAAGTAACGAAGATCTGACGTATTAGCTTTTGTTTATACCGCGCATCTATTTTTTATAAAATATAAATAATTTTTGATAACTTAAAATATATGGCGCATTTAGTTTCTCTGTGCGGCATATTGATTTTCTGAATAAAAATCTAATTTAATTTTTAATGTATAAGTTACGGCGCATCCTATTTTTAGGATACGGCGCATCATCTGTAGATATCAGCAACTTTTATTATTCGTTTTGTTCCATTACTTCTGTGATAATTTTTCTCCGGACAAATCCTACTAACAGTTTTACCTATGATGACAGGGATCATGGAAGATACCACTATCAACGAATATCTAGCTATGGAACATGCAAAGTTGAAGGAATGGAATGATTCTACCACTAAGAAATTATGGTCCTTGGAGAATGATGATGATAAATGCGGGATTTATGAAGTCAATCTACGCGAGTTCCCTGCAATATGCATTCATGAAGATTCTGATTAGAATGATGAGCGCTTGAGTCCGATCTTTTATGAGACTTATAATGCTATTGTTTGTGACCTGCGAGTTTCTGATTATTCGTTCGAATCAAAGTCTCACATCACTATACCAGTATGCTCAATTGAAACAAAAGAAGATGAATTTGATTTACTCTCAATCGATGCTGATCTATTTACTTGGGAGTCTTCTCTTGATAGCACACTCACGGAATTTAAATGTCTAAGCAGCATAGGGGATGATCTATTGATGAGTGTCTAAATACTCATCATTTTATACTAATCTGAGCTGCCAAAACATCCAAAAACACTCAAATATGCATCATAATACTTAAAATATCTTAGAAGTGTGTTTTATATGTTTCAAATGCAAAATAATCAAAAACAGATGAAAAACGTACAAAGTTTGCATAATTGGCAGTTTCAGTCCCTCAAGTTTCAAAAGTTGTCAAAACTAGTCCCTGGTTATTCTAAAAACATGAAAAAGTCACCAAAGGTCCTTTTTGAATCACAAATTACATATTTAGTCCTTTGGTGCAAAGTTTCACAAAATTACAAGTTTAGTCCCTGTACTTTACAAAATTGACATAAATGGTCCCTGGGATATAAAAACTTTGAGAAAATCAATTTTGGTCCTTATACTAATCTTTTATGGCAGGAATGGTCCTTGGGTGAAAATTTTGGAGAAATTACATGATTGGTCCCTGAAGTTTCACAGTTTGGCAAAACAGATCCCTCAAAGTTTCAAACTTGACAGTTTTAGTCCCTGGGTGTTCAAAATGGGAAAATTATCATTAAGGGTCCTTGGGAATTCACAAAGTATCATAATTAGTCCCTGGATGAAAAGTTTGAAGAAATTACATGTTTAGTCCCTGGAGTTTCAGTTTTGGCAAAATTGGTCCCTGGAAATTCAAAACATGGAAAATATAAAAAAGGTCCTTATAATATTTTCACATGGCAAGAAAGGTCCTTTTGAGAAACTTTGGAATAATTACAGGTTTGGTCCTTGGAATTCAGAAATTACAAAAATAATCCTTGGGCTTATATTTTTACAAAACCAAAAAGGATCCATGATAATTAATCCAAAATCCAAACAAAACCATGGCCTGGTCCAGTTCTTTTACCCAGTCCACCAAATAAAATTCCAGGCCCAAACATACCAGCCCACTCACTTATTAATAAAACGGGGTCTTTGACCCGCGTTGACCTTGCCTTCTTCCACCTCCCAACCCTACCTCATCCCCTGCTACTTGCCTCTCCCACAATCTCCACCTCCACCTTACACCTTCACCACCTCACTATCTCTCTGTCACTACCTAAACCAAAACCCACCCCATGGGTTTGCCCTAGGGGATGCCACGTATCACACCTACAAACCTCCACCACCCCTACAACTACAACCTGACACCACCACCATCCTTAGCTCACCCTTACACTCCAACTTGTCCCCTACACTCACACAACACCCCAAAGTGCATTTAATGCATTGAAACTGATCCAAGCAACCTCCCAATTTCCAAATTGATTTTCCCGCCAAATCTAACAAATGGCCAGGATCAATTCAGAGTCATCAAGTGGTGGTGGGAAAGCTTATGTGGGACCCACAAGACCTTTTGGGATGCTATATATGGAAGAAGGAGCAGAAGAGACCAGTTAGTTAGTTAATTAGTTTAGCTTTAATGTAGTTTAATCGTATTATTGTAATTTTAAAGTTCCATTTGTAATTTTCAATTAAATTATGTTGAATTCAGTTATCTTAGTGTAATACAAGCTTTCTTGAACCTTGAATTACCTTCTTGTTCATCAAATTCGTATTTAGCATTTTTAAGTGAAATTGACAATTTCACTTAACATTGTTATAGGTTGTTGTTTTGGACTGATAAGTTTATAAAAGCTCTTGACATAGCTGATATAAGCTTTTGAAAGTCTAATTATTCAGTTACTTAGGAAATAAAAAAAATTCCAAAAGTATCAAATAAATAGAAAAAAAAATCAAGAGCAATGTTGATCAAGATGGAGTATGGGTGCTTATTGATGGCCCTGGGTTAGAGGTTTCATGGGAAACCTATAAGTGGTTCTTGGTAATTGGTTCTTTGTTTCTCAGTTGGATACCCTTTGTAAGCTATTTTTCACATTTTGTCATTTTACTGATTCCATAGTTATCTGCTTTTTATTTATGTGTTTGAATGCTTATTAGGCTTATTAGAGTCATATTATTGCTTAAAATCAGCTCCTTGTTCATTACCATTTTGGTTTGCTTAGTTTTCTTTTTAAACTGCCATTAATTAGCATTTTAGTAATCTTAGGTATCTGTTGTTGTTTATGGTATTTATGTGTTCAATTCAGTTTAATAAATCATTATATGTGCTTAGATTTCCATTTCATGGCTTGAATCAACATAACTCTTTGAAAATCTCAAAATCAATTATTTAAAGGGGTTTTTGGATCTGTGAGTTTATCTGAGTTATTGTGTGTTCCTGTGGTAGAAGTTGGTTGTGCCATGTTTCTTTAGGTTCTACTAGATCAGTGAAACCAATAAACCAGTGATCAATAGTTAAAAAAGTCAACAAGCTTTTTAATCACTCTTAGTTGTTCACTGTGAGGAATTTAGTGCTCAAGTAGTCATCAAATCAGTTAATTAGTTGTTATAATTGCTTAATCTAGGTTCATTATCACTTAACATATCATATTAAATTAGTTAGAAGCCTTAGAATCTGAGTAAAGTCAATCTTGTTCATAAGTCTTAAAAAAGTCAAATATCCATAACTGTCAAAATGGTCAAACCTCTTAGGTGATGCACAGTGCTCATAATTGATTGGAAATAAATAATTATTGTTGATTTGTGATCTTTAGTAGCCTGTGAGTGTGATTCAACAAGAAAATTTGATTTTCAAAATCATTTGCTCATCCTAAATGGCCCTTAGAGTTGGCCTGTTAAGCATGTACCTCCCATGTGTCACAGACTTGGTCCCATTTTCATAAGCTTCCATAGAGCTTATTAGTGAACCCCAGTGCATGATTCTTGGCTTTTTGAAAAGCCAAGCTACCCATCTCAAAGGTTCAGGTCTTAAATAGCATTTTCAAGCTTGATCAATAGGGCTGCATGGAGCTTTTTCTTTGTCCATTTGAATATGTATACTGAGAGCTCAGTGTATGCATGCTTTTTCACAAGCTTTTCCTAAGCCCATTAGTGAACCATAAGCCATGCTATTTGGCTTATTAGAAAACTCCCCAGGTTGGCTTATTGGTTCAAAAGCCTTTTTGTACCCCTGAGCTTATTTGAGGGTCCCACCAAGGGCTGCAAAGTGCCTCCATCAGGCCTGCTTGTCTGAGTAGGAATTGTGATTGCTTAAGTGCTTATTGGTTGATTCATGGCTTATTACTTGTGTTTATTAGTTAATTTAGCTTACTTTAGGTATTACTTATTTAGTGATAGCTTATTTAGACTGTTGTAACTTAATTTTAGTTTATTGCATAAAGATATCCTAGTAAATAACTTGTAGTACCTTCTGTTAAGCAAATATACTTATTTAGTGATAGCTTATTTAGACTGTTGTAACTTAATTTTAGTTTATTGCATAAAGATATCCTAGTAAATAACTTGTAGTACCTTCTGTTAAGCAAATAAGCTCTCACAGAGCTTATTTGGCTTTTCTAAAAAGTCACCCTTCACAAAAGTTGGTTAATTTTAGTGTTTAAATAGTTTTGTAAAAGAAAATTCCAAAAAAAGACAAAAATAAAATAAGTGATAGTTTCTATTTAATTTAATTTATCTTTTTAATTTTCATTTTTAGATTTTTGTTAAGTAAGTTGCATTTTTATATTTTTCTTAATTTTCCTTTATGTTAAAGTAATTTTAGAAATTTTCCTAGATTTTTATCTTGTCATTTAGTAATTATTAGATTTAAATATAGTTTTATTAATAATTAATTAATAATTAAGTTTTAAATAACATAATTAATTTTTATAAAGTAACACCTAGTTTTTATATTTTTCCTAGCTTTTAAATGTTATAAAATAGTTTTATAAATTTTTCCATAATTTTCTAAGTTAATTTAGTATTATTTGTAATTTAAATTAGTTTAAATAGTTTAATTCAGATAATTAGTTTTTAATTAATAGAAAATCCATAAAAAGACAAAAATATTTATTTTTAATTTTTATACTTTCTTCAAGTTCATTTAAAGTTTTAGAAATTATTTTTGTAAGTTTTTAGTTTAATTTGTAGTGTTTATCATTTTTAGTTTTATTTAAATTAGGTTTAATTTACTTTTTAATAGTTTTAATTAATTAAATAGTATTTAAATATTAAAACAATCATTTTTATAATTTCATTTTTATTTTAAATTTTCTTTTTATTTTAAGTTTGTAAAAGTTTCATTTTCACCCCTGTAGTTTATTTTCCTTAAAACTCACCTTTTTCTCAGCACGCAATCGCGTCTGATTTTAATTTGGTTCACGTTTATACGTTTCTGTTTCCCGTGATTGTTAATACTATTATTTCTAATCATTCCAGTAGTGTAAACAAACCCAAATCATTATCTGGTTACTTCCTATTCAATTCACCCGATCATAAACCCGTTTTGATACCATCCACACCTCGTCGGGACATAACGACCCGGGGAAACACTGTATTCCACGGAAGCATTGGTTTAGGCTGTTTGATTATTATAGTTGACCATTCATAAGTGGTTGACCAATAATTATCTGACCGTTTCAGGCCAATCATCTATTCACTTACAATATGCTAATGTGCTACACGAAAGCCGAATTGCTCCTTTTGTGGCTAATAATTGAATCTAAGGGGTTAAGGTGGACTACAATCGAAGAAGATAAAGCAGGAAGGTTTCAAATTGAATGTATGAGCTGTGCTAATCATCAATCACACAGTATGAAGCAAAATTAAAAACCAATTGAAATCACTAGAACTTCTAATATGCCTTATATGCCTTATCATGAAAAACCTTATGCCATAGACAGAAACGACCTTGAATGTAAAACCCGGAAATCCGTCTTTCCTAAATTTTCCATATAATTTGAAATTCCATGAGTTTGATGAATATAACCTAAGTATTGGAGAAATATATTAGAGAGCTACATAATATTTAATCTAACTTATGAAATACTTAAACTTGACACAGCCTATTAGTCCTAAGGTAATATCACACGCTTAAAATGCTACTAAAAAGGACTGAATATTAATTAAACATGTACACAATATTTGTAACTTATGATAAGAGACTTAGTATATTTTTGGATTTGAATATTCCTCCTGGTCTTTGGTCACCCTTCATACTCGGCCACTCTCTCCCATTTATCTCCCCTATCCTCTCATAACAACCGTATACTCTCACATTCAAAACTTCACACGCACTTAATCCTAATTCCAAAAGTGACAGCATGCATACTTTTCTTCTCACAAATTCGATCACAAGGAAACAGTTACAAGGCTGTAAGAGGGTGTTTGATCGTGGTAACGTTAGTATGCAAGGTAGTATTTTGGTCGTGGTATATATCAGGTTCGAAGGGTTTTGGTTCGTAGAATATATTGGTTGGTGATGGGTACGTGTAGCTAATCATGCACGTTAAATCTTATGTTCATGTTCGAATGGAATTCTAGTTCGGAGCAGCTCGTGCTTCGTTCATGCGTGTGTAGAGGTTTTGATTTTGATGGCTGGTCGTTTCAAGTTCGCGTTTGGGTTTTGAGTCCGGACAGATTACATGGGATCATGGTGTTCATACTCGCGATATGTTCGTTTTGATTTATTCACGTTTCAGTTTGAGGTACCATCTATCGTTTCTGTTTCGAAACTTACTTGATATATATATATATATATATATATATATATATATATATATATATATATATATATATATATATATAAATACGTATCATATGTAATCAGAAAGTAACATGTAACTCGAACCTTATTAACCATGACAATATAACATATAATGACCTCATTAAATCTGTATATGAGTAACACGTTATAAGCTACATGAAATCATAACTACATGTGCATATGAAAACTGTTTTTGACGAGTCTTTTGTGGCCTGTTTGATGTCGAGTGTGACCTTTTTCAAGCCGTAATAATTGGTCGTTTTTGTCGCGTTGCTGGTCGCATAAAATCATAGAACATACGTCCTTGTTAAAATATTGGTATCGAGTATTGTGGACTGTTTGTGTGTGTGTCGAAACTAATAATGTGTGGACTGTTGTTGTGTGTCGATAAGTGAAATAAACTGGGTGCTATGTCTCTGCGTAATTGGTTTATATGGTACTTGTTTGTGTGTCGTGTGTAGGCTTTGGGTGTCGAGTTTATGGGCTGTATGTGTCGTGTGTTGGGAGTGTATGGTGTCACCTTGAATAGCTTATGTCGACATGTATTATCACTAAAACAAGCTTTAAAATCTATACTACTTATAAAGCAAAAATGGTCAAAAGGTGAATGTGAAAAGTCAAGAAAGTGAAAAGTGAAATGTTGAAAAACGTATATAAGGAAATATTGAAATGCATTTAATACTCTTATTAAAATACCCCATTACTTAAAAGTACAATGATTTATTCATATTGTACAACCAATTAAAACAATTAATACAAATCACAAACCGGGTTGACCCGGGACACTTCAAACCCGACGGGTTGAACCGGTTTAGTTTGACCCGTTTTCGACCTAACCTAGCATGTTGACCCGGTTTAACTCGACCAAATTTTCGGCCGGAACGGTTCAACCGGTTGAACCACCCGGGTCGAACCGGGTTTCAAAACATTATTTTTAATTCCCAAATCTTCAAACTTTTATTATTTTTCATTTATAACCAATTAAAACAATTAATACAAATCACAAACCGGGTTGACCCGGGACGCTTCAAACCCGACAGGTTGAACCGGTTTAATTTGACCCGTTTTCGACCTAACCTAGCATGTTGACCCGGTTTAAATCGACCAAATTTTCGACCGGAACGGTTCAACCGGTTGAACCACCCGGGTCGAACCGGGTTTCAAAACATTATTTTTAATTCCCAAATCTTCAAACTTTTATTACTTTTCATTTATAACCAATTAATACAAATCACAAACCAGGTTGACCCGGGACGCTTCAAACTCGCCAGGTTGAACCGGTTTAATTTGACCAATTTTCGACCCAACCTAGCAAGTTGACCCGGTTTAAATCAACCAATTTTTCGACCGGAACAGTTTAACCGTTTGAACCACCCGGGTGGAACCGGGTTTCAAAACATTATGTTTAATTCCCAAATCTTCAAACTTTTATTATTTTTCATTTACAACATAGAAATTTTTTTTATCAATAAACTATCTGTCGCTATAAAATCCCGTTGCTATGCACGGGTACTCGTCTAGTATCAACAGTGCATGAAGTGTGTGAAGTGTAATGTTTCTACTTGTTAAAAACTAGTAGTGTGGGCTCGTAATACATGGACTGAAATGGTGTATATTGGGTCGTGTGGGTTAAATGAGAGTGCATGAGAAGTCATAAGTATAGATATCAAGTTTTCATAATAAAACCTATACATATCAATATGTATACGCGTCTAAAATGGAAGAAGCATGCATACCTATAAAATTTTTACCAAAGGAAAGTAAATGGATGTTGTTTAGTCATATGGCATGAAATTGTTTCAAACATAGTAATTAAGGGTTTGTCGTGGGTTATGATAGGGGAGCATGCATGTAACATGTGTATGTCTACTGTTTGAGTCGTGTGTACATTTTGATGTGAGTCGATGTGTATATAATAGATTATGAGTCGTGTGGTGCTTGGGAACTTTATTTTCTTTTTAGTTTTGCATGGGGTACGTATGAATTTATGGATTTCATATTGATGTACTGTGTAGTGTGTGAGTAATTTTGTTACGTGGTCGAAAAGAGTTAAAACGTAATAACTTAATCACGGTTTAAAATGTGTTCGGAACTATGTAATTTGTGAAACGACGGAGTCCTAAACAGTCATTTTGATATTAATTTACAGTATAAACCCTAAAATTACCATGTGACATATTTAAACCTTCGACTTTGATAATTTATATTTATAACCCTAAACTTTACTAAATTGACATAATTAGCCCTAAACTATTATATTGGTCATTTTTTACTCTTAAATATTATTTAGTTGTCATTTATAATCCTAAAGTATTATATTATTAATTCGGGAAACTCGCTAAAATATGAAAAGTTTCTAAAAATGGAAAGAAACCAAAACGGAGTAATCTAATTTAAAATGAGCTTATAAATAATGAGACGATCATTAATTCGTGTAGATTCGATGAAGAAGGAGTAACTTCCTATCCTTGTGTTTCTGATATGGTTCATTTGCGGTTGGAGGTACAGATATTCTGCCCTTTTCAGTAGGGACTTCTCATGACTTTCTTTCGATCCTTGACACTGCTAAGATTCCCTTCAGTTATGCCATTGCTATGTTCCCCTTTTGATATGATTGATATGATCCATTTGATATGATTCGTTGATATGATCTATTTGATATGAGCCTTGCTATGATACCTTTGATTTGATTCTGATTTGCTATCCACTTTGATTATGATTATGTGATTGCGAGATTCTATTATATTATGCTCTGGGAGCATTCTGTTTTAGTCATGCTCTGGGAGCATTTTGTTATGGATAGCCTTGCTTTGTTGTTCTGATATGATCTGTTCTAATGCCCGAGTTTTTAGTCTACTCATGGAGGTACCATGGGCGTGTCATTGAGGCACCAATGGCATGACACTATCTGGGGCGGTGTGATTAGTCCCCGGCGTCCTCGTCTGTTTATGATATGATATGTGATCACTTGGCCACTTTGTATATGATTTGTTTGTGGGGGGGCGTAAGGATGCATCCTAGGATTTGTTTTGATATGATATGATACGATTTGGTTTGGTGACTGGCTGTACGTGCCTTGTACGCCTTTCACGTCTGGTACATTGGAGTTAGCTACTCTATGTACACCCTAAGAATTGACGGATATGTGATTATGTGATTTGAGACCTATTCGAGTGGCTCTGGTAGGTCGGCTCGTGGCTTTCCTATATTTCTTTGTGTCTATTCGAGTGGCTCGGGTAGACAAGCCTTTGTTGATACGTGCTCTTTGATTCTGGTTACTATATGATTCATATTATCACTTGACTCTTCATACTCATTATTCATTTGACTTATGATATTTGTTCAGTTATCGTTGATCTATTATGCATTTGACAGATGACTTCATTTCAACAGGAGCTTATGATTTCTTTTCTTATACCTATATATGTTCCGATTATTCGTTTTGTTATATATCTGTTCACTAGGCTTTTTAAGCTCAGCCGCATTTCTTTTCCTGCGGCAGGTTTTAGGTTGGAAGCTGGGATTGAGTGAAGAGTGTATAGGAGTGCTTAGTGGACTACCCCGATGTTTAGAAGCCCAGTCACATCAGGATTAGACTTGGATTTGGATTCGATTAGATTTCTATTTGGATTTGTATTTCATCTTATATAGAGTTAGTATTTCTTTTGTAACCTTAGAATACCTTTGTAACGTTATGATTATAAGTCTTCCGCTTGCGTTTGTATGTTCTGATTGGCGCCATAATGTGACATTTTGACCCGTGTCGGGTTGGGGTGTTACAATTATGGTATCAGAGCTCAGGCTGCGACTTGTAGTACATAAGTTATGGCCTGTGAAGTTTTGGACCCTTAGGTTTTCACTTTAGGAGCTTATGAGATAACCTTAGAAGGGTTTGCTCTAGGTTTCTCCCCTTAAGAACCTTAGCATGACCAGTGAGGATTGGGTAGATTATATGATAAGAAGTTGGTTAGTCATCTTGCTTCCGCATCACTCTGATTTATGTCTCTGCTTTTAGTTAAGCCTTTATAAGATCATTTGTCCAGAGATTTAAAAGACTTATCAGGATATGCAACATAAGTTTAGAATGCTTTGAGACATTGTAGTAATGCCTTATAGGTTTCATTTCTTGAGAATTATCACTTCCTTTTGAACTTCGATCCTTGGTTCATTGTCATTCGTTTAGTGCCTTTCCATCCGTTCAGAAGATTCGCGTATGTATAAATTTGATGTGTTAGACACATTCAGTGGTTTTCCTTGCTTTGTTAAACATAGTAAAATTCTTTCTTCGTTATTAATCTTTCCTTACCTACTTCATCCCTATGACAGATCTTGTGATTATCCGTCACGACTATAAGGATTGTTCAATACATTTTAATTGATGATAAGTTCGTTCTGTTAACCGATTTCTCTTAGGAATGTTCGATTCAATGTTATTCTGGATATGGATTTGTTGACAGAGCTTGGTGATGCTAACAGCTGTCATATTATAATTGTCATCTTGATGATTTGAGAAACTCAAAATTCCATAACTTTTTCCCCGCTTGATAATCGATTATGATCACTTTTGTTTTGAAAACTTGTACGTTAACCCCTTGCGGTTGTGAAGATACATCGTTTGATGAAACTCGCCTCAAGAATTTTTCAGTTGTTAGATATGTTCGCGATGTATTCCTTAATGAACTACCAAGATTATCATATGAATGTGAAGTTGTTTTGATCTGATTATGAGAATTTGTTTAGTCACGACTCGAGGTAGAATGTGATTGCAATAAAGGCATGTGTATATGATGCAAGTATTATGACGCCTGGCCAACGTGATAATAGTTACATCATATAACTTGAATTTATTGGGATCATAGGATATTTTGAGAAGTGCCGAAGAACAACAAGTTGGTTAATTTAGAACTCTATCTGTATAAGAGTGACGTTTTTTTTTTTAAACTCCGCATTGAATGATATCACTGGAAGGGAAAGATTGAAGAGCCAACTTCTAGAAGGGGGTTCCACCGGTGCAAGTGTGTATCTTTGATGTGCTTTCATTTTGTTTGTAGAGAAGGATGATGGTAACATAAAGTTGTGGGTTGATTTCTGAGAGCTTAATCGTATCATGTTTTGTGTGAAGGTGAGATATTCCTAGAATTCTTTTTCGTATTCGTTATGGTCTCTATGAGCGTTGTGATGCCAATTGTATTGGCTACTGCTCCGACTAATCCTATGAATTTGAAGAATCGTGTTTTTAAGAATACTTAGACAAATTGCCATAGTGTGACATATAGATATGTTCAACGATGAAAAAGAAACACGAGAATCATCTTCGTATTTTTGTATTGATATTTTTACACCAGAGGAAACTTCATGTGATATTTTCGAAGAGTAACTTTTGTTGAAAGAAGAACGAGAGAAGAATTTGGAAGATCTGGAAAGAGATTTGTTTCTACTCAAGAAAAAGACCTAGTTATGTCCTTAGGCAACACTGGAAGATTGTTGGTTATGCATGATCTCAACTAGAACCATAGAAGGTGAAATGTCCAACGCATGATTTAGGAGTGATTTGTGGCAGACAGGAAGAAGCTCAGGAGCAGGAAGGAAGAAGATTTTCTATGTTAGAAGACGGAAGGAAGCAGTTTTGAAATGAAGCACACAATTCTATCAACTCTATTCATCTTAGATGTACTAATATGTATAGAGTCTTAAAGCAGGAGCTGGACGGGATGGTATGAAGATGGTGGTGACTACATTGGTGGCAAAATGTTTGATGTGTCAACAAGTCAAGATTTAACATCGACGTACCAGTAGATTTCTTTAACCCTTGGATGTCCTTAGGAGGAAGTGGAATTAAACCTTTAAAGACTTGACAACGAGATTTCCATGCACAGGCAGGAAGGACAACACGAGTGGAGTTACAGTGGAGCATTGACTAGGACAGATTGCTTGAGAGATCGGCAGAGATTTCTTTCGACAGATTATTCAAGCTACATGGCGCACCTGCAGTGATCATTAGAGAGAATCGCGTTTTGCAGCACATTTTCAGAAGAGGTACAGAAGCCTATGGGGATTTGACTCGGGATGTTAGTACGACTTCTCAGCTTCAGATGGATGGACTGAAAGAATAACTATTTGAACTTGGAATATGCGTTAAGCGGGAAATTTGACAAGTATTTAGCTTGGTTATGATTGCTCACTAAGAAAGATGACATGCAAGTGACAAGAGGTTCTTTTATGATTTTGTATGAATGAAGATCTGGAATACCTTTTGGTTAGAGTAAGGTCAGAAAGCTACTTACTGAAGGTTCAGAATCAATTACAGCAACTAATGGATTAGTAATTATTGTGGAAGAAGAATTGAAATTTTGACTGGGAGTTGTGTGTTCCGTATAATTATTCTGCACATAAGAGTTAGAGGTATTGGCATTTGAGGAAGCTTTAGTTTACAATACTTTAGTTCTTGGATTCGTTCTTATCCGTCACGATTATTCTACCTATTATGTTATGCCTTCTGATGCGTCTTAATACCCCGATATGTGCTTAGTTGATCGTGGATGCGAGTATATTACCCATCTCTTTATGAGACTCTTAATACGTTTGATGATTCGGTATGTGCTTTTCTGATCTTTGGCAAGTTCCTTTGTTCGTTTAGAAGGAGTTGATGAAGATTTATTGTTAGTACTATCTCTTTGCTTGCCTCGTAGGTATATGTGTTTCATGTATCTCTTTGTGAGATTTCAACTATCATTTGTCATCTGTCATCTGCTACACAGTTGTTTCGCATTCGTTGAATCAGATTTGTTACGATTTGTGTTCTGTGGACAGCCTGGGGCTATCCAAGTTTGTCGGGATCGAGTCATGAGAAAACAGTATATTTGTTAAGATTCTGTTGGAAGGACCTCCCCGAGCGTGAGGTTATTTGTTGTCGTTCTTTTGTGATGCTACGTCTCCGTTTAACTTTTGCGACTTCAATTTTTGTGGACGAAAATTTTCTTTTTAGAGGGGAAGAATTGTAAAACCCGGAAATCCGTCTTTCCTAAATTTTCCATATAATTTGAAATTCCATGAGTTTGATGAATATAACCTAAGTATTGGAGAAATATATTAGAGAGCTACATAATATTTAATCTAACTTATGAAATTCTTAAACTTGACACAGCCTATTAGTCCTAAGGTAATATCACACGCTTAAAATGCTACTAAAAAGGACTGAATATTAATTAAACATGTACACAATATTTGTAACTTATGATAAGAGACTTAGTATATTTTTGGATTTGAATATTCCTCCTGGTCTTTGGTCACCCTTCATACTCGGCCACTCTCTCCCATTTATCTCTCCTATCCTCTCATAACAACCGTATACTCTCACATTCAAAACTTCACACGCACTTAATCCTAATGCCAAAAGTGACAGCATGCATACTTTTCTTCTCACAAATTTGATCACAAGGAAACAGTTACAAGGCTGTAAGAGGGTGTTTGATCGTGGTAACGTTAGTATGCAAGGTAGTATTTTGGTCGTGGTATACATCAGGTTCGAAGGGTTTTGGTTCGTAGAATATATTGGTTGGTGATGGGTACGTGTAGCTAATCATGCACGTTAAATCTTATGTTCATGTTCGAATGGAATTCTAGTTCGGAGCAGCTCGTGCTTCGTTCATGCGTGTGTAGAGGTTTTGATTTTGATGGCTGGTCGTTTTGAGTTCGCGTTTGGGGTTTGAGTCCGGACAGATTACATGGGATCATGGTGTTCATACTCGCGATATGTTCGTTTTGATTTATTCACGTTTCAGTTTGAGGTACCATCTATCGTTTCTGTTTCGAAACTTACTCGATATATATATATATATATATATATATATATATATATATATATATATATATATATATATATATATATATATATATATATAAAAATATATATATATATAAAAATACGTATCATATGTAATCAGAAAGTAACATGTAACTCGAACCTTATTAACCATGACAATATAACATATAATGACCTCATTAAATCTGTATATGAGTAACACGTTATAAGCTACATGAAATCATAACTACATGTGCATATGAAATCTGTTTTTGACGAGTCTTTTGTGGCCTGTTTGATGTCGAGTGTGACCTTTTTCAAGCCGTAATAATTGGTCGTTTTTGTCGAGTTGCTGGTCGCATAAAATCATAGAACATACGTCCTTGTTAAAATATTGGTATCGAGTATTGTGGACTGTTTGTGTGTGTGTCAAAACTAATAATGTGTGGACTGTTGTTGTGTGTCGATAAGTGAAATAAACCGGGTGCTATGTCTCTGCGTAATTGGTTTATATGGTACTTGTTTGTGTGTCGTGTGTAGGCTTTGGGTGTCGAGTTTATGGGCTGTATGTGTCGTGTGTTGGGAGTGTATGGTGTCACCTTGAATAGCTTATGTCGACATGTATTATCACTAAAACAAGCTTTAAAATATCAACAGTGCATGAAGTGTGTGAAGTGTAATGTTTCTACTTGTTAAAAACTAGTAGTGTGGGCTCGTAATACATGGACTGAAATGGTGTATATTGGGTCGTGTGGGTTAAATGAGAGTGCATGAGAAGTCATAAGTATAGATATCAAGTTTTCATAATAAAACCTATACATATCAATATGTATACGCGTCTAAAATGGAAGAAGCATGCATACGTATAAAATTTTTACCAAAGGAAAGTAAATGGATGTTGTTTAGTCATATGGCATGAAATTGTTTCAAACATAGTAATTAAGGGTTTGTCGTGGGTTATGATAGGGGAGCATGCATGTAACATGTGTATGTCTACTGTTTGAGTCGTGTGTACATTTTGATGTGAGTCGATGTGTATATATATAATAGATTATGAGTCGTGTGGTGCTTGGGAACTTTATTTTCTTTTTAGTTTTGCATGGGGTACGTATGAATTTATGGATTTCATATTGATGTATTGTGTAGTGTGTGAGTAATTTTGTTATGTGGTCGAATAAAGTTAAAACGTAATAACTTAATCACGGTTTAAAATGAGTTCGGAACTATGTAATTTGTGAAACGACGGAGTCCTAAACGGTCATTTTGATATTAATTTACAGTATAAACCCTAAAATTAACATGTGACATATTTAAACCTTCGACTTTGATAATTTATATTTATAACCCTAAACTTTACTAAATTGACATAATTAGCCCTAAACTATTATATTGGTCATTTTTTACTCTTAAATATTATTTAGTTGTCATTTATAATCCTAAAGTATTATATTATTAATTCGGGAAACTCGCTAAAATATGAAAAGTTTCTAAAAATGGGAAGAAACCAAAACGGAGTAATCTGATTTAAAATGAGCTTATAAATAATGAGACGATCATTAATTCGTGTAGATTCGATGAAGAAGGAGTAACTTCCTATCCTTGTGTTTCTGATATGGTTCATTTGCGGTTGGAGGTACAGATATTCTGCCCTTTTCAGTAGGGACTTCTCATGACTTTCTTTCGATCCTTGACACTGCTAAGATTCCCTTCAGTTATGCCATTGCTATGTTCCCCATTTGATATGATTGATATGATCCATTTGATATGATTCGCTGATATGATCTATTTGATATGAGCCTTGCTATGATACCTCTGATTTGATTCTGATTTGCTATCCACTTTGATGATGATTATGTGATTGCGAGATTCTATTATATTATGCTCTGGGAGCATTCTGTTTTAGTCATGCTCTGGGAGCATTTTGTTATGGATAGCCTTGCTTTGTTGTTCTGATATGATCTGTTCTGATGCCCGAGTTTTTAGTCTACTCATGGAGGTACCATGGGCGTGTCATTGAGGCACCAATGGCATGACACTATCTGGGGCGGTGTGATTAGTCCTCGGCGTCCCCGTCTATTTATGATATGATATGTGATCACTTGGCCACTTTGTATATGATTTGTTTGTGGGGGGCGTATGGATGCATCCTAGGATTTGTTTTGATTTGATATGATACGATTTGGTTTGGTGACTGGCTGTACGTGCCTTGTACCCCTTTCACGTCTGGTACATTGGAGTTAGCTACTCTATGTACACCCTAAGAATTGACGGATATGTGATTATGTGATTTGAGACCTATTCGAGTGGCTCTGGTAGGTCGGCTCGTGGCTTTCCTATATTTCTTTGTGTCTATTCGAGTGGCTCGGGTAGACAAGCCTTTGTTGATACGTGCTCTTTGATTCTGGTTACTATATGATTCATATTATCACTTGACTCTTCATACTCATTATTCATTTGACTTATGATATTTGTTCAGTTATCGTTGATCTATTATGCATTTGACAGATGACTTCATTTCAACAGGAGCTTATGATTTCTTTTCTTATACCTATATATGTTCTGATTATTCATTTTGTTATATATCTGTTCACTGGGCTTTTTAAGCTCAGCCGCATTTCTTTTCCAGCGGCAGGTTTTAGGTTGGAAGCTGGGATTGAGTGAAGAGTGTATAGGAGGGCTTAGTGGACTACCCCGATGTTTAGAAGCCCAGTCACATCTGGATTAGACTTGGATTTGGATTCGATTAGATTTCTATTTGGATTTGTATTTCATCTTATATAGAGTTAGCATTTCTTTTGTAACCTTAGAATACCTTTGTAACTTTATGATTATAAGTCTTCCACTTGCGTTTGTATGTTCTGATTGGCGCCATAATGTGACATTTTGACCCGTGTTGGGTTGGGGTGTTACATTGAAGATGAAATGATGTATGTTAAAGCTGAGATTCTGTTTAAAAGAAGGTTAGTGAGATTGATGGATATCTCTTTGATAGAATGGCTTGAACTAAAATACGGAGCTCCTAAACTAGCTCCTAAGAGTGATAAAAGACGCATAGTCACTTCATGGTTGTCACATAGTTTTAAGGAGCAATTCGACGAGTTTATGGAAATTCAGAAAAGAATGGTGAGTAATACTAGCTTTGATGTCAACTACGATCCTGATGAAGAACATTTTTTGGATTGGTTAGCTAGTAAGTTCAACAATCATAAAACCATGGATCGCGCCACCAAGAATGCACTATGGATCTATTAGATGAGAGGAGAAGATGAGGAAGTCCTTAATAATGAAGAATTATTAAGTGAAGAATTATATGTTGACTCTACCTTTAATAATGGTGTAGAAGAACTATTTAGTATCGACATTGATGTGTTTAATTATGAAACTCTATTATGTAGAGAATTCAAGGAATTCAACTATTTTCTCTAAACTGATAATGACACGTTCACAAGTGATTACCCAAGATTTAAAACCGATGAAGGTTTCAAGAATGCATTGTACTATGAATGGAACAATCAAGTACCATGGGTGGATGAAAAGCCTTGGCTTTTACATTGAACTTTGGAAGGATCAACTAAAGATATAATCCATACATGTCAACCATTCCGATTAAAAAATGGGCATGCTAAGTAGCCCACATGTAATTGGGAAACTGAGGATCGTTGTAATGGTGGAAATCTTCCGGGAATATATAGTCTTGGGGATTTAACGTTTTGTGAAAATTACGAATGCTACGAAGAGCTAGAAGACGGAGATATGAAAATTCATGCTTTAATGGAGAAAGCTCTTCTTGAAACACCACGTAAGAATGAAAAAGTTAATGATGCAGAATTCTACCTTTGGCTTGAAGAATGTTTTGGAAATTATCACGAACTTGACTGTGAACTTATGATGAGATTGGATGATTACTGGTGGAATAAGCAAAGAATTCAAAATAAACAAAGAAGCAGTAACGTTTCATTAGTAAGAGCCAAAAGTGGATTCGGGAATCGTAAACCAAGATGGTTGAAGCAAGCTAAACTCATTGATAAAGAAGGAAATGAGTGGAAGGATGATCTTTACAATGAACTAGACATTAATGAAACCTTTGATGTTGACGAATTGCCACACGAAATTCAATTTCGTGAAGTCTTGAGAAAGTTGATAATGAAATATTGCAAAGGATGGGATAATAAGAAAAACATTCAAAGGAAAATGCTCAACCACCTAAAGGAGAAAATTAATGACGGGTATGAATCATACTCAAGTGATGATACATGGTATAATGAACAGTTTGAAGAAGAAGAAAGATTACGATGCGAACAAGAAGGATCCGATTATGAACCTCAGTTCATGAAAGTGGAGACCTATGTAGCTAATTGATATGAAATCCATGATGATAGGTGTCATGTTCGAATGAAGTGGATTAATATCTAGGATGTGCCTATAAGTGGAAAGAATGTTTGGTTATTCAAGAATGGAATCGTTAAAGATATGGAGATTGAAGATCTCCTTGATACAAAATAAGGAGTTAAACGTGAGTCTAACTTGAAGACTCTGGAATAAAGAGAAGTGCTCACCGGGAGACAATCCGGATTTATCTTTACTATTTTTCTGTGTCGAGTCAGTCAGGTTTGCAGTAGATGCGGCGCATCTCCATCATAAGATGCGGCGTATCAACTGTACAGATAATATCTTTTATTTTTCTGCATTTTTTATTTTTCTGCACTTTATAAACTTTATGTCAGTTTATTTAATGTGGCGCATCCCTGGTTAAGGATGTGACGCATCTTATTTTCTGGTCCGTATTAATTTCAGGCTCGATGCGGCGCATCTCATTCAATAGATGCGGCGTATCGACTGACCTGATGAATTTTCAAAATTTTTATTTTTAATTTTTTAAGTTTTGTTTTTACTAACTACTAATGAGTTACGCACTAGTTTAATTTTCTTAAATTCAGGTGTGTTAAATGTTAAAATGGTAGTGTATTTTAGTTTCTGTACTTTCTGTGGAGACATCATTTATGGAGGCTTCGACACCTCTCATCCACGAGGAAGTTGATATTGCTCAAGAATGCATAATGGAGGATCATACCGAGCAAATCTCAGGGGAGTTCTCTGTTCTAATTCTTTTTAATTTCCAGTTTTTAATTTCAATTACAAACAACGAGACATTGTTTAACTTAAGTGGGGGGATGGAGAATTAGAACGTTACTTGTCCTAAATTTTTCAAAATATGTTTTAATCTATGCTTAATATGTCAAATTTAAATTTTTTTTCTAGCATATTTTTGTTAAATCTAAGTTGCATAATCATACAAATAACTTCTATTATATAAAATTGTGAGAATAGAGCGTATCCGTTTCCAAATATTTACCCAAATTTCACAAAAATATGAGTGTGCCGGTGACTTGTAAACTTTAGAACTTGGCTTGTATACTATTCAAGACCACCATAATGAGTATTATTGATATAATTGGAATGACTTGTCTAACTGGGTAAATTTCTAGGATTACATCCAAAAAGCCTATATATATTATGTTTATTAACTAACTACATTGGTTAGTTAACCCCCGTATAAAACTCTTTTGTTTACTCTCATTTTTAGAGTAAGATACCCCTAGAAAAACCCTCAGAACCATTCCTTTCGTTTCTTACACCTATGTTTAATGTTTCGTTACTCCTTTACACCTTAGCCTACCCTGTAGATTAATGTCAGTGGTTAGTTGCTTTAGGCAAAGTGTGTTTTCTTCCATTACCTGTGTTCATGTGCTTTTGTTAGGTCGGAAAATTGCACAATACAATTGGAAGTGAAAGTAAATATTGTATATCTTTAGTTTTGATTTTTGTGTGTTTACTACTTTAACTATTTTCGGTATTTCTGAAGTTATGAAAAGTATGAAAAAATTATCCAGATTTATCGTCATAAGTGATGTGGTGAAATTTTACACCATTGGTATAAGTTTATAATAATAATAATAATAATAATAATAATAATAATAATAATAATAATAATAATAATAATAAAAGAAAGGAATTGTTCTGAGGGATTTTCTAGGGCTCAGTTAGTATCTCGGCTCCCCACTAATTTCTTGTAAATCCTATGATTTTATAATTAAGTGATGTTATAATAATAATAATAATAATAATAATAATAATAATAATAATAATAATAATAATAATAATAATAATAATAATAATAAAAAGAGAGAAAAAAGAAAAAGAAAGAAGAAGTTGGTAAGTTTGTTATAAACCAATATGTAGAGTTTTGTATTAAGTGGTTGATATCGCCACTATTGTTATTGTATTATATTTATTGATTGAAAGGGAGTTGACCGTTATGGGAACGCCAACTAAGGATTGTTCTTTGTTTAAGATTTTATTGAGTATAATTCGTGTCTACCTAAAGCGTGAGTTACCAGTGTTAAAGCGTGAGTTATTCAATGAAATGAGTCTTATTCATGGGATGGTTGGGAAGTGATTAACCACACATTAGGAGTTAATCTATATGTTTGTTTATATTTTATATTTTACACCAATTTATATCCTAAATGTTATCCATACCTAACAGTATTATTATATTTATTGTTAGCTTTCGAGCATCCGAATATAGTGATGGCTAAGTAAAAATGTTAAATGTATGAATAAGGTAGTGACCATCCGAGTATTATATTAATTGACTAACGCGCCAGCGATCTGGTGTGTGAATTGGTGACCATCCGTTATGCAAATAACGCGCCAGCGATCCAAGAAGCACATTAGTGACCATCCATTAGTTGAAGCGTCAAAGACTCGCGCCATCGATCTACTAAGTTTGTACAGGAAATGTTTGAACAAGGCTAGGTTAAACCCTTAAGCCTCAAAACCCTTTTTACCGCTTTAGACTTATCATTCCTTAGCTTATGATAGAATATTCGTCACGACCAACCAATTGAGCGAATTATATTAGTTGAGAGATTGAGAGAGATATTTTATTTCAAGTTCGTTAAGTGTTTGGTTGTGTGATTGTGATTAAACGAATAAATGCTTAAATATAAAAATACATCCTAATCTCTTTTAGGATACATTTTCATAATTATAATCTAGGGTCTATTTGGGGACAAGTAAAGTTCAAATGGGGGGATATTTGATGACATCAAATAAGTACATTATATTGTCATCATTTGTCCTATTTGATTGACTTGTTTTACTATATTATGCATGATAATTGGTTCTTAATCGTTTACTTTAGTAATTCTCAAGTAAAAACAAGCAATTGGTGAAACTTGGCGATTTTGGATGAAATATGGAGATAAATGATCAAGATTGGAAAAGTCTGCTGAATTGAAGAGAATAAAGACCATTGCCTGACTTTGAAGCATGCGCCGCATCTGATTTTATCATGCGCCGCATATGAAACTTTGGTCAACGAAGAAGAACCAACTAGTTCTATTCCAGATATGCCGCATCTCATTATCAACATGTGCCATATCACTTTCAAGACGTCACTAGATACAATCCAAGACGCTGAAGGACATGCGTCGCATAAAGATTTAGATACGCCGCATCTGAAGACGATGTACGAATATTCCAAAATATATTAATCTTGGACCCCACACGAAGTTAAGTAGATGCGCCGCATCTACCCCTCTTACAGAAACTATAAATACCCCAAGACCTAGGAGAATTTTGAGTGCAACATAACCCTAAGGAGACAAATTCAAACGACAAGACAACACAAGACACACCTCCAAAGAAGATTTTAGAGCAGTAAGAAGGTCATGTATGTATTTAATTCATTAAGTAGTTTTGTTTTATTGTATTAGTAAACTATAATCCATCAGGATGATGGGCTTGTGGCCGCCATACTGCTCCCCTTAAAATTGCTCTTTCCATCAATTACCAGTTTATATGATGTTTTTTTGGTGACTTGTATATGTGCTTTGATAACCTCTGTGTCTAGCTGTGTTTTGCTTGGGCTGCCATACCCCCTCTACGCTTACTTATCTTGCCTCTAGAAAGTAAGATATGCATAAGTGATCATTAAGAGTTTACTCGCCTATATTTAAGATCCAACGAGAGAAGAGTTTACGATACTAATCATATAAAACCAGAAATAAAATGAGTGACAAGCTACTTAACAAAAGGACAGGACTTCTATATGTATCTATTATATATATGTGTACGTGTTTTATTAGACATCAGTGTTTCATTCTCAATAGTTTTATTAGTTTAATTAAATAACCAAAATTGTGTTAGTCTCTCAGGCTAAAACCCCCTATTTGCGTTAGATCAGACTATAAAGCTAACTTAGTATATTTAAAATACTGATTAGATTAACTAGATAATTCGTTTCACTATTAGTGATCGACACTTTACTTACCACTATATACATATTGATCAGGTACACTGCTCATTAGTGTGTGTGTTATAGGATAAGTCGGCTAAATATAAATGTAAACTTGAATAGGCAAAATCACTCTATACTACACGTGACACAACACGCATCACTCACCAACGGTATTCCGCCCTCAGAAACCACCCAAAAGAATCTCGCAATTCGACTTCACCTAAGGGTCACCAAGACCACTACCAAGACTTCCCACCAAAAGTATCAAACCCCACCTAGATCCCCAATGATCTAGGCTTGGTCACCAAGACGCAAGACTTCCCTTACAAACAAATAGAAAGAAAGAACGTTTGTTCAATCAACCAAGCCGTAACCTAACCTAGATACTCGATTGTAGTAGAAAGGGTACAGATAAGAACACCCTCGACACAATCACAAGAGTGGATTAGGTTCTTGTTATTCTTCCCTTGCAAAGAGATGTGTTCTCTCAAAGATGTTAGTGTGAAAAACTAAGAACACAAGATAGAATTATAAGATTAGAGAGAAAGAATGTAGAGAGAAAGAATAATGGCAAGGGGTGAGGAATACAAGAGGCACGCGTCGCCGCGCGTCAACACGCGGGCAGCGCGCCAGGACTGCTGTAATATTTTCCCAATTTGGGTGTTGGCCATATAAATACCTAGCCTTGCTAAACCCCCAATTGTACTTCACACATTTAAACCTAACATTAATCATTCTAAGGTTTACCAACTAAAATAGTCAATTTGTAAAATGTTTTGTGAAGTGTTTATGAGAAACCAATTATCAAGGATAGAAAGGTAGAAAAGATAATTGGGTAGGGGTAGAATGGGTATTCCTCACATGGCATAAAAGAGAGAAGAGAATATGCCATGGGATATTCCTCTATAGGGAAGAGTGAGTGAGGTTGGTTTAAGAATGAACCATGGTTTAAGTTAGGAGTAACCAAGGTTGGGTTAGAAGGATGTTTGTAGAGAACAAACCATGGTTGGGTTAGAGAGTGAACCATGGTTGAGTTAAGAGGAGAATATGCTAGAGAATATTCTATTTCTTGGAGAAGAAGGTGAAATGGAAGGTTGAGATGTGTTTGTTTGAAATTGATGGTTAGGATGAAGAGTGTGTTAGTGTGTAAGGAATATAAGATATGATTTGAATTGTGTAAGAGTGAAGAGATGTGTGTAAGAATGAGCTGCTGTGTAAGGGAATATAAGGTTTGATGGGATGGGGAGCCTAGTGTGTGTAGAGAAGAGATGGTTGTGAGAGTAGTGTGAGTATTTTGAAAATAAAGTTATTGAGAGTGTAAGAATAAGTTGTAAAGGATGGGAAGTGTGCAAGAATGAGTTGTATGTGTAAAGAATAAGTAAGAATGAGTTGATGGGGAGTCTTGTGTGTGTAGATAAGGGTATGTGAGTGAAGTGTGTGCATTTTTAATGTAAGTGTGTGTGTATGTGAGTGTGTATGTGTGTATATAAGAAAAGTATGGGAATATTGTAAAAGGGGAATATTGTGTGGGAGTGAGGGAGACAAAGGTACACGGAGTAAGAGGTGTAATGGAATATTAAGAAGATGTTGGGAATATGATTTGGTGTAGGATTTGGAAGGGTTGGAGGTTTTGTTTTATGTGAAATGTAATTAGAGAAGTGATTAAGAAATAATCAAATTGTCATTTAGAATAAAAAAAATTAGACAATTATGATTATAGTTTGAGAAATTCAAAGGTTACTTATAATCTCAAGTAACTCAATGTCGAGAATCCATAATCTCATAACTCGTGACTTTCCACGACTCGACGTTTTAAACTAACACCTTGGTACAAACAAGCCAAGTGCTCTGCCTTGATGTAAAGCATATCCCATGTGGGAAAGGATGCGTTTACGCAAAGTGACATTTGACTTAGTTTGACCAATAAGGGAGTAAACCCGTTACGTGATTAGAGAAGACGTAAGCACGGGCTATTAGTATATGAATGCTTTCACTTGATGTTACGTGAAATATAAGCTCCCTAGGTTTAGAAAAGCCTTGGCTAGAGGTGGGAGTTAGAAAACATGCGTTGGCGTTTTCCCGAAAATGGGTATTTAAAAAGTTAGATCTCTCTAATCCTAAAACTCGTTTCGAGTGTTCTCAATTAAGCACATAACATATTAATACCTGAATTGAAAGATCCACATTTGTCGAGTAAGGGGAAAGCCAACTTTCAAAGTTCGTCCCGACAATATCAGTAGCCTGGAGCGTCGCCTACGCGTCAACGCGCGGGTAGCGCGCCAGGAGTAGATATTGGATTCGGAAGAACTTTGGGTAACGTTTGTTATTTTATACGTTTCGAAGGTTTAGTTATCATCATTAAAACGTTAGGAGATCTCGTCAATGTTGCCTCAACAGATATGTTTGTTTTTTTATCCGGGGCAATGACGTAAATATGTTTCAGCCTGCTTGAGATTTTACACCAATGATAATTAGGTAGGTCACAGCCTAAAATTTGATCTAATTCGGTTATTCTCAGACCTTGGTGCTACGTGTACCTTCATTTAATTTGATCAATGGAGGTTCACACGCATGTAACAAGCTTGCAATGCATGATGTGCTTCTTATTTCAAGAAAGCCATGACGATGGGTGTTGAAGTGTATCACAACTTATTAAATATGATTTAGCCTGTTGTGATTATACATGCTTTGACTTTAGTCATAAGTCTGTAGGGTGTTGTGTTACATGATACACTTATTACCTATGTCTGGCGGATTCATGGCCTTGATTATAATGGATTGGTTGAAAGAAATGAATCTAAGGTTTATCGGCATGCTTATGTAATTGTGTAATTCATTACATGTTTGTTATGGTCTTTTGAAATGATCAAATTCAAAAATTAATCATCAAATATTAATTAAAATGTAACTATAGAGCTAGCTCGCACATTGGGCGGGTCTTGAAGCTAGTAACTTTATAAGGAATAAGGTCGAACATACAGATTTAATACAATAGCACAATCGTGTATAGTAAACTAAAACATGAAAATTAAAGAGGCCTAATAGAATTCTAGAGGTGAGATCAATATAGAACTCATATTTGTCATAGAATCAATGAACCAATCATAGCTATCCATTTTTTTTATCTAAATTAATAAAAACCATTTTCCACCTTAAAAAAAAACGTCTTGCAAACAGCAAATCTTCAAGCTACAAAAAATACACTATCGCGACGAGAATTAAATTATCTTTCTATAGAGATGCATTATTATATAATTTCGAAGATTTTTTTTTTTTTTTTTTTTTTTTCAAATAATTTCCGCCCAGAAAAATCACATGTGATTCATAAGAATCACATATGATTTTTACGAATCACGTGTAATTTTTACAAATCACATATGATTTGATTTTTACGAATCACATGTGATTTTTACAAATCACATGTGATTTTTCTAGGCAAGTTTTTTTAAATTCGTTGAAAGTATATAACAATGCATATCTATAGAAAGATAATTTAATTCTCGTCGCGATGGTATGATTTTTTTCATGTAACGATTAACGGTTTGTGAGATATTTAATTTTTAAAAGAAGTGTGAAAGTTCATTTTCTTTATTTTGATAAAAAAAAAATGAATAACTAGGATTGTTTCATTGGTTTTATGGCAAATATGAGTTTTATATTGAACTTTTGTCTAGAATTCTAAACTGACCATAGGCTCCATTAAAATCTCTAACAATTAAGTCTATGTGGCTCACCATGTGGATATTAAATTTGTGTCTGCTAGCAATTAGAGATCTAATGTAATAGCACATCACATGATTATATTTTGAAAACAAACATTTTTAAAAAGCGATTATCATGATGATAACTTCTTATGATAAACTTATGATTTAAGATCATTTAAGGACTAAACATTGTTTACATACAAAAGGATCAATCTCCACCTTCCATTCATTTTGATCTAATGCTGAGATTAAACTTATCATTTACATTGCAAGGATATTTTTGGACTACATAAATATTACTTTTCCTTCCATCTCAATTAATGCGTCATTTTTTTCACACACACAAAGTGTGTGTTTATCTTCTTATTCATCTATCCTCCTCCTTCATCCTGTTCATCAACAAACCCTAATTTTTGCTCCTTAATTCATCAATTGGTCTCCTTATTCGTCCCGTACATCATTTAACCCTAATTTTGAGCTGAATTATAAGCTATCTGATTCAATAAGCTGAATTATAAGCTAACTGATTCAATTTTTTCATCTGATTTTCAGGTTTTATGGACTAACTTCAAAGTTCTGTTAATGATTCTTCTACTACTTCTGAAGAGATCGCTGTTAATGATTCTTCTACTACTTCTGAAGAGATTGTTGTTAGTGATGATGTTTTAGCTAAGTATGTTGAGGAGCTTGTTACTTATGAACACGGTGATGAATCCGAAGCTATTAAGAGTAAGCTTATTGATTATCTTAATTTTTACTCTATTTCATGTGTAAGTGTGAATAAGCTATGTTATTAAGATATTATAAGCTCCGAATATGCTATTTAGTTAGGTTTTGATTGAATCAAGCAGTTTTTAAGCTCTGAATAAATAGTTTTAAGCTTTGAATAAGCTATCTTAGTAGTTGATAATAATAAGCAGTTTGGATATATCACATGTGATATATCATATATGATATATCACAGAATGATGTATCACATGTGATACATCACATAATGATATATCACATGTGATTTCATTTTTAGTTAATCACTGTTTTTATATTTATGTTTATTTTTTCAGATTTGAATGTTTTGAAAACTCCTGAATCGTTTGCTACCACTTTTATTTTGATACTCCGGGTGGAACTATTTATTATATTCCTAAAGTTCATGTGAACGTTTTACTTGTTAAGGGCAAAGTTTATAAGTCGATTGATGAGTGCATTACTGCCTATATGAAATATGCTGCTAAAGCAGGGTTTGTGGTTAGGAAATCATGCCAGAAAAGATTGAGGAATGGTATTGTGAAACAAAAGTATTTAGTGTGTAATAGGGAAGGTTGTCCTGAGGGAATACATGTGGACACGTTAAACTTAGAGAATAGTGACAAGCAGATTAGAAGTTCGAACCTGCATATCACAGGCTGCAAGCATGTGTTATTTTTGATTTGATTCCTGGTACTACTAAGTACAAATTGAATGTTTTTGATAGTATTCATAATCATGAGCATGAACGTGAAGAGTATAAGCATTTGTCAAAGACTCAGAGGCTATTAACCTATGCTGAGCAATTGTGTATTGTTAAAGCTGCTAATGTAAATATAGGCGCAACGAGAGCTCATCACATCTTAACCGGTTTGAAGGGTTCTTATTTGCTTGTTCATGGTATGACTGTTGATTTTAAGAACTTTTTAGGGGTGTGAACTACTATATAGGAAATAGTGATGCACAAATGCATATATGTAAGATGGAGAATAGGAAGAAGCATGTGCCAGATTTTTCATTTGATTATTTGGTTGAAAATGCTGAGCTTTCTGCAATTTTTTGGGCTTATGAAGTTTCTAAGTACAATTAATGAGAGTTTTGTGATGTTGTATCGTTTGATGCTACTTTCAGAACAAACAAGTAAGTATTTCTATGTTACATATGAGATTTTGATTATATGATTTGCGTTTTATTGTTTAAGCTGTTATTTTAACTACTTTTGTATTTTTTTTCTGGTACAAAATGGTGTTTGTTCCCTTTACAGCCATAGATAATCAACGGAGGTATGTTACAGTCGCTGTAGGGTTGCTGAAAAACAAAACTATAACTTCATATATATGGTTGCTGAAAGCATTCATAAAGGCGTTTGTTAAGGTGCCAAATATCGTTGTTACTAATCAGGATAGGGCTATGAGAAATGCTATTGAAGCTGAATTTGCGGGTTCGAAACACAGACTATGCATGTGGCATATTACACAAAAGCTTCCTGGAAAGGGATTTTTCTGCCTTCTTGTAGTTTCCTTTGTTATATCATATGTGATACTTTATTCTCTTTGTAATTTTTATTGATTTATCACATATGATAATTCATATCTTTTTTCAAATCATTTGTTAAATCACATGTGATATATTGTTTTCAGATATGTTCAAAAATCTATGATCACACTGAGTTTGAAAAGAAGTTCAATCAAATTGTATGGAATATGTATATCAGTCCGAAGTAGTTTGAGGATATATGGGCTAAGTTATTAGATGAGTTTAGTTTGCAGAATCATAAGTGGTTAACAAAGATGTTTCATATACGTTCGTGTTGGATTCCTGCTTATTTTATTGATTCCCCTTTGTGTGGTTTGATGAGGACGACATCTAGGTCTGAGAGTGAGAACTCCTTTTTCTCTCATTTTACAAATTCAGGTTCTACTCTTATGAATTTTATGAATTGTTTTGAGACGACAATGGAAAAGCAGAGGCATATACAAGAGAGGTTAGATCATAAGACTATTGATTATGTTCCAAAGTTTAGAACCTATCTTACGATTGAACGTCATGCATTGAAGGTTTATACTCATCCTTTGTTCGAGTTGGTTCAGGCTGGGATATTTGCAGAGACATGGTTTTGTCAAATAGATACCAAAAGCTTGGTTGAAGGATCTGAGGTGTCTGTTATTAAAGAGACGAAATTTGTTGATGAATTAATGGAGAAGAAGAAAGCTAAGTTTAAAGAGAAAGCTAAGAAGAAACTTAAGGATAAAGGTAAGGATAAAGATAAAGAAGAAGAAGAAGAAGAGCCAATTAACCTATTTTATAGAATAGATGGCTGTATAAGGTATGTTAGTTTCTTAAAAACATACTTTCAGTTTTTCTTTGTATTATCATATGTGATTTTTAACTATCTTATTACTTTTTGTCCATGAAGGTGTTGCGTAACCAAGAAGATGGATCAGTTGTATGTTCCTGTCAGCTTTTTGTTCGAGTTGGAATATTATGCCGACATGTTTTCTATGTCTTTAAGAACATCAACATTTAAGTGATTCCAAATCAATACATATTGAGGCATTGGACAAAGAATCTTATACCTGCTTCTTTGAGGAACAAAAAGAACAGATATGGTGAGAAGAACGAAATTGTTGAGAATTATGCAAACGAGGCAAGTTCCATTGTTGATCACTGTGTCCATATGTTGAGTAAAGATGAGACAAGGTTGTCTACTTTTGTTGAGAAGTTGAGGTTTCTAAAGATTGATGTTGAGGCTGATTGCCCAAATCCTCCATCTAAGAACAAGGCTGATAATTTGGAGGAACTTGTTAGGGGTCCCAAAGCCAGCTGTAAAACACAGTTAACAATCTATCTCTTTGTAACCCCAAAGGCCGTAAAAAGATGCGCATTAAAGGAGGAAAAGAGCAAGCTCTTGATAAAAATTCGAAGAACAAGAGGACGTGCCTAAAAAAGTATAGAGAAGAGGACGACTCGGTTCAACCAGAAATTACAAGAGAAGAGGACTTGGATCAACCAGAAATTACAACATAATCGTCCGCATAATTTTTTAGTATCTTTGATAATTTTATATTTCTTAGATTGTGTTGAAGAAATTTGAATTACAGACTTACACATGATTGTTTGATTATTACTAAGTTTTTATATGAAATAGATTGTTGGAGATTATGTTCAAGAATTTTGGTTACTGACATTACAATTATCACATGTGATTTTTATATTCATGAATTTTCAGTTGTATATCATATGTGATAATATATGAATATCACATGTGATTTGTAACCGTTAAATTATTTTTTTAGAAAATCACATGTGATATTTTATAAAATAAGTTTTCTAAGTGTATATCACATGTGATATTTCTTTAAAATCACATGTGATTTTACACTAGCTTTATTACTTTTCTATAAATCACATATGATAATGTATTCACTACATGTCAATTAACCTTTCTCAGTTTCTTGGTCTTTTTCATGCAATGTGTTATAAAACGCAGATGCGATTAGGTATAAACAATAGCTATAACAAGTGATTATCAATTGGTGCAATAAAACTTAAACAAGACATATTATTCAAAATCACATTCGGAGATGTTTCGCCATTTTCATTTCTTAATAAAACATGGCAACATAGTACCAACAAAGTTAAACCATTATCCTACTTAGAAATTTAAAGTGACTTACGATATTGTAGCATACGACATACGAATTAAGACATTGTTCTAACATGTTTAAGCCATACAAGATGGCATACGACATTACATAATAGAGTCTACAGAATTAGTTTGTAATCTGCATTAGTGGCCCCAAAAATTTGTTGTACCCCCTTCTATTCTTCATCGTCAGTCCTACTTCTGAATCTTCCATGACTACCCCTAACATTTTCCATCATATTGAACTCGTAACATGTTCCCTAGCCTGCTCTTCCTTCCTCTTCTCAATCTCTTCTTTTATCATATGTTGCTTCAATACATTGTCGGTGTGTTTCTGTGCAAACTGATGTGTTTCCTTGCTGATCTTTCCTCGGTGAATGTTCAGTTCATGCATTAACATCTTGGTTGCATACTTAATTCTCATTCTTATTATTTCCATCTCCTGTTCTCTTCCTTCTTATGGAAATTCCAATTTCCAGTTTCTCCATCATATTGCTCCATATGCATCATTAGAAAAACACCACAATCAATGACATTCTGTTTTGTTCCCCACTTTAGCTTCATCACTGTTGTCTTTTTGTTTCTATCGCAGATACCTTTTTATGGTTGTGGGATTTCAGATAACTTGAAAACAGTTTTTTCTACATAAAATAGAAAATTCAGTTTATTAAAGACAATTAATTATGTCATATGTTGAAGGTGTAGGATGCGACTAAGCCGAAAGGCTTAGCTACATAAGACTCTAAAATATAGCTTTCTTGTTTTTTCTTTTGTTATATCATATGTGATACTTTATTCTGTTTGTAGTTCTTATTGATTTATCACATATGATAATGTATATGAGTGTTTAGCCAAAACCCCCAACCGTTACCCAAACCCATTAATCTCTAATTACTTACCAGAACATCACATTCCTTCTTGTATTTTGAATCATATGTCTGCCCTGAGTTGGAGTTGTCAATGATGACAAAAGCGCCTTTCTTTATATTGAAAACAAACAGATAAAAGTGTTCATGCGCGATTATTGGAAAGAATGCATGTATAAATAGAAAGAAAAAAAAATAGTTTCATTTTAATACAAGTAAAACTTTTTTGTTTTCCATAATAAGCGAAAGAAGTTGTTAGCAATTCTACATGATGCATTGACTTGTTATCTGGATTGCCTTTAAACACGGTTGTCAAGTTTGCACAAAAATATTTCTTCATCTACCTTTTTTGCTTCCACTATTGGTTTTGTCTGTTTTCATAAATCAACATATCTTTAAGAAACAACTCAAGATTTTAGTAATTAAGTTCTAATTTTTTAGGTACTTATGAGTATTCCTGTGTGAAAAATTGTTTCATCATTGATCCACCATTTGTGATTGTTTCTTCATAGTTTAAAATACAAGCAAAGCTGTCAATGACACTAACTTCCACTTTTAAGTGTGGTGCTAGTGTTTGTATGTTGTCTCTGATTGTTGATACCCCCATGCCAATTCTGTTTGAAACACAAATTTGCTACACAAAAAGATAAAGCAGATTTAGATATATTGTTAGCATAATTTCACATTTTTTATTCATATGATTGTTTAATAAGATAAAACATACTTAATATGGATCTCCTTGCATTGAAAATAGAGCTTCTATTACCATCGCTTCATCTGGGTCTGTTGGTATATTTAACACAGTTTACCGGTTCATATATGGTGAAACCAGAAATCTTGAAGGCTTTTTTGCTCTTTTTCCAAGTGGCCTTTTTTTTTTTTTTCCCCAGTAACTTGCTTCCATCTTTCTCTTTTTGCCTTGTTTTTTCACTTCCTCTTCTGTTTCACTTCCTTCATAAATCACCTTATCTTCCTCCCCCTCCTCTTCGCTTTCCTGATTAATTTCTTCATCTTAATTTGTTTTTTTTAGCATCACTTCTTGTGTATCTCTTAGAAGGTGTGCCAGGAAATACAACTTTTTTTTTTTTTTTTTTTTTTTTTTTTTTTTTTTTTTTTTTTTTTCTTCTGTGCATTCCCTCTCGTAGTGCACTTTGTCTTGACATATATCTTCTTTTCTCTCGGAATAACTTCTGGTTCTTCTTTTTTAACTACTTTCTTTTTTTTGGCTCTTCCATGTTTTTCTTCTTATGATCCTTCTCCTTTTCTATGATACTCTCAACAACTTTTATTGTATGTCCTGCATAAGTTTTTTAAAGTCTATCACATGTGATTTAATGCTTTATGTATTCAGTACACAACATTGTCTTATACATTCTATTAGTTCTGATATATAAAAAGCAAAAAATGTACCTTCTGCAGTTTCCTTTGATTTAGTGGATGACTTTAAGAATGGCAATGAAGATATAACATTGTCCACATCATCAGTTTCCTTTGCTTTACCTTTATCTACATTTTTAAAACACATATTTTTAGTAATTATGTACAAGCAGACCAACTAACATACATCATCAGTTTCTTTTTGTCGAAGGCTTAGCCGCTGCGGCTAAGTCAAGTGTTTGATTACAGTTTAAATTGATTACTATTTTCATATTTGATACAATTACATCACAAAAGCTTATTTTGCCTGTGGCTAAGCCAAATCTTTTGTTGCAGGCTTTTTGTTTTGATAAACCTTTACTATATCATATGTGATAAAGTATAAAAACAATATCAACTGTATCTATCTATAAGTGAATATTTTGCTATATCATATGTGATATAGATTTCAAGCCAAACAAAATTAGAAACGCTGTTTCTACACCATTAAGCTGAAGTCGTCTTCTACATCTAAGCCAAAGGCTTAGCGACAGCCTACACCTTCATCTAAACCGAAGGCGTAGGATTCGGCTAAGCAGCATCCTACACCTTCGTCTATTCCAAAGGTGTCCTACACCTTTGCGTATGCCAAAGGCGTCTATGTTGAAGCCGAAGGCGTCTTCTGCAGCTAAGCCGAACGCATAAGACGCCTTCAATAAATGCTTCTAATCAATCTTTTTTATTTCAACTTCAACTGAATCTATCTATTAATTTTGAAAACCTAATTGATAGTCACTTTTTCGATCACAAAATCACAATAACTGCCATAAACATCCATTAATCAGTGTAAATTCATAACATCTTCAATATAACTCTATAACAGTACGCATCATTATTTCAAACATATATAATAGTAACAGATAGTAAAATAGTTGTTTAAAATGTATCAGTATACCTGAAACCGGTTTTTAACCGTTTTTTATTCTTCATTTTCGCCGGAGATTGCTTTGAAGGTTTGCTTGTAGTGTATGATTTTAGTATAATATCTTCTCCGTCACTTTCATCCATTTTTTCGGGTGAGATTTGTAGATCAGGCATGTTATTAGGGCTAGATTTTGGTCGGCTGTTTTTTTTTTGTGAGTTGTGTGTGTTTGGTGAGAGCAGTTATGAGAAGAAATGATCGTGTTAATGTGTTTTTGTTTATGTTGTAAGTTTACCAAAATGCCCCTCCATGTATTGTTTTAGTAGTAAGTGGTTTGATCTCAACAATTGATCAAATTTAAATCAATGCTTGGGGGTTGTCTCGTATGTGAGTATTTTATTGTTTGAATAACTCAACTCTAAACTTATTTTATAGTATTCTTTTATATGTGTGATTTTTTTTTTTTTTTTTTTTTTTGGGGGGGGGGGGGGGGGGGGGAGGGGTGGGGGCTTAAATAAGGGATTCTTGTAAGATTCTCTTTGTATAAACGTTTAATTACAGTATGCTATATAATCTTAAAAAGTACCAAAAGAAATATCTGGCTACAGAGGAAAAAAAACAAGCGCCCACCGTGGGGCTCGAACCCACGAACACAAGGTTAAGAGCCTTGCGCTCAACCAACTGAGCTAGACGGGGTGGTTGGGAAAATTTTTCACTTTAGCTTCAGCTACTAAATATAGTGTAATATTTTAACAAGTCAGTTTAGACTTTAGACAACCACTAGATAAGTCTAAAGTCAATAATAGTTTTTGAAGGTTTAGTATGAGGCTATAGAGCAAAAGGTTTATAAATGTCAATGATTGGAAAACAAAAACATAATTAAGACATTAAGTACAAGGATATAGTAAATCTGTTACGGAACAAGTGTGTTTTTGGACGACTGATATGTATGGAAATGAGTTATACCGATTTATTTTCTGAACTCCGTTTCGCTGCGGATGTATAAAATTTATAAACAAAAAGAAAATATTTTGAACTGAGATTCCTGTTTAGCTATTGTATGTAGCTAATTCTAAATATGAACTTTAGATATAAAATCCTCATACTAAACCTTCAAAAACTACTTATTGACTTTAGACTTATCTAGTACGTAGTAGTTGTCTAAAGTCTAATCTGACTTGTTAAGATATTACACTTGCACTATATTTAGTTGTTGAAGGTAAAGTGAAAAACTATCCCAACCAGCCCGTCTAGCTCAGTTGGTAGAGCGCAAGGCTCTTAACCTTGTGGTCGTGGGTTCGAGCCCCACGGTGGGCGCATTTTTTTTTATTTTATTTAGGGTGTGTTTGTTTTTAAAAAAAACGTCTTACTGTCTTACTAGCCCTCTTACTCCCTCTTACTCTTACCAGTAAGAGGTGGGCAGACGTTTTGCTTGTTTGTTTTTTTCTTTTGAGTAAGACCCAGTTAGACATATAACATCTTACTCAGTCAGAGGTGGGAGACTTGTCTTACTGCCTCTTACTCGATAAGAGAAATTGAAGAATCGTGTTAATATAATATATTTGATGGTTTATTAACTATGTTATATTTATGATAAAAAGTCTTATTTCATATTTACACAAGTTACTTAAATAAATTGCAGAAACGAGCACTTAAAATCATTTGGACAATTATACAAAACAAACAACATAATTTCGTTTAGATTTAGACGTTCTAGCCACATCTTACTAGTAAGATGTGGTAGTCAGATTCAGACCTAAAACATCTAAATGAAACAAACACACCCTTAGTGTTTTACTTCTGTCCTGACCTCGGTTAACGTACGTGTTAAACAAAAATCTGTTACATAATACACACAATATATTGCATTGTGTGTGTTAAGCAATAAAAGGATTGGTGTAACAGGATCACAATATATATGCCCATTAACACAATTTTTATATAATTATACAAGTGGCCCGTTAGGAGTCCATATGTTGAATTTGAAACGATAAAATGGGATGAACAAACACATTATGAAATATGTAACAGATTTCATTGGTAAACTACAAAAATCATTCATGTGTTTTTTAAATTTGGCACTAATCATCCTTGCCGATACTATTGACAAGTATTATCATTGTGGTTTTTTCAATCGGAAATATCATCCCTTCGAGAGCAAAATATACATCCCTAACCAATATGAAATGACAATTATACTTTTATTTAAAATATACATCCCTATCCGAAAGTAAGCAAATATCCACTAAAGAGATATCACAAAGAATTGGAATTGGAATTCAATAGCTTGATTGTAATGAGCAGATTGTCAAAAGTGAAGCTTATTAGTATAAAAATACATGAGTCAAATGATTAATAACAAAACTATGAGTTAGTAACTAAAAGTAGATGTTGAAAACATGCATTCTGGCCTTCTGGGACTTACATGCAATAGATGGGAAAATATGTGACCCTTTACAAAATAGGACTCTATTCCATCGTAGATCGTACATCTTTTTTGTCGAGCGTGCAAAAATATCATCTTCGAGCTCTCATTTTTAATCAGTTTTTTCTTTTTTATTAAACATAATTAAAAAAACACAAAACACCGTTTTACATCTTCATCACCTCTAATTGTCCTAATCCCAACATCTATATACTAGACCTTCTATAAATTAACCAACCCAAATTACTTTTCCACTCTCACAATTGCACCTTGCGCCTTCAACATCAACCCACCAAATCCACAACTTGCTGCCGCACATTGCACCACCCCTACCACCGTCATGATCACCACTATCAACTACGCCATTATGAAATTCTTGAATTTTGTAAAAAAAAAAAAATAATAAATAAAAAAAAATAAAAAATAAAATAAAAAGCATTATTCAATTCTTAGATTCTGAACCCGTATCTTCAGTTTAAAGATTGAAAACAATATAAAATGAAGTTTAAAACATCATTCGGGTGTTATGCTAATCAAACACAAACTAAAATGGGTTTTAACTTTTATTCTATATTATAACGGTACCCGGGCAATGCGACATGGGTACCTTGTGACTATATTTTTCGGTCGGTTACACGTTTAATTGTCTTCATGCTTTATAAGTAGAGATTTTCTACTTTTACTTTTTTGTTTTTGTTTTCAGTTTTTCGGTTTTTGAGGTTTTTGGGTTTTCAAGTTTTTCGGTTTTTCAAGTTTTCGCTTTTCAGTTTTTCTGTTTTCAGTTTTCCAGTTTCTAATTTTCTACTTTTCAGTTTTCCAGTTTTTCAGTTTTCATTTTCTCTGGTTTTCTGTTTTCAATTTTTTGCAATTAATGTTTGAAATCTTTCTTCAATCAATATTTGAAATCTTTCTATAATAAGAAATAAAAAGTCTGAATTTTAAGTCTTTTTAATTATAAAATAATCACAAATGCATTATAATGTAGTATATATTAACAACATACTTAAACCTTACAAATAGTTTATTCATTATCAAGGAAATAGTTTCTGACTTCAAGTTGTTAATGGATGATGATTGATTTGGTGGTTAGTGAAATTGTTTCTGATTTTGTGTGTGAATTGCGAAAAGTTGAAGGTGAATGTACAAGACTGTTTTTGAGAGTTATTTTAATTCTCATCAAATCCTTAATCCGTTTAAATGACAATTTTACTCTTTTGAGAGATGTATTATGCCGAACGTTTCACCACTTAAGAATGATTAATGCTAATAGAATCGGCGAAGGATGATTGATGCCAAAATGGACAAATTTAATAATGAAGAGTGCTAATAGAATCAACAAAATCGATCACCCTTGCTGCCACCAATCACAATCGATCACCCTTGCTCCCACCAAGTCGATCACCCAAGTTCTTTTTTCTATCTTGGTCGTGGCAACGATAGAGATCACCTTTTGTGTGTGTGTGTGTGTAGAAAATGTATTTTTGTGGGGTATGTTTTTTGTAATGTAGGTCGTCTTACTGAGGCATCCAATCGCATAAAGGTTGTTGGAGAGAAAAAAGCTAACGTGACAGAGAAAATGAGAGGTATTGAGATCCCCTTACCGGGGCAGCCTAAATGCACACCGTATGAAGTGGAACGAAATTCTATTCACCAAGTATACTTTATGGTTTATCCACCAAGTATACTTTATGGTTTATTCGCCAAGTATAGTTCATGATGATTAATTTGCGAAACGAGCAGTTGGCATTACACTAGTTACTCGAGAGGCCCCATATCTTGTATTCTAAATGAGTAAGGGTGTGTTTGTTTCATTTAGATGTTTTAGGTCTGAATCTGACTACCACATCTTACTAGTAAGAGGTGGCTAAAACGTCTAAATCTAAACGAAATAATGCTGTTTGTTTTTGTATAATTGTCCGAATAATTGTAAGTGCTCGTTTCTGCAATTTATTTAAGTAACTTATGTAAATATGAAACAAGATATTTTATCATAAATATAACATAGTTAATAAACAATCAAATATATTATATTAACACGAGTCTTCAATCTCTCTTATCGAGTAAGAGGCAGTAAGACAAATCACCCACCTCTTACTGAATAAGATGTTATATGTCTAACTGGGTCTGACTCAAAAGAAAAAAACAAACAACCAAAACGTCTGCCCACCTCTTACCAGTAAGAGTAAGAGGGAGTAAGAGGTCTAGTAAAACTTTTTTAAGAAAAACAAACACACCCTAAGTCTCATCACTCATGACTAACATGAGGCAGAGGTATTTGAATTGATGGCGAAAGGAAGGACCTTATCAATGTTTATTTCATTGCACTTCACAATTGATTACATGTAGGGTTAAAGGCAGGGCCAAACACTTCTAGCGGAGTGAAATTGACAAACACGTACATTTAAGGTTGGGGTCATGTAACAGATATGTAGGAGATAGAACCATATATGAGAAGCAACTAGTAAGTAAAATTAGAAAATCAGAATTGTTTTTTTTTTTTTTTTTTCCCCTCTCGTTGTCAAAAGAAGAAACGCATCTTGAGACAATGGGTGTCTTGTAACTTGTCTATTGCATCGGTTCAAGTTTGAAAACCAATGAGTAAATACTAAATGGTCACATTCCTCATAACAAAATATGGAGTGACGAGTTAACTTAACAATAGTATCTTTGAGCTAAACTGCTTTACATATACCCGGCTAGGTTTCAGTTTTGTAACTTTGTTAGGATGGTGATATATTTATCAAAGTGTTCATGTACAAAGCCATATATGCAAGTGTGCAAGGCAAGTACATTGGCTAAAAGTTTTAGAGGCTTCAAAATATATACTCTTTGTACTTGGTACTATTAGATGATAAGATCAGTATGGCCCAAGCCCGGTTGTCGGTGTAGCCGTGTATGGTTCATAGAGTTTTATGTAGTTTGTCCTGTAAATGATTCATGAATAAACATTATGCCTTACGGGGTTTCCAGTTATTCAACACGTACTTCATCGTGATGTTTAGTTATTACATAACCTTTTTGCATATTATGTCTTGCTTAGCTAAACTACGACCCTTGTACATGGAAATATACGGTCTTCTTTGTTTACTCAATTGTCATCCAACATACATATATCTTTTTACCATAAAATGATTAAAAACTCACCGGTGTGCTTGTGTGTATGGACGGACCCACATGTATGTCGGGTGTGGCACGAGCTACACCTGACTTTAGGTCACGAAGTGTAAAAAGATTTTAATACTGTCGTTTTTGTGTTATGTGCAACCCCTCAAAAAAAATTTGTTACCTTCGTTTTTTACGGTGTAACTTTAATTAGTCTGATATTTCTTTTGTGTAACACCATCTTAAAAATTCTGGGTGCGTCTCTGCTTGTTTCATTTGAAATCTAATAAACTAACAATTTCAAGCCGCAGATGTTGTAATTTCAACAAACGATAACATTATCAAAACGTAGCTTATCTTTTATATAATAAAACAAAACCCCTATTGGGAATTTTTCATTTTAAAAAAATCAATTCATACCTTATTTAGTAATAATTATATTTAAAAAAAAATTATTTTCTTATTAGATAACATTTTATATTTATCAATTACAAAAAATATAGATAAGATACAATTAATAATAGGATTAAATTTTTTAAATAATTATCTTTAATAATAAAAAAACTATAATTAAACATTATAAATCAAATAAAACAAAGATTAAATTATTTGTTTTTTAATAAATAAAAATATATAATTAAAAAAATTTAAAAAAAAACCCGCACGTATGCGAGAATTATAACTAGTTAAAAATTAAAATTATTGGTAGTAAAAAAGAAAGTATGTCAAGCGTATGATGACCACGCCTGCAATGTCCACTTGTCGGTGCTTATGTCAACTTTCACACGCGGTAGTTAATTGCATTTTATATCCTTCAACTTTTTCATTTAACAAATTAACTTTATACCAAACGCCTCCTAGAAAAATTTATCAACTTGGAACCAATTAAAGTCATGATAAGTATGGAATGAAGCTAGCAAAAAAATAGACAACACGAAGACAATCTACAAACACACAAAAGGGACCAACTCTTTGTAATATATGTCATTTATGGTTGGACACATCATACCTTCCAATTTGCTCCTTTGAATTTGAACGTTACGTTCTTAATGGTGACAATGATGAAAGCAAGAACATAAAATATTTTAAAATTATTTTTAGAAGACAAATTTGTGATTTGTTTTGTTATCTAAGTTATTGTGCATAGTTACTGGTTACTCGCACTAAACTGCCCATAAAGTGAATACACATCATCACGCTATTTATCTTTTTCAAAAGACAACCTAGAAAGAGTAACAACTTACAAAGTGAATTACCTTAAGGGGATAACATCTCTGCTGCAAACAGCAAGGAGTTACCTGTTGCAACCAACAAACATGGTCCTTGATTGTTCACTAAATGATCCTTGATTATTCATTTTGCAACAATAATGGTCCCCTGATTTAGCCTAGCAGCAGCGAATAATCCGTACTGTTTACAGCAGTGATTATTTTCCTTGGCCTTAATTCACATTTGCATATAGTTTGAGGTGTATTTAAATTACACCACCTTAAGTTTATAGCCTTATTAACTTCCTAGATATACAAAAAGTAGTTTACCACATATTTGTTATCTCATAAACTTATTAAATTTGTGTGCACTAGAAAGAAATTGATAAACTTATTAACTTACTAGTTTTCTATAGAGTGACAAGGTACAAAACAAAGTAAGCTCAAAGCATACAACAACAGTAATAACAATAATACTTTATTCTGTTAGAACAGGATATAAGGGAGGTAAAATGTAGACAGTCACCTTCCTAACTGAGTATAAGGAGACTGTTTCCAGAAATACACCCAACAAGAGTGTATGTAGATATATACTATGTGAGAGAAAAATATAGCATGTATGTGCTCGTGCGCCACGTGTTTGTGAATATAAGGGTAGAGACAATACGATAAAAAATACTGATAAAATCATATATGAGAAAAAGCATGAAAGCGTATGCATGCTAAACACTCATAATCATAAAAGCATGAGAACATGTAAGCATATAAGAAATACATGAGTCAATGTGCATATATTATTCTATATAAAGGGGTTGGCATATAAGAAAGCCCATATATGAATGTAAAGTGGTAAACACATATAAGCATGTCGGAAATTATGAGACAATGAACATAAGCAAGTTTATGTATTACATTAAGAAAAAGTTTGTAGGTATAGCTACAAGTCCATGTACCTAAAACCATAAGTTAATATGTACATTTGGGTCTGCTAAGGCTGCCTTGAAAAACTTAACAGAAACTAGTTATGCGTCCCTATTTAGAAACATGGGCAAGTATGTACATACGTTGCTACTAAAATCGTATAAATAGCTTAGAAGAACTAGCTTTAAATCTCTATTGCTTACCGCATGGATAAATATGTACATTTGCGGCTACTAAAATCATTTAGAAAGCTAAGGAAAACCACCTAGACTTTTATTCATTTATCGTAATTGTAGTTCTTCACCAATTATTATTAAAGGTCATATAATGTGAGAATAGAAGCCCCGAGGTCAAGTCTTAGTGTATCTCCACGGCTCCACCTAAGGACGGAGCTTGTATAGGGCAGGGGTGAGCCCTGGCCCTCCAAATTTCTTTGTGTGTAATGTAAGTTGTACATTGAGGTAGTGTAAAAATTTCTTATTCAGTAATTTGGCCTCTAAAATATTTATAATTGACACATTGTCCTTGTCTCCACCTGCTGCTTCTCAAGCCATCGACTGTTAAAGTTTCAACTATCTCAACTAATGATGTTTGTCATCTTCTCTACTAGGTTGTTCATACAAAAGCCATGATGGTAAAAATGATCACTTAAGGGATCTAAATTGTTAGAAAGCAAAACTACTAGTTGCAAAACCAAACTTTTCTCCACAAACCAACATAGCACACGTATCAAATCCAGTATTCAAGAAAATTGTTGCCTACTCCAGAACATTCATTCCACAACCACATATACATGATGCATAAAATCTTGCACCACACCTTGAAACTAAAAACTTTTATCTCACCAATATTTATAGGCACCTATCGAAAACCCTTTATTTAACCAAAAAACTTTATGGGTAGATAAGAGTAAGGTACTACTGACTACTAAAAAGTAAAAAACCCAAAAACCCACCCAACATTCTCCATCCATTTAGATATTTCCATACTTTTTTATATAAAAAAAGAACGGTGATGGCAGTTTCAGATATGGTGGTACGTAACTTAATGATGTTATATCTAATCATCATAGCAGTAATCAAGATATATGGTCACATAACATGTCAAACCTATAGTGGTTTATCGGTACTGATATTATCCACGGTGGCAGTTGGAGCTATGTTGCTAGGGGCGTTAACATGGGATGTGTCACGTAAAGGTGCAACGTATGTGACACGTGGCAGTGAAGATGATAAAGTGGAACATGAGATGTGTCGTGGTGGGATATGTTGGCATGGTGTTGCTGTTAAGAGTTCGGTGTCTGAGTTAAGGTTTCGGCTTCCTCAACGTCAGCAGATTCATGGTTGATGTGTTTGTTTTTTGATATACGAGGTGCAAGTGCAAGTTTTATGTACAAATTACTGTACTAAATTGTGTTTTTGTTTTTTCTTTTTTGGTGTACAGAGAATAAATGAAATGAATTTTGAGGATTTTTGTTGAATTTTTTTTTTTTTTTTTTTTTTTTTTCAGGGTGTTTGTTTAAGCTTGTTTTTAGGTTTTGGCTTACCCTTCATATCCCCACATGTCTCAAACTAAACTTGAAATAATAGGTTTATCATAAGCCGAAACCATATAAGCTCATAACCTCAAAAATAACCCCTTTTGCGGATTAGCCGTTGCTACAAACATCGTTTACAAATGGTTTCCAAATTTCGGTTAATACATAATATATAATGATAACACACTAGTATTGTTTTTGTTTTTTCCTTAAACTTTTGAGTTATACGTGTGGTATGTGAGACTTACAATTTACAAAAGTGTGATTTGGCATATGTACATATGGACTGGCACACTTACTGCCTTAAGCCCAATTTTGGATACGAAACTAAACATCACTCCTAAATCAATTTAAAAAGAGACGGGGTATGGTTGAGCCGAAACATATTTTGGTTCCTGTTTGAGTCGACCAACTTTACCCTTTTGTTTAACATTTCGTGCTTAGATTGAGCGAAGTTAGCCAGGTTTACTCGCCAACTCGTTAAAACTTCAAAATAAATTAAATTGTAAAGTTATTACAGGTTAAATTTATACATAACCATGTTGTTCCGCTAATCTATTTGTCTAAACATGTTAGATAGTGTTTAGTTATCAATAAACGAGTTTATGATTGACATGATTTGTCGCAATTACTTAAACATGACTGCTAACTCCAACCATAACCAAAGTTCAACATCTTCTTTCAAATTCATATGTATTGTATTGAGCTTTGAAAATATAACTATTTAAAATCAAGATATATCCTTTTCAGTTGTACCCAATCTAGCAAATTATATATAATTATCTCAAAACAACGATGTTGCTCCCAAACTTTGATTTGTATGATAAAATACACAGTAGTTATATATGTAGCTAACATTATTCATATTTAACCCTCTTCTTTTATATGTATGTTAGCTAGACAATTTGAGTTAGAGAGCAACACATATTAGTTAGAATTTGTTAATAAGTTGAAGAAAACTAAGGAATCAGTCTTGGTTTCTATGTTTCTATTTGTCTTTTGAATAAGTATAAAGTTCAATTTACCGGGGTAACCCTTTACCCAAAAAGTATAAAGTTAATGAAAGATGTTGTTTGCGCCTTTGTTCACATTTTGTTAGTGGTGGATTCAAGTATTCAAGTATGTTAACTGCGGCATGAAGCACAGTCACACACTCTCGAACACAATAAAAATGACACCTGAGAATTCTATTTGTGTTCGTAATAATGAGATAATCACTAATAAGACGCATCCAAAAACTATCGATAATTATATGTTTATGAGTTTTCACATGATATTTTTATACATAACTAATGTTTTCCAAGAATTTTGCTCAAGAAAATTTAGATTGTTATTTGGCTTGTACATGTTAAAACACAACTGCTTGTGTTTCTGGGACATTTTGTATAGTGTGCTGAACAAAAGTATATTGGTATGTTATAGTAATTCATTAACTTTAAGTTTTATATATCATTGCCATGGATTATCTTTATTTCATAAACAATACGATTCAGTTAGGACTTAGGACCCAATCAAGATATCCGACTACTCTGCTTCATTGGAGGGAACAACAGAAAAAACTGCCATCGTCCCACTGCTTCATATCACGTACGAACATGCCCAAGAGTCCTAAGTAAGCTTCAGATCATAATCTGCACTCACAAGTCTACCGAGCAAAAGTAATATTTTAACTACTTTTTAACAGTCTAAATCCCGCAATCTCTATGTTTAATAAAAAATCGATGGGCTCGAGTAAAAAAAAAAAAATGGACCATTTTCTCAATTTGTGAGTGTGTCATCCCTGCGCAGGGGCCATTCGGGCCATTCTAATCTTCTTTGTATCGTTCCAATTTTATCGGATGTCCCCAAAGGGACAAACGTAGCAACTTTTTTCCACTTTATAAAGCACACTGTGAATACCTCTCTGGTCGATGAAAGATGGTAATATATTACTCGTACAAATTTTATGTAATAGAGCAGAAAAGTAGTCAATGATAAAACGTAACATTTTCATCTTCTGTCAATTATGTTGTGAAAGATGGTGTAGATCTTTTTATTTGTTATTAGAGGTGAATAACTTTTTTGGTTTTAGTTTCACAATACTGATTATCTCACAAAAATATGGAAGATAATGTAAAAAGACCTAAACTACTACTGTTTTTAGACTATTTCTTTGTTAATAATCTTTTTCAGCTCAGCGAATTGGTAAGGTTTGTTTATATAGTCTCATTTTACCTTACTGATATAGTGGTATGGTCTCTTTAAATTGACAATAAATCACGGAAAGTACAACACACGGATATACCAATTCCGCCTCATAATTATGAGCATCAGAAGCACCAAACTGAAACACGCGCCAAGAACCCTAAGTAAAACACATTCTGCATCAGTGAATCAACATACTTAACCATCCCTAGGCAACCATCTTGATGCTTTTCAAGCTAGGATTTACAAGTGTATCGAGAGAAAACAATATATTTAGCTACTTTTCTCTGTCAGAATTCCACATTCTTGTTTCTCATCTGGTTTGGGGCTTGCAGAATCAGCTGGTTGAATCTATTGACTGTTGAGTGTTCTTGCCTCTTGGTAGTACGTGCGTGGGCGGAAATTATATATAGATATCTTAGTAGTAGCAGTCCGTGAATATGTTTGTAAAGAAAAAATTCGACGTGTTTGAGGTAAAAAAATTTTGAACCATTTCTCGATTTGTGCGTATCAGCCTTTGCCTAGGGGCCATGCTAACCTTCTCTGTATCGTTCCAATTTTATCAGATCAGGGACAAAAAAAATGTGCCCGTTGGCTCATTATGAAGTGTAAAGAAAATTCTATTTTGGTCAATGTGGGACGATAGAATAGTCTCTGGGAATTGGATGCACTAGCAACCACACGTACTACTACAATGAATTTTAGTCACCAATTGATTTATTTTAATCTATTGATATTCTCTTTTTTATTTGTCACAAGACAAACGACTGTGTATTAACCAGGTTTCTGAAGCTAGCATGTTAACAATCTTTGTTCTTTGAAGTCTTTTCTTCGTCTAAAAAATGTTGTACCAACAAGTATACAACAGAACTTTTGAGGTAAAAACCACAAATGCTGCAGATATAATCGTAGTTTGGTGACGTTAAGGCATTAATATTCAAACCAAATGGAATCAAAAATGCATCAGATCTATGCTTGCTTTCTCAATCAACAGAACTTTTGAGAAACCACAAACAATTTATGTATAGACACATCTACACCTATTCCACATCAAATGATGTACTTCAGATTCGGCAAAAAACGTCAAGAGTCCTAAGTTTAAGCTTCAAATCACAATCTGAATCAATGAATCAACATATGTATAAAATTAACCTTTCTTGCAAAGCATCGATCTTGATAATTTCAAACTAGCCATTTCAAGCCTACCGAGCAAAACTAATAAATCTAGCTACTTTTTAAGTGACCAAATCTCGCATTCTTGACCGTTTGACCCTCATGCAAATTGACAGCTTTAATTGAGGGAAACGAAATTGGACAATTTCTCGATTTGTGTATGTCATCGCTTCTAGACTCTGCTTTATAAAGGACAAAGAAAAGGCTATTATGGTCCGTGTAGGACTCAGCAGTAGTCTATCCGTTGATGTCAATCTATTTATGAAACCAGTAAAACACGATGAATATTGATTCTAGTGAATTCAGTTTTTCATAACTAGTAAAACAAATTTCGATCTGATTTTGGTTTCATTTTCCACAATAGTATTTACATTACAAAGAACAATACAAGAATATGTAACAAAACCAAAACTTTATTAAATAATACTCGCTATATTAATTTCACACGTACTACACATTCTCAGAAGATGCATCCTCTTTGGCTTGTTGGCTTGGATGAAAAACTTCTATTCGTGTCTGTTACCATTGTATCACTCAATTGCTTACTGCGCATTGATACACCTTTATTAGTCTTCCATGGTTTATTGATGAACCAACATCCAGGTGCCAATTCTGCAGACCTATATGCATCCCAATACACAAATATTAGACTTAACGTAGAATATAGATACAAATTAAATACAAGACATCTTTATTTCATGCATACCTGGATTTGGTGTTTGTAGACGTACACTTTTTGTCACTCTTACAGTTTGATCCGTTGATATTGTTGTTGCTAAAACTATAATTATTATTCGAATACAACCTAGGCGAGCTTTTAGATTTCTTCTTACTAAAAGAACTTGGAATGAACATCTTGAGCATAAAGACTCCGGTATCCAAGCTAACACTTCTTGAAATTGGTCGTTTTCTATCAATCAACTTCTTACTCTTAAAACCCGTCCCCGCCTTTAAAAGACTAGTCTCTTGTTCAACCATTGGTTGTAGGTTCCCAAGATCATCTTGGACAATATCTTTTAGTGACAATTCATGACATGACTCGGGTAAGTTGTTCATCGCTTCCAAAATCTTGTTCCGTGCCTCTGTAGAGGGCGCCGATGAGCAATTATGGCCCGAATAAATGCTCTTTGGCCCAAAAGATGGTGAGAGAAGGGTAGGGGTTTCATCTAGATTGAATATTTTGTTATCATTTACATCTAAGACGTTACAAAATGTAAACTCCGTTGTACTCTTGCAGCGGAGTTCTGATAAGGAGGGAGAATGAAGAGAAAACATGTTGTCATGTTTTTCTTCTGCTAGGCCACTCATGGTTGATAGTAAAGAAAGAAAAATGGCCAAATGGAAATTTGGTTATTTATAAAAGTTTGGAACTTTGACCATGCGAGTTGGGAGCTGATTCGCACACCAAAGTTTTTGATTATTTCACCACATTTTATGCATTAAAGGGTTGCACTGTGTGCTTTTTATGCATTACAGTGTTGTACAAAGTAATGAAATAATTAAAAACTTTGATGTGCGAATCACCTCTCATGAATAATGTATCCCGATCAATTCTGGAAGTGTGGAAATCAATTCCTTTGATTATGTATAGAAGTTTACATGGTCCGCTAGTACTTGTACTGTTGTACATTGGAAATGCATTTTTTTCAACTTTGGCTAGCGTTGATAGAGAGGACAAAAGATAATACTTGGATTCTTTGGTAGAGACCACACTCGGGGTCCTCATATTTGTTGATCCCTTTTCATCTAATTCAACGAGTCAATGGTCTTAAAAAAAACAAACAAACATTGGTTTGAGGCTTTGAGCTTATAACTTCCAACACAATATTTGATTATTTAGTGACTTGTTCATTTTGTTAAAAAAAAATGGCCAAAATAAAGTTAATTTATTGTAACATAAATAATTTATAATTAATTTTTGGATAACTAAATATATATTTTTTTTTTCTTAAAAATTTAATTGTTTTTGTTTTTTATTTAATATTTTAAATTATTATTTTGAAATAAAGAATATATAAGTAACATTTATTTTTAAAAATTTCTACGAGCTATCTTTAATATATCTTCATATTATATAAAATGTTTGTCTCAATTGATTTTTAGATTAACTTGTTCCATAAGAGTTTTTATAATTTTCAATTTAGCATATGTATATAAAAAAATAAAAAGTTAAATAGTTATGGTTTGAAAATTATTAGAAACAATCATTTAATTATTTAATATGGATATGTAGATATTAAAATAGTGCGGTAAATATTAAATTGTGAATTCATTTTCAGTAACATATTGTTTCAAATTATCTTTATTGTCAATAAATAATTGAAGTATTATATTAATTAAACGAAAAATGAAAGTAACTAAATTTTTTGAAAACTTATATTTAATTATCCTAAATTTAAATCCAAATCATGTATATTATTAAATAAATTTAGGCATAAAATGATTATTAAGAAAATTTAGTAAAGGGCTTTAGGGGCCGTTTAGTTGGTTAAAAATTTCTCAATTTTTCTATCTCTAGATTTCTTGAGAAGTGATGTTTTTTCTTCTTTAGAGAAGAGTTGAGAATTTTGAAAACTCGTTTGTTGGAGTGATATTTTTCTTTTTTAAAAATGATAATAAGATTACCTCAAATTGTGATGGTGGCGTCGACGGTCGTCGGTGGAGGATGACACGAGAGTTTAGGGGTAGAATGGTGTATGTGTTTTTTTGGAGTTGAGAAAAAAAAAAAAAAAAAAAAAAAAAAAAACGAGAAAGAAAAAAGTGAGAATACCAGAATGAGCTTTTCAATTTCTTAGTTAAAATTTAGAAAATGAGAATTTCATTTTTTTTTTGAAAATTGTTGAAAAAAAGTGCGACTAAACGCGTTTTCAGTTTTTTCATTTTCTTATGAATTTTTTTTTGAAAAAATAAAGAATTTCTCTCCAACTAAACGTACCTTTAGTGATTCTAATTTTTACACCATTGAAAGTTCAGGGATAAATGATCCAATTTACCAAGTTAATGGTACTAATATATGTTTTGGAAAGTAAAGAAAAAGTGAACGTTCATAAATAAACCTTAAATGTTCAATAAAGCAATATTTCTTAAATGAATTTTGTTAACATTTGCAATCGAGCATATTTCTGGTTTAACACGATTTAGCTATTTAATGAAGTCACTGAAGTGAGAGTACCTATAAGTATAGTTTTTGAAATTTGTTACACTTACATATAGGGCTGAGCAAACGGACCGGTCAGACCGGACCGACCGACAAAACCGACCGGACCGAGACCGACCGGACCGGACCGACCACATTCGGTCCGGTCCTCGGTCTAAGCTTTTTGCCAAATTCGGTCTCGGTCCGGTCGGTCCGGTCCGGTCCGGTCCGGACCGACCAAAAACCCGAAAAAACTTGCCTAATTGGACCGGACCGACCGAAGACCGACCGGACCGAGACCGGACCGACCATATTCGGTCCGGTCTCGGTCTATGGTTTTCCGGTTCTCGGTCTTCGGTCCGGTCCGGTCTTGGCCGGTCCGGTCCGGTTTCCGACCGATGATCACCCCTACTTACATAAAATTATTCACAAAAATAACCCACTTGCTACTTGCTGAGGTGTCAGAGGGTGATTGGTTTTTTTGTGGGAACCGACAAAAAACTAATCACCCGCTGACACCTAAACAAGTGAATTGTTTTTGTCGATACTTTTGTGTGGATATATCATTGCTCATAGTTTTTGGACGGAGGAGGATTTTTTAAAATCACTTTAGTGAAATTGAGGAAGTGTCAGCTATTGGATTTGATCTAATGACTCAAATCAAAAGTGACTAAAATCAAAAGAACTTATTTTGATTTGAGTCATTGAATCAGATCTAATGACTCACACTTCCCTAACTTCTCTAAATTTGTTTTTTCAATTTAATTAAAATTGGATGTTTTGACACTATTCTAGTAGTTTTGTCACTTGTGACTCTGAAGTACAAGTATAAAATAATCAAATGGATTGTACTGTAGCTAAATGGTTGTCTCCTTCTAAAGCAATTGTATGAGGTAATAATCATCTATCGCCTTAGATGATTATGATTATAAACAAAAATTATTTTATTAGTCTCTAGAACATAGCTATTTGGGGGAAAAAAAGAAGATAAAACTTGTTATTTAATGGTAGACGTTTGACTTGGAATTTTGGTATTCAACTTGCCGTGTAAGATGGAAGAAGACCAAGATAACACATGTTCATGGTTGCAATAACTTCAGCTCTTATGGTATTGAATTTATAAAATGCTGTTACAGTACTATACAATTTGATGCATGTAGTAGTAATATGATTTAGATGAAGTTTGATTACAATTTAGGTTTGTTCATTTTATCTTCAGTCCATTTAATATGTGGTTAGCAAAATAATAGTAATAGGAATTAGGAAAGAATTTTGAAGTTTGATTACAGTACATAGGTTGGGAGTCAACTACTTGAAAAGTCAAGTTGCAGTCAAAATTGGAAAGTGAAGTGGGTTACTTTTGAAGTTTTCTTTACCAAACTATATTTTACCGTGTCAAATGGTATAATATATTGTTAAGCTTTGTTAGTGTCGTCAGTTTTGGATGCAATTAACGTCAAAAAGAATTTAAAGAATTTTGACTGGTTCAAACATAAGTACGTAACACTCAATAGTAGAGTACAATAGTAACATAGCATCGAAAAGTTGAGCTTTAGAGGGGAAGTTTTAGAGGGAAAGGTGCAATTCGTCAAATGCATCTCGCCGTTCATACGTGGCAAATTTTTTTGCCTCGCCGAGCCTTTTCGCCACACCACCCCCTCGCAACAGTTTGCCGTTTGGCAGCTCTTCGTCTGCACGGCGAAGTGAATTTTCTGACAAAAGCAGCGAAAAGTGTACGTTGGGGACAAAAAACGGATATATTACCATTTTAAATTAAATGGTCGAGTTTATTATTATTATTTTTTTTTTCTCTTTTTGATTTTAAATGAAGTGAACACACACAAACTATATAAATACTAAATCATTTTCACTTCTATTTTTTCACTACACTTCAACCAACTAATAAAAACTTCTATATCTCTGCTCCAAATAAACAAAAAAAATGTCTCAAAACCCGAACGAAGGGGCCTATTTCACGAACCTCCTAACGTCAAACCAACGTCAATACGGGGGATCGTCAAACTCTTCTACTCACTCGTCGCAAAATTCAAACCCCTCATCGCCATATGGTTCGCAACAATTCAATCCGAATGAAATTTATCTTAACCAACAATATGAGTTTCAACAAGGATTCGCAAATTAAGCCCAACGATGTCCGACACCACAATTTTATAACCCGAATCACCCATCCACGTTTCCTACTCCTCCATCACACCCACCAATCGAATCACAACCATCTCAACAACCTTTTAAAGTACCTAACGCACGATCACCGGCCAAAGGTAGAGGAAAAAAAACCAAAGCCCAAAAAGCAAAAAAAGTTGTAGATTTAGACGCCGACAATGACGATAACTTGGAAGAAGCAGGTCAAACGGGTGTGAGTCGGAGATGGACCAAGGAAGAAGAAAAGCTTCTTACTGAAACGTGGATAGAAATTTCTCAAGACAAAGATATGAGTAATGACAAAATCGATGAATTCTTTTGAAACGAAATTCATGAGGCGTTCAACGAGCGAACTGTTGATGACCCTCGTACCAAAAATATGCTAATCGGTAAATGGTCAATGCTTAATAGTGACTGCCAAAAATTCCACGCTATTTATCGCCATATAACCCGTCACAGTAGTGAAAGTGACCACGATCATATCGATAATACGAAAACGAGCTTCGAAGAACGCTTTGGTTCGAGGGGTTTCACTTATGTTCACGTTTGGGAGATCTTGAAACAATACCCGAAATGGGATGCTGAAGAACCTCTAGACATTACATGTCTTGAGGATATATTCAGGCCGGACAAACGACCTCGTCCCGAAAGAAACAATAAACGAACTGGAAAGAAAGAAAAGTCGACGGAAATGTCGAGCGCGGCGAGCTCCGGTGGTAGTCAAACAAGTACTTTTTCGGGACAATTATCCGAAAAGTATATGTAAGCAAAAGATGCTCAAGTGGCTTGTTACGAAGCGAGGAGGAAGAGGGAAGAAAAGGCATATGAGAAGGAACAAAAGGCGTTGGAGATGTAGGAAATGCAGATGCTCATGCTAGATGCCAGCTTGATTAATGACCCGATAAGAGCCGAAATCATTCGCAGGAGATAAGCATTGATAACCAAAAAATACCAAAGTATCGATGACGACGTTAACGAATAAAATGTTTAATTTTCATATTAGTAGTATGTGTTGTATTTTTTTTTCGTATCCCATGTTTTTTTTCGTATCGTATGTTTTTTTTTTCATATCGTATGTTTTTTATTTTGATGAAATAAAATTAGTATGTTGTATTATTTTTAATTATTAGTGAAATGAATTTATTTTATTTAATAAAATGAATAAAAAAATAAAGTTGTAAGTGGTGGGCCTCAAATTAGTAAGTTGAGGTTAGTTGTTGGTGAGGAGGGGGTTAATTGTGAAGAGGGTGTAAGGTGATGTTGCACCAGTGGGACCCAACTGAAGAGTTTTGGTTCTTCACTACACCTTCCCCTCTTATAGATGCGGTTTGATGAGTGTTCGAACACTTTAAAGTTTAAACTAAACGTGGTCAAGTGAGTTCAAATGTATCTTTTTTTAAAGGCAAATATATTATATAAAAATAAAAACTAGGATAAAACTAGTAAATACAACGAATTCGACATGATTTCACCCTACTTGACCTCAGATCTTACAATGACTCCACATGATTATAACCATACTCGACCCCAAATCCTCACAACAACGACCCTACCAACATATCTTCCAACAAAAAACCAAACAAATTAAATAACGATCTAGAAACTACAACTATGAGACGATCCACAATCGAGATACGAACCACCACCAATCAACCCAAAAATAACATAACCACTTAAGGCAAGTCACCCGGTATAAAGCATGTTGACGGGTCCAAAACCGACCATCACACGACCACAACCATCACTCAACCAAATGAGACAAAACCAGCTAGAACCTCAAACCTTACAATTCCAATCACACAATCTAACCGAATAGTGGCATGGCGAGTTGCATGGATGATGAAGTAGGACAACAGAAGGATTAAGTTCACAATAACATTGAGAACTGGAAAATCTACAAACGCAAGTTACCTGGTAGTTTCTTGAGTTCACAAAAAAAGAAGAAAGTAAAACGTAAGAACACGTAAACTTAATTGAATAATCTGAAATTTTGAATTACAATGTGTTGGGACGTGGTTCTAAATATACCTAAGAATCCTAAAATGACTCAAATAAAGTTTTCTAATTGAATAATAATCCTAATCAAACAAATAAAGATAAACCTTAAATTTAACTAGACTTGAGATAAATCCTAATTTAATTCTAATCCAAATTAAGTTTGCCAGACAATCATTTATTATTTTTCATTCAGTTTTGGTCAACCATCATTTTCCCCTTCTTGGAAAGAACTCGGTCATGAGTTCTCAATAGAAGATGACACCTTGATCTAGGGGAATACTTGTCACACATATCTTCTTTTCCTTATTCCTCTGCGCGCACAACAAAATCGACTTTGTCTTTGCTTTAGATGTTGTTGATTGGTCTTCACTTGAACAAGGACGGGAAGGACAAAGTGTGAACCTCTTACCAATCTTTAGAAAAGGTGTAGGTACTTTCCTTTCCTTTGTGGACCACATTCAAATCGGATTTCCAAGGTCTTCCTAATATAATATACTAAGCATCCATGTTTGCTATATCAAATAGTCATATCTTTGTATTTTTCCCATGGCAAAAGGGTCCTCACATTGTTTGGTTACTTTTACCTCATCAACGACTTTTGTTTTGGATCCTTCTTTGGTGTCGATTTGAGACGTGTCACAATGTCCCGTGAGATGATATTCTCACTACTTCCCCCGTCAATGATAACATTGAACACATCTTGATTGATCTTGCACCGCGTTTGGAAGATGTTGTGTCGATGGGTGTCTTCACTTTTTTTAGGAGTTGTGAGCTCTAATCTACGAACGACATAAGAATTAGCTTCCCCTTGGTCATCCTCTTCCTCGTCAAGAACATGTTTGGGTCGGATGAAACATTCCTTCTTCTCAGATTCTTCGTACAATTCATCTCGTTCTACGACATTCACATGTTTGCTTATTGGCTAGAAATATGACTTGTTGTTTTGACATCGAAAACACTTAACAGGTCGGGCATAAGGATTTGTCGGTTTCTTTGTGGCCTGTGGGGAAGTACTTGCATATGTCGACTTATTCTTCTCACCATCTGCTTCATTGGCAGATGTGGAATAAAGCGGTTGTGTCTTTTCTCCTTAATTGTCCGAACTTTGGTTTAAATCGGATTTACCTTTGAGCTTGAAGTTTCCCTTTCCTTGTTTAGTGATTGTTTGGTTCTGCTTTCAACGTTATCGCACGACTTCATCAAGAGCCCAAGTTTTTTGGAGAGATATAATGGCTTGAATATCACAATGAAGACCATTGTTCAACTTTGCAACTTGTTGTGCATCAGACTCACTTAATTTATCTTAGGATGCAAGTCTCATGAGTTTTTCATCATATTTTGATATGGTTTAAGAATATTGGCCACAATTATGATATAGTGAATAAAGAGTCTGCTCGTAATCAACTAGAAGAAAACGTGCGAACATTAATCGTTTCATATTGTGCCACATGCAAGTAGGCCAATTTTGTTTGCGACGATGATGCGTTTGAAGTTTGTCCCAGCAAGATGAGGCAGCTACTCTCAACTTGTAAGCAACATATTTGACTTAGGATTCTTCCGGAATGTCCATGGGTTCAAAATACTTTTCTGTTTCTGAAACCCAATAAAGAAAATCCTCAATGTTTAATGAACCCAGAAGATTTTGTATGTCCGCCTTTATCCTAAGCATACGGTTTCTTTGATGATTCATGAGATAAACTTGACCATCTTCTTCGTCTGCGTCACTTGAGGACTTATAAATGTGGTATTCATGTTTTGGTCATTCGCAAATATTCATATTCTCAAGTGTCTCGAGAATTTTGTAGTTTGTTCAATTTGTTGTTGTGATTATTGTTTCAACTGTTGTGTCTGTTGCTGCAATTGTTCTTGAATCGCTTGCATGGTTTACAAAAGTGTGTTCTTATCAGTCATGATCATATTAATTTTTCGTGAACAATGCGATGGACAGTACGATGAACAATAATTCTTTTAAACATAATAAAGCAACTAAAAGAAGAAAAGAAATATAAAGAACAATCGGGAAAACTCACATTGATAAAAGATAAAGATTAAAAGTGGTGACATGATGTCTATTTGGGAGAGACCCAAATTGAAAGTGGCTCTGATTACAACTTGAACTATGATAGTGGAAGGTTTAAGTTCACAAAAATGTTGAGAACTGGAAAATATGCAAACATAGGTTATCTGGTAGTTCCTTGATTTCACAAACAGGAAGAAGAACGTAAAATGTGAAAAACACGTAAACTTAAGTGAATGATCTAAAAATATTAATTACAATGTGTTAGGACGTGGTTTGAATATACCTAAGAATCATAAAACGACTCAATCAAAATTTCCTAATTGAATAATAATCCTAATCAAACAAATAAAGATAAACCTAAAATATAACTAGATTGTGTTTGGGAAAAACAGCAGTAAGCTGTAGCTGTGAGCAATAGTTGTATTTTTCTATAAAAATGTTTGATAACGTAGCTGTAGTTGTAATTATAACGTATAAAACAAGTCTTAAATGCTCAACGCTCCTAAATGCTACTTCATATAGCGTTGAAAAAGGAGCATTTCAAAAAATAGATAAAGCTACTTGTTGATTACCAAATGAGCATTAAATATCACAACGCTTAACGCCCACCGCTACTAAGTGCTCTGCACCAAACACGCCCCGAAACTTTAGATAAATCCTAATTTAAATCATCTATGTGATCATCCTTTATTCTTTCTCGTACAACTTTGGTCCTCCATCATATGATTAGAGCGTCATGTGCCCACAAGCCATCTGACTCGCGTTATAGCAAAAAAGTGTTCTCACCTCAGCACTTAAAAAAAAAAAAAAAAAAAAAAAAAAAAAAAAAAAGCTCGAAACTTATAATTTAAACCATAAACACATTCCCTTCAAAAGTTGGCGTTATAGGACACCCTGGCCCTACATAATCCAATTATATATATATATATATATATATATATATATATATATATATATATATATATATATATATATACACACACACATATATATATATATATATATATATATATATATATATAAGAACGGAGTCGGCCGGCTGCATTGCGGCCTGGCTAGGTTTTTTTGTCGTTGTATTTGGTTTATAATTACATTCCATAAAGTAATTGTTTGTGAAGATTAAAAAAATTAGCTAACATTGTCTGCTCCTCTTACTTGGTGAATGCTCATCGCTTCAGTCGTGGGCGTAGATAATTAGTCCATCTTAATCTGCAACTCTTTCCATTCGTTTGCAAACCTGAATAAATTGAGAAAATCGCTGAGTCAAAATCAAGAGTGTGTGTACATTTTTAAGAGAAGTGTATCGGTCAACCATTGTTTTATTCGCACCATAAGAAACTAATTCGAAGCAAAATACATAGAAGGGAAATAAATAATACGCTTACTATATCAGGTTCTATGTTTGCAGCTGCTAGAAGACATGGGATGCTAGACAGGACACGCTGGTGTGTTCAATGGATGGGTTTGTCGTGTAATAGGTATGCGACGAAAGCTATGCTGCTGTGAACCTCTCATAAAATCCGAGCATATGGACTATGGCGTTGTTTGACATCATCGTTCATTTATAGCTGGAACGGTCTTTGTCTGCAATGCACACCTTGGTGTGGACCTGAAACTTAAAATTGCAGAATCTATAAGATAGTTGTACACTCATATAGATTATAGACTTGTCAAGAAAAAAAAGAATACCATGTCCGTGGAATACAGTTCTGAATGGCCTGTTATTAAAAATAATTTGACACAGATAACATAGCTCTTTTTTACAGCAGAACAGTTTCAGAAATCTGCATATATAAGCAACAAATAATTATAAGAAAACAGGACGAAGTGTCGAAAGTAATTTAAAGCTCCATTTAGGGTGCTTGGCAGAAGTGTAGTTGTTTAGTCGGGTGTTTGGCAGAAGTGCAGGTCGTAAAATTTTTGTTTTTGCTAAAACTGACCTTAACACAATGGTAAAGTACGCTATGATATTTCGGTAAAAAAACCAAAAAAATGGTCGTTCGTGTTTCGCTATTTGATTTTTTAGTTTACATGTCTAACCGGCGTCCTTAGGGTCTTTTGGAAAACCTTTAACAGAGTTGGAGTCAATTGGACGGAACGCCTATACAGTTCTTAACGACAGTGATCAACTTTGTACAAAACGTAAAAAAAACAAAAAATAAGAATTGATTAACAGTAACCATACCTTCACATGTCACACTGTGACGATTTCCTATGAAAGGTACCCATATTTCAAATCCCTATTCCTCTTCCTACTCCCATCCCCATCCACAAAACTTCATATCATACAGAACACCAAAAACAACAAAATTAAATTAATCCAATGAAAACCTGTTTGTAGTATTTGGCCGAAAAAGAAGCAACGCTATGGATACCATAACCGATCACAATCGATAAAGAAGAATATTTCTAAACCACATATTTTGTGATGACAAATGCAATGAGTCAGTGATTACCTGATGGAAAATAGCCAATAGCGCCTTCAAATGTCGACACCGTCGAAGAATCACTAAGATAAGCATCCTACTTTTCAACCAGGTTTCGATTCCACTTCCATTTTCATTTCCTGATTTAACATTTTCAGCAAGCTAATATCACTCCCTTCGGGTATGGCTGGAAAAAGAAATCAAACGTTAAACAAACTCAACTATATAAAGAAATTCAAAGGTTCATATTTAAATTAATATTTGCTAACCGGAACATTTTTCTTGAAAGAGTGTGAGAGGGTGTTGTATTGTTTTTCAGTCACATAATTTAGCATATGGCAGTAACTAAAGCGAGAATAATAAAAAATACCTTACAAATTTATAACGGCTTGCTTCTTTACGACACAGTATTTTCTTCTTTTAACTATAACCTGAAATGTGACAGCCTAATTAGTAACAACGTAACAGATAAATAATATATAAACTTAAACAATAAACACATAAATAAGGTACACAAAGTTACCAAGATCACCAATATCAGACGACCAAAAGCCAAAGATAAAGATGCAAAAGGAAAAAACAATTACGAATAGCCAAGAATGAAAAGAAATCCACAAAGTGATGTTGTATGCTAACAGTTTGTAAAAATTAAGATACTAAAAAGTTAATTTTTTTACAGTATAATATATGAATACCAGGTAAGAAATGAAAATACTCACTTTGCACCATTGATCATTCTCCCAGAGCTTTGGCTTTCAACAATTTTCAGAACCAAAGAGTTTTTCTCATAAAGGTACTGCATAAAAAATCAAGTACCTGATATTACAGTTAGAAAACTCAACTGTCCAACATTCTTAAACTAAATCTTAGTTTAACAATCGTGACAACTTTACCTATTTGCTTATTAAGTTATTATCATCATCGATGATTAACTAAGTTATTATCATCATCAATGATTAACTAATTGCATTAAACACTAACTTCAAAAAGATCCATAAACTCGAATTAACACCTAATATTTGATAACAAATATGGTAATTGAACACAGATCTCATCTTTTTACGATCAATCTGTTGTTTAATTTCATACCTGTTCATGTGGAACCACATGACCATCTGATAATCATGGTAACCCGGCTTTATCACCAATCCCAATTCCTAAACACACTCGTATATCATAATCACATAAACATAAAGACAAACACATAAAAGTCGCTAATTACAAATAGTAATTGCAAATATCGTCATGTAATTCTTTTAATCACATATACACCATCATCTTAATGGCCACGCTAACAACTCAGATACCTACTTTATCTTCACAGCTTCAAATCACAAAAGTTTAATAAAGAATGGGATTGTCACATCAATCAATTCCCATTACTCAAGCACAAAATCCAGAAAAAAAAATTCAAGAAAGCTACTAAAAAAAAACACTATACTAACAACACAATCTTAAAACGTCACAAAATAAAAATAAAAAATAGAAATAAAAAAAAAATCCAATAACACCAAAAAAAATTTACACATAAGTTAACTGGGAGAACTAAAAGCCCCAAATTTCTGTCCTTACTTAAAGCAAACAAATGACAAATCTTTTCATCTTCAACTTCTGAAAAAGCCAAAGACGGTAATTCACCTTATTATTCCCCGTCATCTTCTATGACACTGCATCTCGGATTCGAATCGCGGTAGGTAGGACGACCGGATGTGGATTCGCTTGATGCATTACTTGAGTGGGTTAAGCAATATGGATGTGGAAGTTTCGAGATTCGGTTGTATATTTGGTTTCATCCGTTGTTTTGAGAATATTCTAGGTTTCTCTATGTGTTTTCTGTATAAGAGACAGTTGTTACTCACGTGATGTATGTTAACTTTGTATATAAAACTGATATGGGCCAGTGCAAGATACCAAAACAAAGGAAACAGGCTAAATATTTGTTGGGCTGGGCCTTCGCATTTTTTGGCAGGAAACTGGCGAAGCAAAACGACGTAGTATTCTAAGGGTTTTAATATATATATATATATATATATATATATATATATATATATATATATATATATATATATATATATATATAACGTGTGGCATGGTTGGTGGGTACGACACCATGTGAGCTCAATGTTGGGTGTGAGGATGGTGCTATAGGATAACACAAGCCTAATAACCATGCATACAGTGTGCTCTTAGGGTGAAGGGTGTAATTGAAGATTTTTCCTTGTCGCATCAGCTTCACATTATCAAAAAACACTTCATTTATTTCTTTTTTCTTTCAACTTTCCCTTAAGCACATTATCTTTCTTCTTTTTATTTTATTTTTTCTATATTTTATCATTTAAGAATACCCGATACATATCCACATACACAGGGATGGAGCTAAGGGGGTGCCCGTGGGTGCACGTGCACCCTATGGATTTTTTCGAAAAAATTATTGATTTTTCCTAAATGTATCTTAAATGCACCCGGTGCATTAAAATGTGTCTCTAGTATTATTTAGTTCGTATACTTTCAAATAAAAAATAAATATACAATTTTGTAAAAGCCTAAAGATGAAACAAGTTTAATAAATTAAAGCACAAAAACCCATTAAATAGGTTTTTTAATGGAATAAGTTTATGCATCATCCTAACAATTTACAAAATCCAAAATTGAACTAACACCACAAAGATGAAACAGGTTTGTAAGTCGTAACATATATATTTCATTTGTTTATTATGTCTTTTAAAGTTTTCATGTTTTGATTTGTTGTATGAAATCTTGATTAATTTGTTAGTTCTGTATAGTCTATCATCATCAATAAGGGCTTAGGGCAATAAGAATGAGTGAATAACTATGCAATTTCTATTAAAACAAATAAGGATAACAAGTTTAAGTGATATTCAACAATATATTAGAATATGAATAATATCCCAATTGTGTTGTCATGGAGCATTTTTATTGTTGTCGTATTTACAATATATATGAAAAGTAGTGCTTAAATGAAGTTGGTTTTAGTCTTGTCTGTTGCTACCGCTACGGTTGAAAGATGTTTTTCTAAAATGAAGCTCATTAAAACTGATTTGCATAATCGGATGAGTGATGATTATTTTAACGGCGCTTTAATTTGTGCTATAGAGAAAGAAAAACTTATTAATATTAAAAATGAGGGTGCACGCAAGTGTTTTTTTTGCTATGGGAGATCGTAGAATCACTAATTAGAAGGTAATATGTTCATTTATTTATCGTTTTAATAAAATCTTCCTTTTAATCCACTTTTTAACTCTATTATATTACGGTTAAAAAAAATTTGTGCACCGATCATATTTCTTTCTGGCTTCGTCCCTGCACACACAATATACACTCATATAAAATAAAAAATGTTTTCTCTCTTCTTAAAACCTGACGAGACTATAGTGCCGAAAGAGAAGATTTTTTGTTGGTTTTTGCTTGTTTCCTCCTGGGAGGGACCCTTCTTTCTTGTTTTCCAACCCCTCCAACCTTAGCAGCGATACTACCAACAATTGTAACCACCACGAGTGAAGAACTATATAACCCTTGTCCACCTATACTCCATGAATCTTGACCCAAATCACAAACACGACATGAACTTGTTAGCATACGGAAACCATGACCCCACATGGCTACATGAAACCACAACGTACTTAAAACCATGACCCAATTTGAAACCACGACCTTACCTGAACTTGCTAGTATGCCTAACACCACGACCTTACCTGAAAACTCGTCGGGAATGAACTGAACTACAAAACTGACCCCGAGCAACCACCATTGCCACAAGATGTGACGGCTTGATCTGCTCTACACTTTGAACACAACTTGGAGTCTTGGACCACGACCTGAGTCTTTAACCGAGAAGCTTCCGACCCTCGAAACCCGAACCACGTTGGAAAAAGGCAACATTGAAACTACCCGCAATCTGAATCACGATTCCGCGACCAAAAGATCTCGATCTGAACCACTAATATAATAACATGACCCTTTAGCTT